>JARKIM010000027.1:39276-180743 GCA_030378355.1 Eleusine indica | reverse complement strand
TGTAGGGTTCGCTTGAAAACACCTCGCACCTAGCACATCGAGCGGGAGGGTGGCGTTTTTCAAAAAGTTAGCAAAAAAATGCTACAAGGCTCGCTGCGGCCCAAACCCATCGAAGGGTTCGCTCGAAAACACCTCAGCCCTAGCACTTCGAGGGGGAGGGTGACGTGTTTCAAAAACTTAGAGAAAAAATGCTATAAGGCTCGCTGCGGCCCAAACCCGTTGAAGGGTTCGCTCGAAAACACGTCGCCCAAGCACTTCGAGGAGGAGGGTGGCGTTTTCCAAAAACTTAGCAAAAAAATGCTAAGGGACTCGCTGCAGCCCAAACCCATCGAATGATTCACTCACAAACACCTCGCCCCTAGCACTTCGAGGGGGAGAGTGGCGTTTTTAAAATACTTAGCGTACCTCCCCCTCGAAGTGCTAGGGGCGAGGTGTTTTCGAGCGAGCCCTTCGACGGATTTGGGCTGCGGCGATCCCCTTAGCATTTTTTCACTAAGTTTTTTTTGAAAAATGACACCCTCCCCCTCGAAGTGCTGGGTGCGAGGTGTTTTGGACCGAACCCTTCGACGGGTTTGGGCTGCAGCGAGCCCCTTAGAATTTTCTTGCTATGTTTTTGAAAAACGCCACCGTCCCCCTCGAAGTGCAAGAGGCGACGTGTTTTCAAGCGAATCCATCAATGGGTTTGGGCTGCAGCGAGCCCCTTAGCATTTTTTCGCTAAGTTTTTTAAAAACGCCATTCTCCCCCGTGAAGTGCTAAGGCGAGGTGTTTTTGAGCGAATCCTTCCACGGGTTTGGGCCGTAGGGAGCCTTGTAGCATTTTTTGCTAACTTTTTGAAAAACGCCACCCTCCCCCTCGAAGTGCTAGGGGCGAGGTTTTTTCGAGCGAACCCATTGACAGATTTGGGCTGCAGCGATCCCCTTAGCATTTTTTCGCTAAGTTTTTGAAAAACACCACCCTTCCCATTGAAGTGCTAGGGCCACAGTGTTTTTGAGCGAACCCTTCGACTGGTTTGGGCTGCAGCAGGCCCCTTAGCAATTTTTCACTAAGTTTATTGAAAAACTCGACCCTCCCCCTCGAAGTGCTAGGGGCGAGGTGCTTTCGAGCGAGCCCATCGACGGGTTTGGGCTGCAGCGATCCCCTTAGCAATTTTTCACTAAGTTTATTGAAAAGCTCCACCCTCCCCATCGAAGTGCTAGGGGCGAGGTGCTTTTGAGCGAGCCCATCGACGGGTTTGTGATACAGCGATCCCCTTAGCATTTTTTCACTATGTTTTTTATAAAACGCCACCCTCCCCCTCGAAGTGCTAGGTGCGAGGTGTTTTCGACCGAACCCTTCGACGGGTTTGGGCTGCAGCAAGCCCCTTCGCAATTTTTCACTAAGTTTATTGAAAAACTCCACCCTCCCCATCGAAGTGCTAGGGGCGAGGTTCTTTCGAGCGAGCCCATCGACGGGTTTGGGATGCAGTGATCCCCTTAGCATTTTTTCACTAAGTTTTTTGAAAAACGCCACCCTCCCCCTCGAAGTGCTAGGGGTGAGGTGTTTTCGAGTGAACCCGTCGACGGATTTGGGCTGCAGCGAGCCCCTTAGCATTTTTTTGCTAAGTTTTTGAAAAACGCCACCCTCCCCCTCGAAGTGCAAGGGGCGACGTGTTTTCAAGTGAATCCTTGAATGGGTTTGGGCTGCAGCGAGCCCCTTAGCATTTTTTCGCAAAGTTTTTTAAAACCGCCACTGTCCCCCTCGAAGTGCTAGGGTCGAGGTGTTTTTGAGTGAATCATTCGATAGGTTCAGGCTGCAGCGAGCCCCTTAGTATTTTTCGCTAAGTTTTTTGAAAAACGCCAGTCTCCCCCTCGAAGTGCTAGGGGCGAGGTGTTTGCAAGCGAACCCTTCGACGGGTTTGTTCTACAGCGAGACCCATAGCATTTTTTCGCTGAGTTTTTGGAAAACACCACCCCTCCCCTCGAAGTGCTAGGGGCGAGGTGTTTTCGAGCGATCCCTTCGATGGGTTTGGGCCGCAGCGAGCGTTGTCGCATTTTTTCGCTAAGTTTTTGAAAAACACCACCCTCCCCCTCGAAGTGCTAGGGGCTAGGTGTTTTCGAGCGAAACCTTCGACGGGTTTGATCTGCAGTGAGGCCCATAACATTTTTTTGCTAAGATTTTGGAAAACGCCACCCTCCCCCTTGAAGTGCTATGGGCGAGGTGTTTTCGCGCAAACCCTTCGACGGGTTTGGGCCGCAGCGAGCCCCTTCGCATTTTTTCACTAAGTTTTGTGAAAAACGCCACCCTCCCCCTCGAAGTGCAAGGGGCGAGGTGTTTTCGGCCGAACCCTTCAATGGGTTTCGGCTGCAGCGAGCCCTTAGCATTTTTTCGCTAAGTTTTTTAAAAACGCCACTCTCCCCCTTGAAGTGCTAGGGCGAGGTGTTTTTGAGTGAATCATTCGATGGGTTTGGGCTGCAGTGAGTCCCTTAGTATTTTTCGCTAAGTTTTTTAAAAACGCCACTCTCCCCCTCAAAGTGCTAGGGCCGAGGTGTTTTTAAGCGAACCCTTCGATGGGTTTGTTCTACAGTGAGACCCATAGCATTTTTTCTTTAAGTTTTTGGAAAACGCCACCCTCCCCCTCGAAGTGCTAGGGGCGAGGTGTTTTCGAGCGAACCCTTTGACACGTTTGGGCTGCACTGATCCCCATAGCATTTTTTCACTAAGCTTTTGAAAAACACCACCCTTCCCCTTGAAGTGCTAGGGGCACAGTGTTTTTGAGTGAACCCTTTCACTGGTTTGGGCTGCAACAAGCCCCTTAGCAATATTTCACTAAGTTTACTAAAAAACTCCACCCTCCCCCTCGTAGTGCTAGGGGCGAGGTGCTTTCGAGCGAGCCCATCGACGGGTTTGGGATGCAGCGATCCCCTTAGCATTTTTTGACTAAGTTTTTTGAAAAAGGCCACCCTCCCCCTCGAAGTGCTAGGTATTAGGGTGTTTTTGAGCGAACCCGTCGACGGGTTTGGGCTGCAACGAGCCCCTTCGCATTTTTTTGCTATGTTTTTGAAAAACGCCACCCTCCCCCTCGAAGTGCAAGGGGCGACATGTTTTCAAGCGAATCCATCAATGGGTTTGGGCTGCAGCGAGCCCCTTAGCATTTTTTGCTAAGTTTTTTGAAAAACGGCACTCTCCCCCTCGAAGTGCTAGGGGCGAGGTGTTTGCAAGCGAACCCTTCGACGGGTTTGTTCTACAGCGAGACCCATAGCATTTTTTCGCTAAGTTTTTGAAAACACCACCCCTCCCCTCGAAGTGCTAGGGGCGAGGAGTTTTCGAGCGAACCCTTCGACGGGTTTGATCTGCAGCGAGACCCATAGCATTTTTTCGCTAAGTTTTTAGAAAAACACCACCCTCCCCCTCGAAGTGCTAGGTGCGAGGTGTTTTCAGCCGAACCCTTCGACGGGTTTGGGCTGCAGCGAGCCCCTTTTCATTTTCTTGCTAAGTTTTTGAAAAACGCCACCCTCCCCCTCGAAGTGCATGGGGCGACGTGTTGTCAAGTGAATCCTTCAATGGGTTTGGGCTGCAGCGAGCCCCTTAGCATATTTTCGCTAAGTTTTTTAAAAACGCCACTCTCCCCCTTGAAGTGCTAGGGCGAGGTGTTTTTGAGTGAATCATTCGATGGGTTTGGGCTGCAGCGAGTCCCTTAGCATTTTTCGCTAAGTTTTTTAAAAACGCCACTCTCCCCCTCAAAGTGCTAGGGGCGAGGTGTTTTCGAGCGAACCCTTCGATGACTCTGGGCCGCAGCAAGACTTGTAGCATTTTTTTGCTAAGTTTTCTGAACACGCCACCCTCCCCCTCGAAGTGCTAGGGGCAAGGTGTTTTCGAGCGAACCCGTCGACGGGTTTGGGCCACAGCGAGCCTTGTAGCATTTTTCGCTAACTTTTTGAAAAACGCCACCCTCCCCCTCGAAGTGCTAGGGGCGAGGTGTTTTCGAGCAAACCCTTTGACACGTTTGGGCTGCAGCGATCCCCTTAGCATTTTTTCAGTAAGTTTTTGAAAAACACCACCCTTCCCCTTGAAGTGCTAGGGGCACGGTGTTTTTGAGCGAACCCTTTGACTGGTTTGGGCTGCAACAAGCCCCTTAGCAATATTTCACTATGTTTATTGAAAAACTACACCCTCCCCCTCGAAGTGCTAGGGGCGAGGTGCTTTCGAGCGAGCCCATCGACGGGTTTGGGATCCAGCGATCCCCATAGCATTTTTTCACTAAGTTTTTTGAAAAAGGCCACCCTCCCCCTCGAAGTGCTAGGTATGAGGTGTTTTCGAGCGAACCCGTCGACGGGTTTGGGCTGCAGCGAACCCCTTAACATTTCTTTGCTATGTTTTTGAAAAACGCCACCCTCCCCTCGAAGTGCAAGGGGCGACGTGTTTTCAAGCGAATCCTTCAATGGGTTTGGGCTGCAGCGAGCCCCGTAGCATTTTTTTACTAAGTTTTTTAAAAACGCCACTCTCCCCCTTGAAGTGCTAGGGCGAGGTGTTTTTGAGTGAATCATTCGATGGGTTTGGGCTGCAGCGAGTCCCTTAGTATTTTTCGCAAAGTTTTTTAAAAATGCCACTCTCCCCCTCAAAGTGCTAGGGGCGAGGTGTTTTTAAGCAAACCCTTCGATGGGTTTGTTCTACAGCGAGACTCTTAGCATTTTTTCTCTAAGTTTTTGGAAAACGCCACCTTCCCGCTCGAAGTGCTAGGGGCGAGGTGTTTTTAAGGGAACCCTTCAACGGGTTTGTTCTACAGCGACACCCTTAGCATTTTTTCTCTAAGTTTTTGGAAAACGCCACCCTCCCGCTCGAAGTGCTAGGGGCGAGGTGTTTTCGAGCGAACCCTTCGACGGCTTTGGGCCGCAGGGAGCCTTGTAGCATTTTTTCGCTAAGTTTTTGAAAAATGCCACACTCCCCCTCGAAGTGCCAGGGGTGAGGTGTTTTCGAGCGAACCCTTTGACGGGTTTGTTCTGCAGCGAGACCCTTAGCATTTTTTCGCTAAGTTTTTGGAAAACGCCACCCTCCCCCTCGAAGTGCTAGGGGCGAGGTGTTTTCGAGCGAACCCTTCGATGGGTTTGGGCCGCAGTGAGCGTTGTAGCATTTTTTCGCTACGTTTTTGAAAAACACCACCCTCCCCCTCAAAGTGCTAGGGGCTAGGTGTTTTCGAGCGAACCCTTCAACGGGTTTGGTCTGCAGCGAGACCCATAGCGTTTTTTCGGTAAGTTTTTTGAAAAAGGCCACCCTCCCCCTCGAAGTGCTAGGTATTAGGTGTTTTCGAGCGAACCCGTCGATGGGTTTGGGCTGCAACGAGCCCTTAGCATTTTTTTGCTATGTTTTTGAAAAACGCCACCCTCCCCCTCGAAGTGCAAGGGGCGACGTGTTTTCAAGCGAATCCTTCAATGGGTTTGGGCGGCAGCGAGCCCCTTAGCATTTTTTCGCTGACTTTTTGAAAAACGCCACCCCCGCCCTCGAAGTGCAAGGGGCGACGTGTTTTCAAGCGAATCCTTCAATGGGTTTGGGCGGCAGCGAGCCCCTTAGCATTTTTTCGCTAACTTTTTCAAAAATGCCATCCTCCCCCTCGAAGTGCTAGGGGCGAGGTGTTTTCGAGCGAATCCTTCGATGGGTTTGGGCTGCAGCGAGCCCCTTAGCATTTTTTCGCTAAGTTTTTGAAAAACGCCACTCTCCCTCTCGAAGTGCTCGGGGCCAGGTGTTTTCGAGTGAATCATTCGATGGGTTTGGCCTGCAGCGAGCCCCTTAGTATTATTCGCTAAGTTTTTGAAAAACGCCACCGTCCCCCTCGAAGTGCTCGGGGCGAGGTGTTTGCGGCAGAACCCGTTGAAGGGTTTGGAATGCAGCGAGCCCCTTAGCATTTTTTCACTAAGTTTTTGAAAAACACCACCCTCCCCCTCGAAGTGCAAGGGGCGACGTGTTTTCAAGTGAATCCATCAATGAGTTTGGGCTGCAGCGAGCCCCTTAGCATTTTTTCGCTAAGTTTTTTAAAAACGCCACTCTCCCCCTTGAAGTGCTAGGGTGAGGTGTTTTTGAATGAATCATTCGATGGGTTTGGGCTGCAGCGAGTCCCTTAGCATTTTTCGCTAAGTTTTTTAAATACGCCACTCTCCCCCTCAAAGTGCTAGGGGCGAGGTGTTTTTAAGGGAACCCTTCAACGGGTTTGTTCTACAGCGACACCCTTAGCATTTTTTCTCTAAGTTTTTGGAAAACGCCACCCTCCCGCTCGAAGTGCTAGGGGCGAGGTGTTTTCGAGCGAATCCTTCGATGGGTTTGGGCTGCAGCGAGCCCCTTAGCATTTTTTCGCTAAGTTTTTGAAAAACGCCACTCTCCCTCTCGAAGTGCTCAGGGCCAGGTGTTTTCGAGTGAATCATTCGATGGGTTTGGGCTGCAGCGAGCCCCTTAGTATTATTCGCTAAGTTTTTGAAAAACGCCACCGTCCCCCTCGAAGTGCTAGGGGCGAGGTGTTTTCAAGTGAATCCATCAATGGGTTTGGGCTGCAGCGAGCCCCTTAGCATTTTTTTGCTAAGTTTTTTAAAACGCCACTCTCCCCCATGAAGTGCTAGGGTGAGGTGTTTTTGAATGAATCATTCGATGGGTTTGGGATGCAGCAAGCGCCTTAGCATTTTTTCACTAAGTTTTTGAAAAACACCACCCTCCCCCTCGAAGTGCAAGGGGCGACGTGTTTTCAAGTGAATCCATCAATGGGTTTGGGCTGCAGCGAGCCCCTTAGCATTTTTTTGCTAAGTTTTTTAAAACGCCACTCTCCCCCTTGAAGTGCTAGGGTGAGGTGTTTTTGAATGAATCATTCGATGGGTTTGGGCTGCAGCGAGTCCCTTAGCATTTTTCGCTAAGTTTTTTAAATACGCCACTCTCCCCCTCAAAGTGCTAGGGGCGAGGTGTTTTTAAGGGAACCCTTCAACGGGTTTGTTCTACAGCGACACCCTTAGCGTTTTTTCTCTAAGTTTTTGGAAAACGCCACCCTCCCGCTCGAAGTGCTAGGGGCGAGGTGTTTTCGAGCGAACCCTTCGACGGCTTTGGGCCGCAGCGAGCCTTGTAGCATTTTTTCGCTAAGTTTTTGAAAAATGCCACACTCCCCCTCGAAGTGCTAGGGGTGAGGTGTTTTCGAGCGAACCCTTTGACGGGTTTGTTCTGCAGCGAGACCCTTAGCATTTTTTCGCTAAGTTTTTGGAAAACGCCACCCTCTCCCTCGAAGTGCTAGGGGCGAGGTGTTTTCGAGCGAACCCTTCGATGGGTTTGGGCCGCAGCGAGCGTTGTAGCATTTTTTCGCTACGTTTTTGAAAAACACCACCCTCCCCCTCGAAGTGCTAGGGGCTAGGTGTTTTCGAGCGAACCCTTCAACGGGTTTGGTCTACAGCGAGACCCATAGCGTTTTTTCGGTAAGTTTTTGGAAAAACACCACCCTCCCCCTCGAAGTGCTAGGTGCGAGGTGTTTTCGGCCGAACCCTTCGACGGGTTTGGGCTGCAGCGAGCCCCTTATCATTTTCTTGCTAAGTTTTTGAAAAACGCCACCCTCCCCCTCGAAGTGTAAGGGGCGACGTGTTTTCAAGTGAATCCTTCAATGGGTTTGGGCTGCAGCGAGCCCCTTAGCATTTTTTCGCTAAGTTTTTTAAAAATGCCACTCTCCCCCTTGATTTGCTAGGGCGAGGAGTTTTTGAGTGAATCATTCGATGGGTTTGGGCTGCAGCGAGTACCTTAGCATTTTTCGCTAAGTAGTTTAAAAACGCCACTCTCCCCCTCAAAGTGCAAGGGGCGACGTGTTTTCAAGCGAATCCTTCAATGGGTTTGGGCGGCAGCGAGCCCCTTAGCATTTTTTCGCTAACTTTTTGAAAAATGCCACCCTCCCCCTCGAAGTGCTAGGGGCGAGGTGTTTTCGAGCGAATCCTTCGATGGGTTTGGGCTGCAGCGAGCCCCTTAGCATTTTTTCGCTAAGTTTTTTAAAAACGCCACTCTCCCTCTCGAAGTGCTAGGGGCCAGGTGTTTTCGAGTGAATCATTCGATGTGTTTGGGCTGCAGTGAGCCCCTTAGTATTATTCGCTAAGTTTTTGAAAAACGCCACCCTCCCCCTCGAAGTGCTAGGTGCGAGGTGTTTTTGAGCGAGCCCTTCGACGAGTTTGGGCTGCAGCGATCCCCTTAGCACTTTTTACACTAAGTTTTTTGAAAAACACCACCCTCCCCCTCGAAGTGCTAGGTGCGAGGTGTTTTTAGCAGAACCCTTCGACGGGTTTGGGCTGCAGCGAGCCCCTTAGCATTTTTTCACTAAGTTTTCGAAAAACGCCACCCTCCCCCTCGAAGTGCAAGGGGCGACGTGTTTTCAAGTGAATCTTTCAATGGATTTGGGCTGCAGTGAGCCCCTTAGCATTTTTTCGCTAAGTTTTTTAAAAACGCCACTCTCCCCCTTGAAGTGCTAGGGTGAGGTGTTTTTGAGTGAATCATTCGATGGGTCTGGGCTGCAGCGAGTCCCTAAGCATTTTTTGCTAAGTTTTTTAAATACGCCACTCTCCCCCTCAAAGTGCTAGGGGCGAGGTGTTTTCGAGCGAATCCTTCGATGGGTTTGGGCAGCAGCGAGCCCTTTAGCATTTTTTCGCTAAGTTTTTGAAAAACACCACCCTTCCCCTTGAAGTGCTAGGGGCGAGGTGCTTTCGAGCAAGCCCTTCGACGGGTTTGGGCTGCAGCGATCCCCTTAGCATTTTTTCACTAAGTTTTTTGAAAAACGCCACCCACCCCCTCGAAGTGCTAGGTTCGAGGTGTTTTCGAGCGATCCCGTCGACGGGTTTGGGCTGCAGCAAGCCCCTTAGCATTTTTTTGCTAAGTTTTTGAAAAACACCACCATCCCCCTTGAACTGCTAGGGGCGAGGTGCTTTCGAGCGAGCCCATCGACGGGTTTGGGATGCACTGATCCCCTAAGCATTTTTTCGCTAAGTTTTTGGAAGACGCCACCCTGCTCCTCGAAGTGCTAGGGGCAAGGTGTTTTCGAGCAAGCCCTTCGACGGGTTTGGGCTGCAGCGATCCCCTTAGCATTTTTTCACTAAGTTTTTTGAAAAATGCCACCCTCCCCCTCGAAGTGCTAGGTTCGAGGTGTTTTCGAGCGATCCCGTCGACAGGTTTGGGCTGCAGCAAGCCCCTTAGCATTTTTTTGCTAAGTTTTTGAAAAACACCACCCTCCCCCTCGAAGTGCAAGGGGCAACGTGTTTTCAAGCGAATGCTTCAATGGGTTTGGACTGCAGCGAGCCCCATAGCATTTTTTCACTAAGTTTTTTAAAAACGCCACTCTCCCCCTCGAAGTGCTAGGGGCGAGGTGTTTTCAAGCGAACCCTTCGACGGGTTTGTTCTACAGCGAGACCCTTAGCCTTTTTTCACAAACTTTTTGGAAATCGCCACCCTCCCCCTCGAAATGCTAGGGGCGAGGTGTTTTCGAGCGAACCCTTCGACGGGTTTGGGCCGCAGCGAGCCTTGTAGCATTTTTTCGCTAACTTTGTGAAAAACGCCACCCTCCCCCTCGAAGTGCAATGGGTGAGGTGTTTTCGAGCGAACCCTTCAACGGGTTTGTTCTGCAGCGAGACCCTTAGCATTTTTTCGCTAAGTTTTTGGAAAACGCCACCCTCCCCATCAAAGTGCTAGGGGCAAGGTGTTTTCGAGCGAACCCTTCGACGGGTTTGCGCCGCAGCGAACCTTGTAGCATTTTTTCGCTTACTTTTTGAAAAACGTCACCCTCCCCCTCGAAGTGCTAGGGCGAGGTGTTTTCGAGCGAATCCTTCGATGGGTTTGGGCTGTAGCGAGACCCTTAGCATTTTTTTGCTAAGTTTTTTAAAAATGCCACTCTCCCTCTCGAAGTGCTAGGGGCCAGATGTTTTCGAGTGAATCATTCGATGGGTTTGGGCTGCAGCGAGCCCCTTAGTATTATTCGCTAAGTTTTTGAAAAACGCCACCCTCCCCCTCGAAGTGCTAGGGGCGAGGTGTTTTCGAGCGAGCCCCTCGACGAGTTTGGGCTGCAGCGATCCCCTTAGCATTTTTTCACTAAGTTTTTTGAAAAACACCACCCTCCCCCTCGAACTGCTAGGTGCGATGTGTTTTCGGCAGAACCCTTCCACGGGTTCGGGCTGCAGCGAGCCCCTTAGCATTTTTTCACTAAGTTTTTGAAAAACGCCACCCTCACCCTCGAAGTGCTAGGGGCAAGGTGTTTTTGAGCGAGCCCTTCGACGAGTTTGGGTTGCAGCGATCCCCTTAGCAATTTTTCACTAAGTTTTTTGAAAAACACCACCCTCCCCCTCGAAGTGCTAGGTGCGAGGTGTTTTCGGCAGAACCCATCGACGGATTTGGGCTGCAGCGAGCCCCTTAGCATTTTTTCACTATGTTTTTGAAAAACGCCACCCTCCCCCTCGAAGTGCAAGGGGCGACGTGTTTTCAAGTGAATCTTTCAAAGGGTTTGGGCTGCAGCAAGCCCCTTAGCATTTTTTCGCTAAGTTTTTTAAAAACGCCACTCTCCCCCTTGAAGTGCTAGGGTGAGGTGTTTTTGAGTGAATCATTCGATGGGTTTGGGCTGCAGCGAGTCCCTTAGCATTTTTGGCTAAGTTTTTTAAATACGCCACTCTCCCCCTCAAAGTGCTAGGGGCGAGGTGTTTTCGAGCGAACCCTTTGACAGGTTTGGGCTACAGCGATCCCCTTAGCAATTTTTTGCAAAGTTTTTGAAAAACACCACCCTTCCCCTTGAAGTGCTAGGGGCACAGTGTTTTTGAGCGAACCCTTCGACTGGTTTGGGCTGTAGCAAGCCCCTTAGCAATTTTTCACTAAGTTTATTGAAAAACTCCACCCTCCCCCTCGAAGTGCTAGGGGCGAGGTGCTTTCGAGCGAGCCCATCGACGGGTTTGGGATGCAGTGATCCCCTTAGCATTTTTTCACTAAGTTTTTTGAAAAACGCCACCCTCCCCCTCGAAGTGCTAGGTTCGAGGTGTTTTCGAGCGAACCCGTCTACGGGTTTGGGCTGCAGCGATCATCTTAGCATTTTTTTCACTAAGTTTTTTGAAAAACGCCACCCTCCCCCTCGAAGTGCTAGGTTCGAGGTGTTTTCGAGCGAACCCGTCTACGGGTTTGGGCTGCAGCAAGCCCCTTAGCATTTTTTTGCTAAATTTTTGAAAAACACCACCCTCCCCCTCAAAGTGCAAGGGGCGACGTGTTTTCAAGCGAATCCTTCAATGGGTTTGGACTGCAGTGAGCCCCTTAGCATTTTTTCACTAAGTTTTTTGAAAAACGCCACCCTCCCCCTCGAAGTGCTAGGTTCGAGGTGTTTTCGAGCGAACCCGTCTACGGGTTTGGGCTGCAGCGATCATCTTAGCATTTTTTTCGCTAAGTTTTTTGAAAAACGCCACCCTCCCCCTCGAAGTGCTAGGTTCGAGGTGTTTTCGAGCGAACCCGTCTACGGGTTTGGGCTGCAGCAAGCCCCTTAGCATTTTTTTGCTAAGTTTTTGAAAAACACCACCCTCCCCCTCAAAGTGCAAGGGGCGACGTGTTTTCAAGCGAATCCTTCAATGGGTTTGGACTGCAGCGAGCCCCTTAGCATTTTTTCTCTAAGTTTTTTAAAAACGCCACCCTCCCTCTCGAAGTGCTAGGGGCGAGGTATTTTCAAGCGAACCCTTCGACGAGTTTGTTCTACAGCGAGACCCTTAGCATTTTTTCACTAACTTTTTGGAAAACGCCACCCTCCCCCTCGAAGTGCTAGGGGCGAGGTGTTTTCGAGCGAACCCTTCGACGGGTTTGGGCCGCAGCGAGCCTTGTAGCATTTTTTCGCTAACTTTGTGAAAAACGCCACCCTCCCCCTCGAAGTGCTATGGGTGAGGTGTTTCCGAGCGAACGCTTCGACGGGTTTGTTCTGCAGCGAGACCCTTAGCATTTTTTCGCTAAGTTTTTGGAAAACGCCACCCTCCCCCTGAAAGTGCTAGGGGCAAGGTGTTTTCGAGCGAACCCTTCGACGGGTTTGCGCCGCAGCGAGCCTTGTAGCATTTTTTCGCTTACTTTTTGAAAAACGTCACCCTCCCCCTCGAAGTGCTAGGGCGAGGTGTTTTCGCGCGAATCCTTCGATGGGTTTGGGCTCTAGCGAGACCCTTAGCATTTTTTGCCAAGTTTTTTAAAAACGCCACTCTCCTTCTCGAAGTGCTAGGGGCCAGGTGTTTTCGAATGAATCATTCGATGGGTTTGGGCAGCAGCGAGCCCCTTAGTATTATGTGCTAAGTTTTTGAAAAACGCCACCCTCCCCCTCGAAGTGCTAGGGGCGAGGTGTTTTCGAGCGAGCCCTTCGACGAGTTTGGGCTGCAACGATCCCCTTAGCATTTTTTCACTAAGTTTTTTGAAAAACACCACCCTCCCCCTCGAAGTGCTAGGTGCGAGGCGTTTTCGGTAGAACCCTTCGACGGGTTTGGGCTGCAGCGAGCCCCTAAGCATTTTTTCACTAAGTTTTTGAAAAATGACCCTCCCCCTCGAAGTGCAAGGGGCGACGTGTTTTCAAGTGAATCTTTCAATGGGTTTGGGCTGCAGCGAGTCCCTTAGCATTTTTCGCTAAGTTTTTTAAATACGCTACTCTCCCCCTCAAAGTGCTACGGGCGAGGTGTTTTTAAAGGAACCCTTCGACGGGTTTGTTCTACAGCGACACCCTTAGCATTTTTTCTCTAAGTTTTTGGAAAACGCCACCCTCCCGCTCGAAGTGCTAGGGGCGAGGTGTTTTCGAGCGAACCCTTCGACGGCTTTGGGCCACAGCGAGCCTTGTAGCATTTTTTCGCTAAGGTTTTGAAAAGTGCCACACTCCCCCTCGAAGTGCTAGGGGCAAGGTGTTTTCGAGCGAACCCTTTGACGGGTTTGTTCTACAGCGAGACCCTTAGCATTTTTTCGCTAAGTTTTTGGAAAACGCCACCCTCCCCCTCGAAGTGCTAGGGGTGAGGTGTTTTCGAGCGAACCCTTTGACGGGTTTGGGCCCCAGCGAGCCTTGTAGCATTTTTTGCTAACTTTTTGAAAAATGCCACCCTCCCCCTCGAAGTGCTAGGGGCGAGGTGTTTTCGAGCGAACCCTTTGACAGGTTTGGGCTACAGCGATCCCCTTAGCAATTTTTTGCTAAGTTTTTGAAAAACACCACCCTTCCCCTTGAAGTGCTAGGGGCACAGTGTTTTTGAGCGAACCCTTCGACTGGTTTGGGCTGTAGCAAGCCCCTTAGCAATTTTTCACTAAGTTTATTGAAAAACTCCACCCTCCCCTCGAAGTGCTAGGGCGAGGTGTTTTCGAGCGAATCCTTCGATGGGTTTGGGCTCTAGCGAGACCCTTAGCATTTTTTGCCAAGTTTTTTAAAAACGCCACTCTCCTTCTCGAAGTGCTAGGGGCCAGGTGTTTTCGAATGAGTCATTCGATGGGTTTGGGCAGCAGCGAGCCCCTTAGTATTATGTGCTAAGTTTTTGAAAAACGCCACCCTCCCCCTCGAAGTGCTAGGGGCGAGGTGTTTTCGAGCGAGCCCTTCGACGAGTTTGGGCTGCAACGATCCCCTTAGCATTTTTTCACTAAGTTTTTTGAAAAACACCACCCTCCCCCTCGAAGTGCTAGGTGCGAGGCGTTTTCGGTAGAACCCTTCGACGGGTTTGGGCTGCAGCGAGCCCCTAAGCATTTTTTCACTAAGTTTTTGAAAAATGACCCTCCCCCTCGAAGTGCAAGGGGCGACGTGTTTTCAAGTGAATCTTTCAATGGGTTTGGGCTGCAGCGAGTCCCTTAGCATTTTTCGCTAAGTTTTTTAAATACGCTACTCTCCCCCTCAAAGTGCTACGGGCGAGGTGTTTTTAAGGGAACCCTTCGACGGGTTTGTTCTACAGCGACACCCTTAGCATTTTTTCTCTATGTTTTTGGAAAACGCCACCCTCCCGCTCGAAGTGCTAGGGGCGAGGTGTTTTCGAGCGAACCCTTCGACGGCTTTGGGCCACAGCGAGCCTTGTAGCATTTTTTCGCTAAGTTTTTGAAAAGTGCCACACTCCCCCTCGAAGTGCTAGGGGCGAGGTGTTTTCGAGCGAACCCTTTGACGGGTTTGTTCTACAGCGAGACCCTTAGCATTTTTTCGCTAAGTTTTTGGAAAACGCCACCCTCCCCCTCGAAGTGCTAGGGGTGAGGTGTTTTCGAGCGAACCCTTTGACGGGTTTGGGCCCCAGCGAGCCTTGTAGCATTTTTTGCTAACTTTTTGAAAAATGCCACCCTCCCCCTCGAAGCGCTAGGGGCGAGGTGTTTTCGAGCGAACCCTTTGACAGGTTTGGGCTACAGCGATCCCCTTAGCAATTTTTTGCTAAGTTTTTGAAAAACACCACCCTTCCCCTTGAAGTGCTAGGGGCACAGTGTTTTTGAGCGAACCCTTCGACTGGTTTGGGCTGTAGCAAGCCCCTTAGCAATTTTTCACTAAGTTTATTGAAAAACTCCACCCTCCCCCTCTAAGTGCTAGGGGCGAGGTGCTTTCGAGCGAGCCCATCGACGGGTTTGGGATGCAGCGATCCCCGTAGCATTTTTTCGCTAAGTTTTTGGAAGATGCCACCCTCCCCCTCGAGGTGCTAGGGGCGAGGTGTTTTCGAGCGAGCCCTTCAACGAGTTTGGGCTGCAGCGATCCCCTTAGCATTTTTTTGCTAAGTTTTTTGGAAAACACCACCCTCCCCCTCGAAGTGCTAGGTGCGAGGCATTTTCGGTAGAACCCTTCGACGGGTTTGGGCTGCAGCGAGCCCCTAAGCATTTTTTCACTAAGTTTTTGAAAAACGCCACCCTCCCCCTCGAAGTGCAAGGGGCGACGTGTTTTCAAGTGAATCTTTCAATGAGTTTGGGCTGCAGCGAGCCCCTTAGCATTTTTTCGCTAAGTTTTTTAAAAACGCCACTCTCCCCCTTGAAGTGCTAGGGTGAGGTGTTTTTGAGTGAATCATTCGATGGGTTTGGGCTGCAGCGAGTCCCTTAGCATTTTTCGCTAAGTTTTTTAAATACGCTACTCTCCCCCTCAAAGTGCTACGGGCGAGGTGTTTTTAAGGGAACCCTTCGACGGGTTTGTTCTACAGCGACACCCTAAGCATTTTTTCTCTAAGTTTTTGGAAAACGCCACCCTCCCGCTCGAAGTGCTAGGGGCGAGCTGTTTTCGAGCGAACCCTTCGACGGCTTTGGGCCACAGCGAGCCTTGTAGCATTTTTTCGCTAAGTTTTTGAAAAATGCCACACTCCCCCTCGAAGTGCTAGGGGCGAGGTGTTTTCGAGCGAACCCTTTGACGGGTTTGTTCTGCAGCGAGACCCTTAGCATTTTTTCGCTAAGTTTTTGGAAAACGCCACCCTCCCCCTCGAAGTGCTAGGGGTGAGGTGTTTTCGAGCGAACCCTTCGACGGGTTTGGGCCCCAGCGAGCCTTGTAGCATTTTTTGCTAACTTTTTGAAAAATGCCACCCTCCCCCTCGAAGTGCTAGGGGCGAGGTGTTTTTGAGCGAACCCTTTGACAGGTTTGGGCTACAGCGATCCCCTTAGCAATTTATTGCTAAGTTTTTGAAAAACTCCACCCTCCCCCTCGAAGTGCTAGGGGCGAGGTGCTTTCGAGCGAGCCCATCGACGGGTTTGGGATGCAGTGATCCCCTTAGCATTTTTTCGCTATGTTTTTGGAAGACGCCACCCTCCCCCTCAAAGTGCTAGGGGCAAGGTGTTTTCAAGCGAGCCCTTCGACGGGTTTGGGCTACAGCGATCCCGTTAGCATTTTTTCACTAAGTTTTTTGAAAAACGCCACCCTCCCCCTCGAAGTGCTAGGTTCGAGGTGTTTTCGAGCGAACCCGTGGACGGGTTTGGGCTGCAGCAAGCCCCTTAGAATTTTTTTGCTAAGTTTTTGAAAAACACCACCCTCCCCCTCGAAGTGCAAGGGGCGACGTGTTTTCAAGCGAATCCTTCAATGGGTTTGGGCTGCAGCGAGCCCCTTAGCATTTTTTCACTAAGTTTTTTAAAAACGCCACTCTCCCCCTCGAAGTGCTAGGGGCGAGGTGTTTTCAAGCGAACCCTTCGACGGGTTTGTTCTACAGCGAGACCCTTAGCATTTTTTCACAAACTTTTTGGAAAACGCCACCCTCCCCCTCGAAGTGCTAGGGGCGAGGTGTTTTCGAGCGAACCCTTCGACAGGTTTGGGCTACAGCGAGACCCTTAGCATTTTTTCACAAACTTTTTGGAAAACGCCACCCTCCCCCTCGAAGTGCTAGGGGCGATGTGTTTTCGAGCGAACCCTTCGACGGGTTTGTTCTGCAGCGAGACCCTTAGCATTTTTTCGCTAAGTTTTTGGAAAATGCCGCCCTCCCCCTCAAAGTTCTCGGGGCAAGGTGTTTTCGAGCAAACCCTTCGACGGGTTTGCGCCGCAGCGAGCCTTGTAGCATTTTTTTGCTTACTTTTTGAAAAACGTCACCCTTCCCCTCGAAGTTCTAGGGCGAGGTGTTTTCGAGCGAATCCTTCGATGGGTTTGGGCTGTAGCGAGACCCTTAGCATTTTTTTGCTAAGTTTTTTAAAAACGCCACTCTCCCCCTTGAAGTGCTAGGGCGAGGTGTTTTTGAGTAAATCATTCGATGGGTTTGGGCTACAGCGAGTCCCTTCACATTTTTCGCTATGTTTGTTAAACACGCCACTCTCCCCCTCAAAGTGCTAGGGGCGAGGTGTTTTTAAGCGAACCCTTCAACGCGTTTGTTCTACAGCGAGACCCTTAGCATTTTTTTTGTCGCAACCCTACACCGAAGTATAGAGTGTGCCATACAGGATCGCCTCGGGAGATGGTTAACGAAGTAACCATACATAGCGTTCACACCGGAACATCCATCATTTATAGAGATACATCATAAAGTGTATAATATTACAAGTTCAAGAGTCATAGCGGAAGCAAATTTAGTTACATTATCATACATATGTTCTGGGTTCATATTACATAAATGTGCGGAGACGGAAGATACGACAAACACTACGCGGAACCTAAGTAAGCCATGCCGGCCCTAGGGCACTGGCTCACTCATCTTGATTAGGGTAACTAGGGACCCATTCAATGGTCCAGCTCTAGGGCTCCTCACCTTCCCACACAATTTTGTTACAGCCTGAGTATCTAGCATACTCCGCAAGACTTACCCGTCCAAAAGGTTTACTAAAACCGACTCCTAGTATGCAGGGGGCCGACCGGGTTTATTTGATAGTTGCATAAAAGCACCTATTAATTCTATTCTGTGATGCTTATTCCTTAACCAAGATTTTTAATTGCTTGTTGCAGAAGAGGGACTGTAGTTGAACCTAGCTAGCTGCTAAGACTGGTACAATTATAAAGAGCAATACAACATAACAATATGTATCCATAGAGTAAATAAATTTCAGCATCATAAACAAACTTCTCTACTTAAAGTATCATTGCCACTGCTCAAAACAAGAGGTACTCATAACCGCGAGGGACGGCAATTCGAATTGATTTACATCCTGCAGGAGAATAACCCAAATACACGACATACGCATCATTTAAGAACACGTATGGCCACCGTTCACGAGGTTGCGATAAAGTCGATCCGGGGCCATCGATCCCGAGTACACGTCCTCCCCGCGATACAGTACTTCGTATCCGAGTCTTAACACGTGCACTCTCCAGCGATGCTCGACCCGTGCATCCACCATGCCATTCACATCACCTCTGGATCGATGAGTAATACCGTCCAACAATACGGCGCCCAAGTTACTAGGTTTACCAATTCCCATATAGAGGTATGCACTTGGTACTGTTCAATACTTGTCCGCGAAGTTGCAACGATAGGTTCTCAAATTTTAACCAATTTCATTCTTCACGTGAATCATGATTGGATCAAGTGATCCCATAGCCTACCGTTGACTCCACTAATTTAAGCCTAGCAGTTGCTAACGAAAGGCTTACTAACGTAACTAAGTATAGGTCATAGTTTGTTTATGCAAGTGGGTTTCCATCCAAGCCCTATACCTAATGCACAATACAATATTCCTCTATTGTGACAACATAAAAAAGGACTCATAAATCAGTAGGTGTGCACCGGGGCTTGCCTTGGGAGTGATCGTAGTTAGAGTTCTCAGCGGGGTTTAGTTCAACCTCGGGCTCCTTAGGGTTGTTTGCCATGTCCTTGCTCCCGGTCTCGCTTCCTAGTCAATGCAGTGCAATGCACGATAAGGAATTGGACGATGATTTCAGGGCACTTCCTCAATAAATGGAATTTGACGGAATGATGCTCATGTGTGAGATGACATGCTTGCACACACTCTGACAATTACTGCATTGAAGGGGACAAACTTCTAATTAGGGAAGTGGGAGGTATGGCAATCAACAAGTATATCAACTACATCCCAAAAACAAGTATACCTTGGTGCTAAGGAATTAGCAGGGTATTTTCCCTCGGTATGCCAAGGCCTACTTAGCAAACATGCAAAGCTTCTTAACCACACTCTTACCCAGGGTGCATTCACCAATCATAATGCCCATGCAAGAGAACATAGAAACTTTATATTGCAAGGTTAATTATAACCTCCTAGAATTCGACATGCTCACTTTTAATTATAACCCTAAACCAATCTAGATATATAAGCTAATTGTGAATCATGAGCATACCATGGAAAATAATAAACTTTACTGTAAGTCAAGATTCACATGTTCCCTGGACAGTCCCAAGATGGATTTATCCTTAACAAAATTTATATGCATAAACAAGGCATCATTTGTATTAGAATTCCTTCAAACTAATTATTAATGAGCCCTTTACCAACAAGAGCATGCTGATGGTGCCCTAAATTTTCATGGAGATTTTATAGTCATGTAGAAATGCCCAAAGAGCAGGAATGCAAATTTCCAGAATTAAAATCCTACCCAAGAATTTATATAAATTCATTTACTAAAAATGGGGATTATGCAATAAAACTAAAAATTTGAATAAAAGATGGAAATGTGCTTTAGTATAAAGTTTAGGAATGTCATGAAATGCTTACTGACCAAATCCCACGATTTTATCAGTTATAAATTTTGAATTATGAATTTAATACTCTTAACAAGGTTCTAACTTTGGTGATTTAATTTTACTAATCTACTGCATAACCTTGGCTCTCATCTTGTTTTTCTGGTAGAGGAGGATTTTAGGAATCCAACAAAATTGGTTTCATGCTCATTGGACTTTTATTTTTCGAGTTAACAATTTTTGAAGATTTTAACAAAGTTGGGGCTAAATTACAGAAATGCCACTCAGCATTTTCAAACGCCTGCGGGCGCGAGCGCGCGCGCGGTGGTTGGCGCCGGCGAGCTCGGGCCAGCGGCCAATCGGCGGCGCGGCACGGCCAACGCCGCTTGCACACGTGGTCAGCACCCCACGGTGACCTTGTGGGCCCGGTGGGTGTCCCGCGGGAAGCGCCGGAGATGGCCGGCGGCGAGCGGCGGAGCAGAGGGAGGGTACGGCGGCGTCGCGCGGCGAGCACGGCGAGCGAAAAGGGTCGGGGAGTGGAGGGAGAGCATCACCTCGGTGCGGAGATCGACGGCGTGGAGGAGCTAGGCGACGGGGAGGGCCGGAGGAGGGGTCTCGTCGGCGGGGTGGGGAGAGGATCCGACGGCGGTGCCCCTTCCTTCAAAAATTCCGGCGAGGTCGCTGCGACCGAGGGGAAACGGTTCAGGGGCCTGCTAGGGAAGACACTTGCATAACGATTTGAGGAAAGAGGAGGGAACGGAGAGCTGCCTAGGTGAAGCTCGACCCGATGGCGGCCATGGCGGGAAGAAACAGGGGCGTTGCACAATTTTCCGCCGTTGCGTTCACCGGTGATGGAGGTGGGGGTGCTAAGGGTTCCTGGAGTGGCGAGAGGGGGGGTGGAGGGAGGTATGGGGGCTGTACTCGCCGGGAGAGCGGGGAATGGCTTTTGCCGCCGGGGCGCTTATGACCGAGAGAGAGAGAGATCGAGGGGGGTGGGTGAGCTGGCCGTGGGAGAGTGGCCCGTCGGTTGGGGGTCTTCAAAGCGGCGCTGGTGGCACAGCGATGGCAGGCGGAGCAGTGGCCGGGATGGGCAAGAGAGAGGAGGCGATCGGTGGCCGGCGGGGGAGGTACGGTGGTGTCGACCGGTGAGTGGACCAGGGAAAAAGATGGTTGACCACCCCCCTTGACTGGAACAGTGTGCTGTAATTTGCTGATTTCTCCAGTTCTGATGCTTCAAATCCTTAGCAAATTTTTGTGTAAGTTCAGCAAAACCTACTTGCCAACTTTGTTTTCGGGGCCACGTCGAAATTCCTTCTGGAAAATTAATTACAATTCTGGGAACAGAGGTGCTGTTCTCTGCACTTAGGAAATTTTTAGGGGTATTAAACCTTTACCAAAAATTCTAGTAACTTCCCCAAAATTCTTTCTTGACATGCTCCACTGGAATTTGTAAAAATATGGGCACACTTCCATTGAGTTTTGCAAAGTTTTTGAAAAGCTACTAATTGGCCAATTGGTGGAATTAGCTAATTAAATTATTTCCCCTTTTTCTTTGGCATTGTAATTATTTGAAATTTTTAATTAGCCAGCAATTTAACATTGTGTTAGCTTAATCAACTTTTTGTGACTTGGGATGTCACAGCACTCCCCCCTTAAACGAAATCTCGCTCCGAGATTTGTAACTGGTTGAACACAAGAGAGAGGGCGTGGGTGTTTACCGGATTTGCGAGGTCAGGAACTCAGGAAAGTTGGTTTTCAGAAACTCCTCTTGCTCGGAGGTGGTTTCATCCTCGGTATGATTGCTCCATTGCACCTTGTAGAAGGTGGTGGTGCGATGGCGCGTTACCCGGTCCTTTTGATCAATGATTCGGACGGGGTATTCGGGGTACGAGAGGTCTTCTTCCAATTGTTCGGTGTCGGCAATGGCCACGTCGACCGGAGGCTTCAAACACTTCTTTAGTTGGGATACGTGGAAAACATTGTGCACCCGCTCAAGAGTTTCCGGTAGTTGCAATCGATAAGCAACGGCGCTATGCTTCTCCATGATCGGAAAAGGTCCGATGTAGCGAGGTGCTAATTTACCCTTGATTCCAAAGCGAGATACGCCTTTGTTGGGAGAGACTCGTAGATAGACATGATCTCCCTTCTCAAACTCCAATGGGCGTCTCCTTTTGTTAGCATAGCTTATTTGACGGGATTGTGCTGCCTTCATGTTAGCTTGAATTTGCCGCACCTTTTCTTCGGCTTGTATGACAAGGTCTGGACCAAAATTAGTTCTTTCCCCTGATTCGAACCAATTCAGTGGCGTTCGGCATGAGTGGCCGTACAGGGCCTCAAACGGTGACATTCCTGAACTCTCCTGATAGCTATTGTTGTATGAGAATTCGGCAAACGGAAGGCAATCTTCCTAATTCTCCCGATTGTCCAGAACATAGGTTCTCAGTATGTCCTCCAAATATTGATTCAGCCTCTCAGTTTGACCATCGGTTTGCGGGTGATAAGCAGAACTTCGGATAAGGGTGGTGCCAAGACAAGAATGCAGCTGCTCCCAAAAACGAGCAATAAACTGGGGACCTCGATTAGAGATAATAGTCTTGGGCACACCGTGCAAACATAGGATTCTTGCGATGTAGAGTTCGGCATACTTCTTGGTAGAGTAGGTTGTATGGATGGGAATAAAATGGGCGGATTTGGTCAACCTATCCACGACGACCCAAATGGAATCATGTTTCTTGGGGGTGAGGGGTAACCCAACAATAAAATCCATAGCAATATCCTCCCATTTCCAAGCGGGGATTTTTAATGGGTGTAAGAGACCGGCTTTCTTCAGATGGTCGGCCTTCACACGCTGGCAAGTATCGCACTCGGAAACATAACGAGCGACTTCTCTTTTCATGCGCGTCCACCAAAACTTTTCCTTTAACCCACGGTACATCTTGTTGCTGCCGGGGTGTATGGAGTATTTGGACAAGTGAGCCTCATCCAAAATTTTCTTCCTTAACTCCTCCTTCTTTGGAACAACCAAGCGATTGTTGAACCATAGCACTCCATCTTCGTCCTGTCGGAAGCATGTAGCTTCATCCTTGAGTATCTTTTGTCGAATGTGTTCCATCCCCTTGTCTCCCTTCTGGGCCTCGACAATTTCGTTGCGAAGGGTAGGAATGAGAGCTAGATTATACAAGGATCCAAATGGAATGACACGAAGACTTGGTTCGCTTGAATCTGAATCTGGGCAAACTTCCATGGAACAAACAACTGCATGATTGCATTGGTCCCGACGACTTAGGGCGTCGCCAACCACGTTGGCCTTTCCGGGGTGATAATGAATCTCCAATTCATAATCCTTTATTAATTCTAACCACCTTCGTTGCCTCATATTCAGTTCTTGCTGCGTGAATATATACTTGAGACTTTTGTGGTCGATGTAGAGGTTGACAAGGTTACCAAGCAGGTAATGGCGCCAGATTTTTAAGGCCAGGACAACGGATGCCAACTCCAAATCATGAGTGGGATAATTTTGCTCATGCTTTCGGAGCTGTCGAGAGGCATAGGCAGTGACACGGCCTTCTTGCATAAGCACACAACCCAATCCAGTGCCGGAGGCATCACAGTAAACGTCGAACGGTTTGGTAATATCGGGTTGAGCCAAAACCGGGACGGTTGTCAAATGCTTCTTAAGTGACTGAAAGGCTTCTTCACAGGCACTGCTCCACTTAAACTTAGCATCCTTTTCCAGTAACTTGGTCATAGGCTTGGCAATGCTTGAGAAGTTGGGAATAAATTTCCGGTAATATCCAGCAAGACCAAGGAAACTACGAATTTGCTTGACCGATTTCGGAGCTTTCCAATTCAGCACATCTTCTACCTTGGTAGGATCAACGGCTACCCCTTCCGCGGAGATGATATGACCCAAGAATGGAACTTGCTTTAGCCAAAATTCACACTTGCTAAATTTGGCGTAAAGCTGGTGATCTCGGAGTCGCTGCAGAACAACGCGGAGATGTTCGGCGTGTTCTTCCTCGGACTTGGAGTAGATAAGGATGTCGTCAATGAACACGACCATGAACTTATCCAACTCTGGCACGAACACGGAATTCATCAAATACATGAAGTGGGTTAGAGCATTAGTGAGACCAAAAGACATGACAAGATATTCGAAAAGGCCATATCGCGTGGAGAAGGCAGTTTTTAGAATGACTTCGGCTCGGATCTTTATTTGGTGGTAACCGGATCGGAGGTCAATCTTGGAGAAAACTTTAGCACCAATAAGTTGATCAAAGAGAATATCGATTCGAGGTAGAGGGTACTTGTTCTTAATGGTTACGGCATTCAAAGGCCTGTAGTCAACACATAGACGTAGGGTCTTGTCTTTCTTCTTCACAAAGAGGGCGGGACATCCCCAGGGACATGAACTCGGTCGGATGTAGCCCTTGTCCATAAGCTCTTGTAATTGCTCTTTTAATTCTACTAGCTCATTAGGGGCCATTTTGTACGGCCTACGAGAGATAGGCGCCGTACCAGGTAGGAGTTCAATCTTAAACTCGACGTCTCTGTCCGGAGGCATCCCCGGTAACTCATCTGGGAACACGTCGGAGAAGTCACGTACCACGGGGATATCCTCCAGCTTTTTCCCTTCAACATGACACACTTGAGGAGTGGACAATCTGGGACACGGCAATCGGCGAATAGATGGACCATAGAGAGGCGAGTTCAAGTGGACTTCCCGGGATTCAATGTGTAAGACGGCTCTATGTTTAGTCATCCACCTCATACCAAGAATTATGTCAATGCCCTGACCATCTAAGATGATTAACGAAGCGGGGTACACGTTGCCCGCTAACTTAAGTGGCACCTTTCTCAACTCGAGGTGAGTCCTTATTTTCCCACCGGGGGATGTGATGATGTACGGGGTTCCCGTAGTGGTGGGGGTGATTTTCAGATGATTCACACATGCTTGACTAATAAAATCATGCGTTGCTCCTGAATCAAAAAGAACCATAGCAGCGTGTTGGTTGATCGAGAACGTACCCGCGAGAACGGGCTCTCCAACTTGAATCTCTTCGACCGTGGTATAATTGACTCGGCCATTCTTGTGGGTAAGGGCAGAAGACTGGGGACGACTCCCATTGTTGCCGTGGTTGTTACCGCTGCTGGGGTGGTTGTTGTTGTTCCCGGAGGGGTTGGAGTTGTTGTTGTTTCCCTGGTTGCGCTTCGGAAAGCGGCACTCCTTGGCAAAGTGACCGGTTCGGCCATAGTTGTAGCACGGCTGCGAGGAGTTGTGCTTCACAACTTGATTAGTCTGCTGCGGAGGGCGGGGACCGGAGGAGGGCTGCTGGTTGCCTCCATGGGAATGGAAGTGCTGCTGCGAGTAGGTCGGACGAGATCCTCCCCCTGACGGTACCGCAGCTTGGAACTTCTGTCCGGTCGGGGAGGTGATTGCCAGCTTGTACTTGGGCGGTGCGGAGCCGGACGAACTTCCCATAGCACGCTTCCTCTTCTTGTCCTCTTGGTTAGCACGGATGGCATCTTCTTGCACAATGGCAGCACTCATTAGGTTGTTGAACGTGCCTGCGGTAACTTGTGCCAATCGGTCCTGCAGTTTTGGGGTAAGGCCCGAACGGAAACAATCCTTCTTCTTCTCGTCCGTATCGGCGTGATACGAAGCATACTGAGTCAAGTAGTTGAACTTCCGTGCGTACTCTTGCACGGTTCCCGCGCCTTGCTTCAGATTGAGAAATTCCTGCAGCTTGCGCTTCATAAGACCGGCCGGAATGTGGTGTGCACGAAAGGCGGTGCAGAATTCCGGCCAAGTGACTTGGTGGCCAGGGGAAAGAGCAGTGGTGTAGCTCGCCCACCAAGCACTTGCGGAACCACGGAGTTGCTGCGCAGCGAAGAGGGGCTTCTGGTGGTCGGTGCAGTGGAGCAGAGCAAACTTCGACTCCAGAGTGCGAATGAAATTATCCGCTTCCAGTGGATCACCAGCTTCGCCGAATGTGGGCGGATGAGTTGCCCAAAAGTCGCTGTAGGATGATTCACGGGGCTGCTGCGGTGGTGGTCCGGGGGCTCCTTAGCGATTCATGTTCTCCATGAACATGCAGAACATCTCGTTCTGATTGTGGATGAGCTGCTCCATAGGCGTCATGGGCGGAGCATTGGGTGGCGGCTGGTTTCTACCTGTGTTGGAGGCACCAGGAGCATCACCGAGGTTCTCCACCACGGCGAGTTTGCACTATCTGTCACAGGAGTAAAGCATGTTAGTCCGATCATCGCCTGAGACATCATGGTAATATGTCTATAATACAGTGACAACAATAAAATTTTAGATTGCTCATAACGGAAATATTGACAGGGAACGGCGCAGATTACGGGTAATAACTTGGATTCCACTGGTTCCAACACCATAGGCAACATACTTATGATCAAACCATGGGTACATGCGACATGTCTTCCAATACATGGAAATCCTTAGGTTACATCACTACATCATGATAACAACGTGGTCTCGAAGAGCTTAGATTACAACTCCACTTAGCGCTACCAGCACTATCCACATACGAGCACAGAGTTTCACGAGCTTCCACCCCACATAACATACTACGCCTCAGTCACTCGGTGTGGCTGCTACCATCGGACTCCCATTCCATGTCACCCGGTCCAGGGGGTGCCTCGTAGTCAACACCGGAGTCATCGTCCTCACTCAAGTCGGCATCGTCTGGAGGAATCACCGCGAGTGGCACGGGTGGCTGGGCATTAAGAACCGCGTTCAGCTGGGCATTGGCAACTTGGAGATGCCCAATAAGTTGTTCTTGTTGTGCGATGATGACGTGAGCGTCGTTGAGGTTCCCTTCCATGACATCCCTTGCATCTTGGGCTTCTTCGCGTTGAGCTTGGAGCTCGCTTCGCTCCTCCAAGAGGGCGTCAACCTGACCATGAAGAGAGTAGATCTCCTCTTGGGCAGCAGTGAGTTGGGCATTACGCTGGTTCAGTTGCTCCTGCAACTGATCGCTAGCATTGCCCTCGATGATGAGTTGAGCGTCATGGAGCTGCTCAAAAAGATCAGCCTGCTCCAACTCGCTAGTGTGCAGTTTGTCCTTGAGGACCGTGATCTCAGCGTCACGAGCGGCGAGCCGGGCGTCTCGGGCGGCAAGTGCGGACTGCAGCGCCTCACGCTCTCGTTCCAACTCGAGAACGCGTGCGGAAAGGTGCTCGGGGTTCTTCGGGAGCTTGTCATCAACCATCTATCGGAATAAGTTGTGCAAGGATGAGTCAAAACTTAATATCCCACTAAGAACATATGCTCAATATAGCATAAGGGTTGATGGATAAAGGAAGAGACACAAAGTGCCCGATCCGTTTGACGAAAAACTATGCAGTTCTGCGGTTGACAGAGTAACATGTAGGGATGAGCAAAAACACGTAGCTTCTATGCAATTTAAACTTTTGACCCTTTTATGAAAATTGTAGAGGAGTTCATTATCTTTCCAACGCATACTCCCACATCTCCAACCGATATCATCTCTGAGAGTTATGATCATCCAAAAATAGAGGACAGAAATGAGACAACTGCTGAACTTCCAGAAAAGCTTGCTGTTTTTGCAAAATTCGACCCATTTACAGATTTTTCTGAGACAAACCCACTATACCAAACTTGTAGGGGAAAACATTAGCTTTCCAGAGGATACTTATTCGCCTTCATCGGATTAAAATTAAGGAAGTTATATTCATTTTAGTGGGACTGACTTTCCTGGCAGAGTTTGTCCCAATTAAGTTCGAACTTTCATTTTAAGCGCCATATAGATTCGTATTCACCCGGAGTTTGATTATTTCACATGTTTGTGATATTTGTGAAATTTTACATGATTTGGTAAAGATAAATGCATGTGGTATGCATGAATGCCAAATGTTCAATATGCCGATTTCCTACGTCCTCACCATGGAAAACTTTGACCGAATATATAGATCGATCCATTCGATGGCACGCACACCTCTCGCACGTTTCTAAGCGACTACACGTGGTTAGTGTACCTGCAATGGATCCATTCCAGAAACAATACATCAAATCCAAAAGAAACAAGCCAAAATAACAATGACAGTTATGTCCAGGTATTTGCCCACCTGGAAGGCAGCCGATATTTAAGCGCAATCGGTCCGCGCATCATACAAAGTCCAGGTCTTTGCACACCTGGAAGGCGTTTGGTGTTTATTGCGCAACCGATCCGTGCACAGGCCCATACCTTCAGGGAAGAATCCGTAGAGGCGAGTAAATTAAACAAACATAACCCAGGGTTAGCTTTGCCATCTACTAATAAAGTCCTTATATGGGCACTACTAGTTCGTACCTCACCATACGGCATAAAACAGGTTGTTTAAGTCTTTTAAAATGTTCATCGGTGTGATGCTTATCCCGAATCGGCTCTGATACCAGCTGTCACAACCCTACACCGAAGTATAGAGTGTGCCGTACAGGATCACCTCGGGAGATGGTTAACGAAGTAACCATACATAGCGTTCACACCGGAACATCCATCATTTACTGGGATACATCATTAAGTGTATAATATTACAAGTTCAAGAGTCATAGTGGAAGAAAATTTAGTTACATTATCATACATATGTTCTGGGTTCATATTACATAAATGTGCGGAGGCGGAAGATACAACAAACACTACGCGGAACCTAAGTAAGCCATGCCGGCCCTAGGGCACTGGCTCACTCATCTTGATTAGGGGAACTGGAGACCCATTCAATGGTCCAGCTCTGGGGCTCCTCACCTTCCCACACAATTTTGTTACAGCAATCGCAATAAGTTGCTTGAGGCAAACCTGAAACCACACAATCGCAAAGCCTGAGTATCTAGCATACTCCGCAAGACTTACCCGTCCAAAAGGTTTACTAAAACCAACTCCTAGTATGCAGGGGGCCGACCGGGTTTATTTGATAGTTGCATAAAAGCACCTATTAATTCTATGCTGTGACGCTTATTCCTTAACCAAGATTTTTAATTGCTTGTTGCAGAAGAGGGACTGTAGTTGAACCTAGCTAGCTGCTAAGACTGGTACAATTATAAAGAGCAATACAACATAACAATATGTATCCATAGAGTAAATAAATTTCAGCATCATAAACAAACTTCTCTACTTAAAGTATCATTGCCACTGCTCGAAACAAGAGGTACTCATAACCGCGAGGGACGGCAATTTGAATTGATTTACATCCTGCAGGAGAATAACCCAAATACACGACATACGCATCATTTAAGAACACGTATGGCCACCGTTCACGAGGTTGCGATAAAGCCGATCCGGGGCCATCGATCCCGAGTACACGTCCTCCCCGCGATACAGTACTTCGTATCCGAGGCTTATCCCGTGCACTCTCCAGCGGTCCTCGACCCGTGCATCCACCATGCCATTCACATCACCTCTGGATCGATGAGTAATACCGTCCAACAATACGGCGCCCAAGTTACTAGGTTTTCCAATTCCCATATAGAGGTATGCACTTGGTACTGTTCAATACTTGTCCGCGGAGTTGCAACGATAGGTTCTCAAATTTTAACCAATTTAATTCTTCACGTGAATCATGATTGAATCAAGTGATCCCATAGCCTACCGTTGACTCCACTAATTTAAGCTTAGCAGTTGCTAACGAAAGGCTTACTAACGTATGCTAAGTATAGGTCATAGTTTGTTCATGCAAGTGGGTTTCCATCCAAGCCCTATACCTAATGCACAATACAATATTCCTCTATTGTGACAACATAAAAAGGACTTGTAAATCAGCAGGTGTGCACCGGGGCTTGCCTTGGGAGTGATCGTAGATAGAGTTCTCGGCGGGGTTTAGCTCAACTTCGGGCTCCTCAGGGTTGCTTACCACGTCCTTGCTCCCGGTCTCGCTTCCTAGTCAATGCAGTGCAATGCACGGTAAGGAATTGGACGATGATTTCAGGGCACTTCCTACATAAATGGAATTTGACGGAATGATGCTCATGCGTGAGATGACATGCTTGCATACACTCTGACAATTACTGCTTTGAAGGAGACAAACTTCTAATTAGGGAAGTGGGAGGTATGGCAATCAACAAGTATATCAACTACATCCCAAAAACAAGTATACCTTGGTGCTAAGAAATTAGCAGGGTATTTTCCCTCTGTATGCCAAGGCCTACTTAGCAAACATGCAAAGCTTCTTAACCACACTCTTACCCAGGGTGCATTCACCAATCATAATGCCCATGCAAGAGAACATAGAAACTTTATATTGCAAGGTTAATTATAACCTCCTAGAATTCGACATGCTCACTTTTAATTATAACCCTAAACCAATCTAGATATATAAGCTAATTGTGAATCATGAGCATACCATGGAAAATAATAAACTTTACTGTAAGTCAAGATTCACATGTTGCCTTGACAGTCCCAAGATGGATTTATCCTTAACAAAATTTATATGCATAAACAAGGCACCATTTGTATTAGAATTCCTTCAAACTAATTATTAATGAGCCCTTTACCAACAAGAGCATGCTGATGGTGCCCTAACTTTCTCATGGAGATTTTATAGTCATGTAGAAATGCCCAAAGAGCAGGAATGCTAAATTCCAGAATTAAAATCCTACCCAAGAATTTATATAAATTCATTTACTGAAAATGGGGATTATGCAATAATACTAAACATTTGCCTAAGAGATGGAAATGTTCTTTAGTAGAAAGTTTAGGAATGTCATGAAATGCTTACTGACCAAATCCCATGATTTTATCAGTTATAAATTTTGAATTATGAATTTAATACTCTTGGCAAGGTTCTAACTTTGGTGATTTAATTTTACTAATCTACTGCATAACCCTGGCTCTCATCTTGTTTTTCTGGTAGACGAGGATTTTAGGAATCCAACAAAATTGGTTTCATGTTCATTGGACTTTTATTTTTCGAGTTATGAATTTGTGAAGATTTTAACAAAGTTGGGGCTAAATTACAGAAATGCCACTCGGCATTTTCAAACGCCTACGGGCGCGCACGCGCGCGCGCGGTGGCCGGCCGGCGAGCTCGGGCCAACGGCCAATCGGCGGCGCGGCTCGGACAACACCGCTTGCACACGTGCTCAGCACCCCACGGCGACCTTGTGGGCCCGGTGGGTGTCCCGCGGGAAGCGCCGGAGATGGCCGGCGGCGAGCGGCGGAGCAGAGGGAGGGTACGGCGGCGTCGTGTAGCGAGCACGGCGAGCGAGAAGGGTCGGAGAGTGGAGGGAGAGCATCACCTCGGTGTGGATATCGACGGCGTGGAGGAGCTAGGCGACGGGGAGGGCCGAAGGAGGGGTCTCGTCGGCGGGGTGGGGAGAGGATCCGACGGCGGCGGCCCTTTCCTTCAAAAATTCCGGCGAGGTCGCTACGACCGAGGGGAAACGGCTCAGGGGCCTGCTAGGGAAGACACTTGCGCAACGATTTGAGGAAAGAGGAGGGAACGGAGAGCTGCCTAGGTGAAGCTCGACCCGATGGCGGCCATGGCGGGAAGAAACAGGGGCGTTGCGCAATTTTCCGCCGTTGCGTTCACCGGTGATGGAGGTGGCGGTGCTAAGGGTTCCTAGAGTGGTGAGAGGGGGGGTGGAGGGAGGTATGGGGGCTGTACTCGCCGGGAGAGCGGGGAATGGCTTTTGCCGCCGGGGCGCTTATGACCGAGAGAGAGAGAGATCGGGGGGGGGGGGGGGGGGGCGGGGGTGAGCTGGCCGTGGGAGAGTGGCCCGTCGGTGGGGGTCTTCAAAGCGGCATCGGTGGCACAGCGATCGCAGGTGGAGCAGTGGCCGGGATGGACAAGAGAGAGGAGGCGATCGGTGGCCGGCGGGGGAGGTACGGTGGTGTCGACCGGTGAGTGGACCAGGGAAGAAGATGGTTGACCCCCCCCCCCCCCTTCACTGGAACAGTGTGCTGTAATTTGCTGATTTCTCCTGTTCTGATGCTTCAAATCCTTAGCACGTTTTTGTGTAAGTTCATAAAAACCTACTTGCCAACTTTGTTTTTGGGGCCACGTCGAAATGCCTTCTGGAAAATTAATTAAAATTCTTGGAACAGAGGTGCTGTTCTCTGCACTTAGGGAATTTTTAGGGGTATTCAACCTTTACAAAAAATTCTAGTAAATTCCCCAAAATTCTTTCTTGACATGCTCCACTGGAATAGACAAAAATATGGGCACACTTCCATTGAGTTTTGCAAAGTTTTTGAAAAGCTACTAATTGGCCAATTGGTGGAATTAGCTAATTAAATTATTTCCCCTTTTTCTTTGGTATTGTAATTATTTGAAATTTTTAATTAGCCAGCAATTTAACATTGTGTTAGCTTAATCAACTTTTCGTGACTTGTGATGTCACATTTTTCACTAAGTTTTTGGAAAACGCCACCCTCCCCCTCGAAGTGCTATGGCAAGGTGTTTTCGAGCGAACCCTTCGACGGCTTTGGGCCGCAGCGAGCCTTGTAGCATTTTTTCGCTAACTTTTTGAAAAACGCCACCCTCCCCATCGAAGTTCTAGGGGCGAGGTGTTTTCGAGCGAACCCTTTGACGGGTTTGTTCTGTAGCGAGACCCTTAGCATTTTTTCGCTAAGTTTTTAGAAAACGTCACCCTCCCCCTCGAAGTGCTAGGGGCGAGGTGTTTTCGAGCGAAACCATCGACGGGTTTGGGCCGCAGCGAGCCCCTTAGCATTTTTTGCTAAGTTTTATAAAAACGCCACTCTCCTCCTCAAAGTGCTAGGGGCGAGGTGTTTTTAAGCGAACCCTTCGACAGGTTTGTTCTACAGCGAGACCCTTAGCATTTTTTCTCTAAGTTTTTGGAAAACGCCACCCTCCCGCTCGAAGTGCTAGGGGCGAGGTGTTTTCGAGCGAACCCTTCGACGGGTTTGGGCCGCAGCGAGCCTTGTAGCATTTTTTGCTAACTTTTTGAAAAACGCCACCCTCCCCCTCGAAGTGCTAGGGGCGAGCTGTTTTCGAGCGAACCCTTTGACAGGTTTGGGCTGCAGCGATCCCCTTAGCATTTTTTCGCTAAGTTTTTGAAAAACACCACCCTTCCCCTTGAAGTGCTAGGGGCACAGTGTTTTTGAGCGAACCCTTCGACTGGTTTGGGCTGTAGCAAGCCCCTTAGCAATTTTTCACTAAGTTTATTGAAAAACTCCACCCTCCCCCTCGAAGTGCTAGGGGCGAGGTGCTTTCGAGCGAGCCCATCGACAGGTTTGGGATGCAGCGATCCCCTTAGCATTTTTTCGCTAAGTTTTTGGAAAACGCCACCCTCCCCCTCGAAGTGCTAGGGCAAGGTGTTTTCGAGCGAACCCTTCGACGGGTTTGGACTGCAGCGAGCCCTGTAGCATTTTTTCGCTAAGTTTTTGAAAAACGCCACCCTCCCCCTCGAAGTGCTAGGGCGACGTGTTTTCGAGTGAATCCTTCGATGGGTTTGGGCTGCAGCGAGCCCCTTAGCATTTTTTCGCTAAGTTTTTTAAAAACGCCACTCTCCCCCTCAAAGTGCTAGGGGCGAGGTGTTTTAGAGCGAACCCTTCGACGGGTTTGGGCTGCAGCGATCCCCTTAGCATTTTTTCACTAAGTTTTTTGAAAAACGCCACCCTCCCCCTCGAAGTGCTAGGGGCGAGGTGTTTTCGAGCGAACCCTTCGACGGGTTTGGGCTGCAGCGAGCCCTTAGCATTTTTTCGCTAAGTTTTTGAAAAACGCCACCCTCCCCCTCGAAGTGCTAGGGGCGAGGTGTTTTCGAGCGAACCCTTCGACGGGTTTGGGCTGCAGCGAGCCCTTAGCATTTTTTCGCTAAGTTTTTGGAAAACGCCACCCTCCCCTCGAAGTGCTAGGGGCGAGGTGTTTTCGAGCGAACCCTTCGACGGGTTTGGGCTGCAGCGATCCCTTAGCATTTTTTCGCTAAGTTTTTTGAAAAACGCCACCCTCCCCCTCGAAGTGCTAGGGCGAGGTGTTTTCGAGCGAACCCTTCGACGGGTTTGGGCTGCAGCGAGCCCCTTAGCATTTTTTCGCTAAGTTTTTGAAAAACGCCACCCTCCCCCTCGAAGTGCTAGGGGCGAGGTGTTTTCGAGCGAACCCTTCGACGGGTTTGGGCTGCAGCGAGCCCCTTAGCATTTTTCACTAAGTTTTTTGAAAAACGCCACCCTCCCCCTCGAAGTGCTAGGGGCGAGGTGTTTTCGAGCGAACCCTTCGACGGTTTGGGCTGCAGCGAGCCCCTTAGCATTTTTTCGCTAAGTTTTTGAAAAACGCCACCCTCCCCCTCGAAGTGCTAGGGGCGAGGTGTTTTCAAGCGAATCCTTCGACGGGTTTGGGCTGCAGCGAGCCCCTTAGCATTTTTTCGCTAAGTTTTTTAAAAACGCCACTCTCCCCCTCGAAGTGCTAGGGGCGACGTGTTTTCAAGCGAATCCTTCAATGGGTTTGGGCTGCAGCGAGCCCCTTAGCATTTTTTCGCTAAGTTTTTTGAAAACGCCACCCTCCCCCTCGAAGTGCTAGGGGCGAGGTGTTTTCGAGCGAGCCCTTCGACGGGTTTGGGCTGCAGCGATCCCCTTAGCATTTTTTTCACTAAGTTTTTTGAAAACGCCACCCTCCCCCTCGAAGTGCTAGGTGCGAGGTGTTTTCGAGCGAACCCTTCGACGGGTTTGGGCTGCAGCGAGCCCCTTAGCATTTTTTGCTAAGTTTTTGAAAAACGCCACCCTCCCCCTCGAAGTGCAAGGGGCGAAGTGTTTTCAAGCGAATCCTTCAATGGGTTTGGGCTGCAGCGAGCCCCTTAGCATTTTTTCGCTAAGTTTTTGTAAAAACGCCACCCTCCCCCTCGAAGTGCTAGGGGCGAGGTGTTTTCGAGCGAGCCCTTCGACGGGTTTGGGCTGCAGCGATCCCCTTAGCATTTTTTCGCTAAGTTTTTTGAAAACGCCACCCTCCCCCTCGAAGTGCTAGGGGCGAGGTGTTTTCGAGCGAACCCTTCGACGGGTTTGGGCTGCAGCGAGCCCCTTAGCATTTTTTCGCTAAGTTTTTTGAAAAACGCCACCTCCCCCTCGAAGTGCTAGGGGCGACGTGTTTTCAAGCGAACCCTTCGATGGGTTTGGGCTGCAGCGAGCCCCTTAGCATTTTTTCGCTAAGTTTTTTGAAAACGCCACCCTCCCCTCGAAGTGCTAGGGGCGAGGTGTTTTCGAGCGAACCCTTCGACGGGTTTGGGCTGCAGCGAGCCCTTAGCATTTTTTCGCTAAGTTTTTGAAAAACGCCACCCTCCCCTCGAAGTGCTAGGGGCGAGGTGTTTTCGAGCGAACCCTTCGACGGGTTTGGGCCGCAGCGAGCCCCTTAGCATTTTCTTGCTAGTTTTTGAAAAACGCCACCCTCCCCCTCGAAGTGCTAGGGGCGAGGTGTTTTCAAGCGAACCCTTCGACGGGTTTGGGCTGCAGCGAGCCCCTTAGCATTTTTTCGCTAAGTTTTTGAAAAACGCCACCCTCCCCCTCGAAGTGCTAGGGGCGAGGTGTTTTCGAGCGAGCCCTTCGACGGGTTTGGGCTGCAGCGATCCCCTTAGCATTTTTTCACTAAGTTTTTGAAAAACGCCACCCTCCCCCTCGAAGTGCTAGGGGCGAGGTGTTTTCGAGCGAACCCTTCGACGGGTTTGGGCTGCAGCGAGCCCCTTAGCATTTTTTCGCTAAGTTTTTTAAAAACGCCACTCTCCCCCTCGAAGTGCTAGGGCGAGGTGTTTTTGAGTGAATCATTCGATGGGTTTGGGCTGCAGCGAGCCCCTTAGCATTTTTCGCTAAGTTTTTTAAAAACGCCACTCTCCCCCTCAAAGTGCTAGGGGCGAGGTGTTTTTAAGCGAACCCTTCGACGGGTTTGTTCTACAGCGAGCACCCTTAGCATTTTTTCTCTAAGTTTTTGGAAAACGCCACCCTCCCCTCGAAGTGCTAGGTGCGAGGTGTTTTCGACCGAACCCTTCGACGGCTTTGGGCTGCAGCGAGCCCTTAGCATTTTTTCGCTAAGTTTTTGAAAAACGCCACCCTCCCCCTCGAAGTGCTAGGGGCGAGGTGTTTTCGAGCGAACCCTTTGACTGGGTTTGGGCTGCAGCGAGCCCCTTAGCATTTTTTCGCTAAGTTTTTGGAAAACGCCACCCTCCCCCTCGAAGTGCTAGGGGCGAGGTGTTTTCGAGCGAACCCTTCGACGGGTTTGGGCTGCAGCGAGCCCTTAGCATTTTTTGCTAAGTTTTTGAAAAACGCCACCCTCCCCCTCGAAGTGCTAGGGGCGAGGTGTTTTCGAGCGAAACCTTTGACAGGTTTGGGCTGCAGCGAGCCCCTTAGCATTTTTTCGCTAAGTTTTTGAAAAACACCACCCTTCCCCTTGAAGTGCTAGGGGCACAGTGTTTTTGAGCGAACCCTTCGACTGGTTTGGGCTGCAGCGAGCCCCTTAGCATTTTTTCACTAAGTTTTTTGAAAAACTCACCCTCCCCCTCGAAGTGCTAGGGGCGAGGTGTTTTCGAGCGAACCCTTCGACGGGTTTGGGCTGCAGCGAGCCCCTTAGCATTTTTTCACTAAGTTTTTGAAAAACGCCACCCTCCCCCTCGAAGTGCAAGGGGCGACGTGTTTTCAAGCGAATCCTTCAATGGGTTTGGGCTGCAGCGAGCCCCTTAGCATTTTTTCGCTAAGTTTTTGAAAAACACCACCCTCCCCTCGAAGTGCTAGGGGCGACGTGTTTTCGAGGCGAACCTTCGACGGGTTTGGGCTGCAGCGAGCCCGTTAGCATTTTTTCGCTAAGTTTTTTGAAAAACTCCACCCTCCCCTCGAAGTGCTAGGGGCGAGGTGTTTTCGAGCGAGCCCTTCGACGGGTTTGGGCTGCAGCGAGCCCCTTAGCATTTTTTCACTAAGTTTTTTGAAAAACGCCACCCTCCCCTCGAAGTGCTAGGGGCGAGGTGTTTTCGAGCGAACCCTTCGACGGGTTTGGGCTGCAGCGAGCCCCTTAGCATTTTTCTTGCTAAGTTTTTGAAAAACGCCACCCTCCCCCTCGAAGTGCTAGGGGCGAGGTGTTTTCAAGCGAATCCTTCAATGGGTTTGGGCTGCAGCGAGCCCCTTAGCATTTTTTCGCTAAGTTTTTGAAAAACGCCACCCTCCCCCTCGAAGTGCTAGGGGCGAGGTGTTTTCGAGCGAACCCTTCGAAGGGTTTGGGCTGCAGCGAGCCCCTTAGCATTTTTTACTAAGTTTTTTGAAAAACGCCACCCTCCCCTCGAAGTGCTAGGTGCGAGGTGTTTTCGAGCGAACCCTTCGACGGGTTTGGGCTGCAGCGAGCCCCTTAGCATTTTTTCGCTAAGTTTTTTGAAAAACACCACCCTTCCCCTTGAAGTGCTAGGGGCGAGTGTTTTTCGAGCGAACCCTTCGACTGGTTTGGGCTGCAGCAAGCCCCTTAGCATTTTTTCACTAAGTTTTTTGAAAAAACGCCACCCTCCCCCTCGAAGTGCTAGGGGCGAGGTGTTTTCGAGCGAACCTTCGACTGGTTTGGGCTGCAGCGAGCCCCTTAGCATTTTTTCGCTAAGTTTTTGAAAAACGCCACCCTCCCCCTCGAAGTGCAAGGGGCGAGGTGTTTTCGAGCGAACCCTTCGATGGGTTTGGGCTGCAGCGAGCCCCTTAGCATTTTTTCGCTAAGTTTTTGAAAAACGCCACCCTCCCCCTCGAAGTGCTAGGGGCGAGGTGTTTTCGAGCGAAACCCTTCGACTGGTTTGGGCTGCAGCGAGCCCCTTAGCATTTTTCACTAAGTTTTTTGAAAAACACCACCCTTCCCCTGAAGTGCTAGGGGCGCAGTGTTTTGAGCGAACCCTTCGACTGGTTTGGGCTGTAGCGAAGCCCCTTAGCAATTTTCAGCTAAGTTTTTGAAAAACGCCACCCTCCCCCTCGAAGTGCAAGGGGCGAGGTGTTTTCGAGCGATCCTTCGATGGGTTTGGGCTGCAGCGAGCCCCTTAGCATTTTTTCAGCTAAGTTTTTGAAAACGCCACCCTCCCTCTCGAAGTGCTAGGGGCGAGGTGTTTTCGAGCGAACCCTTCGACGGGTTTGGGCTGCAGCGAGCCCCTTAGCATTTTTCTCTAAGTTTTTGAAAAACGCCACCCTCCCCTCGAAGTGCTAGGGCGAGGTGTTTTCGAGCGAACCCTTCGACTGGTTTGGGCTGCAGCGAGCCCCTTAGCATTTTTTCACTAAGTTTTTTGAAAACGCCACCCTCCCCCTCGAAGTGCTAGGGCCGAGGTGTTTTCGAGCGAGCCCTTCGACGGGTTTGGGCTGCAGCGATCCCCTTAGCATTTCTTTACTAAGTTTTTTGAAAAACGCCACCCTCCCCTCGAAGTGCTAGGTGCGAGGTGTTTTCGACCGAACCCTTCGACGGGTTTGGGCTGCAGCGAGCCCCTTAGCATTTTTTCGCTAAGTTTTTGAAAAACGCCACCCTCCCCCTCGAAGTGCAAGGGGCGACGTGTTTTCAAGAGAATCCTTCAATGGGTTTGGGCTGCAGCGAGCCCCTTAGCATTTTTTCGCTAAGTTTTTGAAAAACGCCACCCTCCCCCTCGAAGTGCTAGGGGCGAGGTGTTTTCGAGCGAGCCCTTCGACGGGTTTGGGCTGCAGCGATCCCCTTAGCATTTTTTCACTAAGTTTTTTGAAAAACGCCACCCTCCCCCTCGAAGTGCTAGGGGCGAGGTGTTTTCGACGAACCCTTCGACGGGTTTGGGCTGTAGCGAGCCCCTTAGCATTTTTTCGCTAAGTTTTTGAAAAACACCACCCTTCCCCCTGAAGTGCTAGGGGCGATGTGTTTTTCAGCGAACCTTCGACTGGTTTGGGCTGCAGCGAGCCCCTTAGCATTTTTTCACTAAGTTTTTTGAAAAACTCAACCCTCCCCCTCGAAGTGCTAGGGGCGAGGTGTTTTCGAGCGAGCCCATCGACGGTTTGGGCTGCAGCGATCCCCTTAGCATTTTTTCAGCTAAGTTTTTTGAAAACGCCACCCTCCCCCTCGAAGTGCTAGGGGCGAGGTGTTTTCGAGCCGAACCCTTCGACGGGTTTGGGCTGCAGCGAGCCCTTAGCATTTTTTCAGCTAAGTTTTTGAAAAACGCCACCCTCCCCTCGAAGTGCAAGGGGCGACGTGTTTTCAAGTGAATCTTCAATGGGTTTGGGCTGCAGCGAGCCCCTTAGCATTTTTTCGCTAAGTTTTTTAAAAACGCCACTCTCCCCCTCGAAGTGCTAGGGGCGAGGTGTTTTCGAGCGAAGCCTTCGACGGGTTTGGGCTGCAGCGAGTCCCTTAGCATTTTTTCTCTAAGTTTTTGAAAAACGCCACCCTCCCCTCGAAGTGCTAGGGGCGAGGTGTTTTCGAGCGAACCCTTCGACGGCTTTGGGCTGCAGCGAGCCCTTGTAGCATTTTTTCGCTAAGTTTTTGAAAAACACCTACCCTCCCCTCGAAGTGCTAGGGTCACGAGATGTTTTTGAGCGACCCGTTCGACTGGTTTGGGCTGCAGCGAGCCCCTTAGCATATTTTTCAGCTAAGTTTATTGAAAACGCCACCTCTCCCCCTCGAAGTGCAAGGGGCGACGTGCTTTTCAAGCGAGCTCCATCGACTGGGTTTGCGATGCAGCGAGCCCCTTAGCATTTTTTCAGTAAGTTTTTTAAAAACGCCACCTCTCCCCCTCGAAGTGCTAGGGGACGAGATGTTTTCGAGCTGAGCCCTTCGACGGGTTTGGGCTGCAGCGATCCCCTTAGCATTTTTTTGCTAGTTTTTTTGAAAAACGCCACTCTCCCCCTCGAAGTGCTAGGGTGCGACGTGTTTTCAAGTCGAATCCTTCGACTGGGTTTGGGCTGTAGCGAGCCCCTTAGCATTTTCTTCGCTAAGTTTTTGAAAAACGCCACTCTCCCCCCGAAGTGCAAGGGGGCGATGTGTTTTCAAGGCGAATCCCTTCGACGGGTTTGGGCTGCAGCGATCCCCTTAGCATTTTTTCACTAAGTTTTTTGAAAAACGCCACCCTCCCCCTCGAAGTGCTGGGTGCGAGGTGTTTTCGACCGAACCCTTCGACGGGTTTGGGCTGTAGCGAGCCCCTTAGCATTTTCTTGCTAAGTTTTTGAAAAACGCCACCCTCCCCCACGAAGTGCAAGGGGCGATGTGTTTTCAAGCGAATCCTTCAATGGGTTTGGGCTGCAGCGAGCCCCTTAGCATTTTTTCGCTCAGTTTTTGGAAAACGCAACCCTCCCCCTCGAAGTGCTAGGGGCGAGGTGTTTTCGAGCGAGCCCTTCGACGGGTTTGGGCTGCAGCGATCCCCTTAGCATTTTTTTACTAAGTTTTTTTGAAAAACGCCACCCTTCCCCTCGAAGTGCTAGGTGCGAGGTGTTTTCGACCAAACCCTTCGACGGGTTTGGGCTGCAGCGAGCCCCTTAGCATTTTTTCACTAAGTTTTTTTGAAAAACACCACCCTTCCCCTTGAAGTGCTAGGGGCACAGTGTTTTTGAGCGAACCCTTCGACTGGTTTGGGCTGCAGCAAGCCCCTTAGCAATTTTTCACTAACTTTTTTGAAAAACTTCACCCTCCCCCTCGAAGTGCAAGGGGCGAGGTGTTTTCGACCGAACCCTTCGATGGGTTTGGGCTGCAGCGAGCCCCTTAGCATTTTCTTGCTATGTTTTTGAAAAACGCCACCCTCCCCCTTGAAGTGCAAGGGGCGACGTGTTTTCAAGCGAATCCTTCAATGGGTTTGGGATGCAGCGAGCCCCTTAGCATTTTTTCGCTAAGTTTTTAAAAAACACCACCCTTCCCCTTGAAGTGCTAGGGGCATAGTGTTTTTGAGCGAACCCTTCGACTGGTTTGGGCTGCAGCCAGCCCCTTAGCAATTTTTCACTAAGTTTATTGAAAAACTCCACCCTCCCCCTCGAAGTGCTAGGGGCGAGGTGCTTTCGAGCGAGCCCATCGACGGGTTTGCGATGCAGCGATCCCCTTAGCATTTTTTCAGTAAGTTTTTTGAAAAACGCCACCCTCCCCCTCGAAGTGCTAGGTACGAGATGTTTTCGAGCGACCCGTTGACGGGTTTGGGCTGCAGCGAGCCCCTTAGCATTTTTTTGCTATGTTTTTGAAAAACGCCACTCTCCCCCTCGAAGTGCAAGGGGCGACGTGTTTTCAAGTGAATCCTTCAATGGGTTTGGGCTGCAGCGAGCCCCTTAGCATTTTTTCGCTAAGTTTTTTAAAAACGCCACTCTCCCCCTCAAAGTGCTAGGGGCGAGGTGTTTTCGAGCGAGCCCTTCGACGGGTTTGGGCTGCAGCGATCCCCTTAGCATTTTTTCACTAAGTTTTTTTGAAAAACGCCACCCTCCCCCTCGAAGTGCTGGGTGCGAGGTGTTTTCGACCGAACCCTTCGACGGGTTTGGGCTGTAGCGAGCCCCTTAGCATTTTCTTGCTAAGTTTTTGAAAAACGCCACCCTCCCCCACGAAGTGCAAGGGGCGATGTGTTTTCAAGCGAATCCTTCAATGGGTTTGGGCTGCAGCGAGCCCCTTAGCATTTTTTCGCTCAGTTTTTGGAAAACGCAACCCTCCCCCTCGAAGTGCTAGGGGCGAGGTGTTTTCGAGCGAGCCCTTCGACGGGTTTGGGCTGCAGCGATCCCCTTAGCATTTTTTTACTAAGTTTTTTTGAAAAACGCCACCCTTCTCCTCGAAGTGCTAGGTGCGAGGTGTTTTCGACCAAACCCTTCGACGGGTTTGGGCTGCAGCGAGCCCCTTAGCATTTTTTCACTAAGTTTTTTTGAAAAACACCACCCTTCCCCTTGAAGTGCTAGGGGCACAGTGTTTTTGAGCGAACCCTTCGACTGGTTTGGGCTGCAGCAAGCCCCTTAGCAATTTTTCACTAACTTTTTTGAAAAACTTCACCCTCCCCCTCGAAGTGCAAGGGGCGAGGTGTTTTCGACCGAACCCTTCGATGGGTTTGGGCTGCAGCGAGCCCCATAGCATTTTCTTGCTATGTTTTTGAAAAACGCCACCCTCCCCCTCGAAGTGCAAGGGGCGACGTGTTTTCAAGCGAATCCTTCAATGGGTTTGGGATGCAGCGAGCCCCTTAGCATTTTTTCGCTAAGTTTTTAAAAAACACCACCCTTCCCCTTGAAGTGCTAGGGGCACAGTGTTTTTGAGCGAACCCTTCGACTGGTTTGGGCTGCAGCAAGCCCCTTAGCAATTTTTCACTAAGTTTATTGAAAAACTCCACCCTCCCCCTCGAAGTGCTAGGGGCGAGGTGCTTTCGAGCGAGCCCATCGACGGGTTTGCGATGCAGCGATCCCCTTAGCATTTTTTCAGTAAGTTTTTTGAAAAACGCCACCCTCCCCCTCGAAGTGCTAGGTACGAGATGTTTTCGAGCGACCCGTTGACGGGTTTGGGCTGCAGCGAGCCCCTTAGCATTTTTTTGCTATGTTTTTGAAAAACGCCACTCTCCCCCTCGAAGTGCAAGGGGCGACGTGTTTTCAAGTGAATCCTTCAATGGGTTTGGGCTGCAGCGAGCCCCTTAGCATTTTTTCGCTAAGTTTTTTAAAAACGCCACTCTCCCCCTCAAAGTGCTAGGGGCGAGGTGTTTTCGAGCGAGCCCTTCGACGGGTTTGGGCTGCAGCGATCCCCTTAGCATTTTTTCACTAAGTTTTTTTGAAAAACGCCACCCTCCCCCTCGAAGTGCTGGGTGCGAGGTGTTTTCGACCGAACCCTTCGACGGGTTTGGGCTGTAGCGAGCCCCTTAGCATTTTCTTGCTAAGTTTTTGAAAAACGCCACCCTCCCCCACGAAGTGCAAGGGGCGATGTGTTTTCAAGCGAATCCTTCAATGGGTTTGGGCTGCAGCGAGCCCCTTAGCATTTTTTCGCTCAGTTTTTGGAAAACGCAACCCTCCCCCTCGAAGTGCTAGGGGCGAGGTGTTTTCGAGCGAGCCCTTCGACGGGTTTGGGCTGCAGCGAGCCCCATAGCATTTTCTTGCTATGTTTTTGAAAAACGCCACCCTCCCCCTCGAAGTGCAAGGGGCGACGTGTTTTCAAGCGAATCATTCAATGGGTTTGGGATGCAGCGAGCCCCTTAGCATTTTTTCGCTAAGTTTTTAAAAAACACCACCCTTCCCCTTGAAGTGCTAGGGGCACAGTGTTTTTGAGCGAACCCTTCGACTGGTTTGGGCTGCAGCAAGCCCCTTAGCAATTTTTCACTAAGTTTATTGAAAAACTCCACCCTCCCCCTCGAAGTGCTAGGGGCGAGGTGCTTTCGAGCGAGCCCATCGACGGGTTTGCGATGCAGCGATCCCCTTAGCATTTTTTCAGTAAGTTTTTTGAAAAACGCCACCCTCCCCCTCGAAGTGCTAGGTACGAGATGTTTTCGAGCGACCCGTTGACGGGTTTGGGCTGCAGCGAGCCCCTTAGCATTTTTTTGCTATGTTTTTGAAAAACGCCACTCTCCCCCTCGAAGTGCAAGGGGCGACGTGTTTTCAAGTGAATCCTTCAATGGGTTTGGGCTGCAGCGAGCCCCTTAGCATTTTTTCGCTAAGTTTTTTAAAAACGCCACTCTCCCCCTCAAAGTGCTAGGGGCGAGGTGTTTTCGAGCGAGCCCTTCGACGGGTTTGGGCTGCAGCGATCCCCTTAGCATTTTTTCACTAAGTTTTTTTGAAAAACGCCACCCTCCCCCTCGAAGTGCTGGGTGCGAGGTGTTTTCGACCGAACCCTTCGACGGGTTTGGGCTGTAGCGAGCCCCTTAGCATTTTCTTGCTAAGTTTTTGAAAAACGCCACCCTCCCCCACGAAGTGCAAGGGGCGATGTGTTTTCAAGCGAATCCTTCAATGGGTTTGGGCTGCAGCGAGCCCCTTAGCATTTTTTCGCTCAGTTTTTGGAAAACGCAACCCTCCCCCTCGAAGTGCTAGGGGCGAGGTGTTTTCGAGCGAGCCCTTCGACGGGTTTGGGCTGCAGCGATCCCCTAAGCATTTTTTTACTAAGTTTTTTTGAAAAACGCCACCCTTCTCCTCGAAGTGCTAGGTGCGAGGTGTTTTCGACCAAACCCTTCGACGGGTTTGGGCTGCAGCGAGCCCCTTAGCATTTTTTCACTAAGTTTTTTTGAAAAACACCACCCTTGCCCTTGAAGTGCTAGGGGCACAGTGTTTTTGAGCGAACCCTTCGACTGGTTTGGGCTGCAGCAAGCCCCTTAGCAATTTTTCACTAACTTTTTTGAAAAACTTCACCCTCCCCCTCGAAGTGCAAGGGGCGAGGTGTTTTCGACCGAACCCTTCGATGGGTTTGGGCTGCAGCGAGCCCCTTAGCATTTTCTTGCTATGTTTTTGAAAAACACCACCCTCCTCCTCGAAGTGCAAGGGGCGACGTGTTTTCAAGCGAATCCTTCAATGGGTTTGGGATGCAGCGAGCCCCTTAGCATTTTTTCGCTAAGTTTTTAAAAAACACCACCCTTCCCCTTGAAGTGCTAGGGGCACAGTGTTTTTGAGCAAACCCTTCGACTGGTTTGGGCTGCAGCAAGCCCCTTAGCAATTTTTCACTAAGTTTATTGAAAAACTCCACCCTCCCCCTCGAAGTGCTAGGGGCGAGGTGCTTTCGAGCGAGCTCATCGACGGGTTTGCGATGCAGCGATCCCCTTAGCATTTTTTCAGTAAGTTTTTTGAAAAACGCCACCCTCCCCATCGAAGTGCTAGGTACGAGATGTTTTCGAGCGACCCGTTGACGGGTTTGGGCTGCAGCGAGCCCCTTAGCATTTTTTCGCTAAGTTTTTTAAAAACGCCACTCTCCCCCTCAAAGTGCTAGGGGCGAGGTGTTTTCGAGCGAGCCCTTCGACGGGTTTGGGCTGCAGCGATCCCCTTAGCATTTTTTCACTAAGTTTTTTTGAAAAACGCCACCCTCCCCCTCGAAGTGCTGGGTGCGAGGTGTTTTCGACCGAACCCTTCGACGGGTTTGGGCTGTAGCGAGCCCCTTAGCATTTTCTTGCTAAGTTTTTGAAAAACGCCACCCTCCCCCACGAAGTGCAAGGGGCGATGTGTTTTCAAGCGAATCCTTCAATGGGTTTAGGCTGCAGCGAGCCCCTTAGCATTTTTTCGCTCAGTTTTTGGAAAACGCAACCCTCCCCCTCGAAGTGCTAGGGGCGAGGTGTTTTCGAGCGAGCCCTTCGACGGGTTTGGGCTGCAGCGAGCCCCATAGCATTTTCTTGCTATGTTTTTGAAAAACGCCACCCTCCCCCTCGAAGTGCAAGGGGCGACGTGTTTTCAAGCGAATCCTTCAATGGGTTTGGGATGCAGCGAGCCCCTTAGCATTTTTTCGCTAAGTTTTTAAAAAACACCACCCTTCCCCTTGAAGTGCTAGGGGCACAGTGTTTTTGAGCGAACCCTTCGACTGGTTTGGGCTGCAGCAAGCCCCTTAGCAATTTTTCACTAAGTTTATTGAAAAACTCCACCCTCCCCCTCGAAGTGCTAGGGGCGAGGTGCTTTCGAGCGAGCCCATCGACGGGTTTGCGATGCAGCGATCCCCTTAGCATTTTTTCAGTAAGTTTTTTGAAAAACGCCACCCTCCCCCTCGAAGTGGTAGGTACGAGATGTTTTCGAGCGACCCGTTGACGGGTTTGGGCTGCAGCGAGCCCCTTAGCATTTTTTTGCTATGTTTTTGAAAAACGCCACTCTCCCCCTCGAAGTGCAAGGGGCGACGTGTTTTCAAGTGAATCCTTCAATGGGTTTGGGCTGCAGCGAGCCCCTTAGCATTTTTTCGCTAAGTTTTTTAAAAACGCCACTCTCCCCCTCAAAGTGCTAGGGGCGAGGTGTTTTCGAGCGAGCCCTTCGACGGGTTTGGGCTGCAGCGATCCCCTTAGCATTTTTTCACTAAGTTTTTTTGAAAAACGCCACCCTCCCCCTCGAAGTGCTGGGTGCGAGGTGTTTTCGACCGAACCCTTCGACGGGTTTGGGCTGTAGCGAGCCCCTTAGCATTTTCTTGCTAAGTTTTTGAAAAACGCCACCCTCCCCCACGAAGTGCAAGGGGCGATGTGTTTTCAAGCGAATCCTTCAATGGGTTTGGGCTGCAGCGAGCCCCTTAGCATTTTTTCGCTCAGTTTTTGGAAAACGCAACCCTCCCCCTCGAAGTGCTAGGGGCGAGGTGTTTTCGAGCGAGCCCTTCGACGGGTTTGGGCTGCAGCGATCCCCTAAGCATTTTTTTACTAAGTTTTTTTGAAAAACGCCACCCTTCTCCTCGAAGTGCTAGGTGCGAGGTGTTTTCGACCAAACCCTTCGACGGGTTTGGGCTGCAGCGAGCCCCTTAGCATTTTTTCACTAAGTTTTTTTGAAAAACACCACCCTTCCCCTTGAAGTGCTAGGGGCACAGTGTTTTTGAGCGAACCCTTCGACTGGTTTGGGCTGCAGCAAGCCCCTTAGCAATTTTTCACTAACTTTTTTGAAAAACTTCACCCTCCCCCTCGAAGTGCAAGGGGCGAGGTGTTTTCGACCGAACCCTTCGATGGGTTTGGGCTGCAGCGAGCCCCTTAGCATTTTCTTGCTATGTTTTTGAAAAACACCACCCTCCTCCTCGAAGTGCAAGGGACGACGTGTTTTCAAGCGAATCCTTCAATGGGTTTGGGATGCAGCGAGCCCCTTAGCATTTTTTCGCTAAGTTTTTAAAAAACACCACCCTTCCCCTTGAAGTGCTAGGGGCACAGTGTTTTTGAGCAAACCCTTCGACTGGTTTGGGCTGCAGCAAGCCCCTTAGCAATTTTTCACTAAGTTTATTGAAAAACTCCACCCTCCCCCTCGAAGTGCTAGGGGCGAGGTGCTTTCGAGCGAGCTCATCGACGGGTTTGCGATGCAGCGATCCCCTTAGCATTTTTTCAGTAAGTTTTTTGAAAAACGCCACCCTCCCCATCGAAGTGCTAGGTACGAGATGTTTTCGAGCGACCCGTTGACGGGTTTGGGCTGCAGCGAGCCCCTTAGCATTTTTTCGCTAAGTTTTTTAAAAACGCCACTCTCCCCCTCAAAGTGCTAGGGGCGAGGTGTTTTCGAGCGAGCCCTTCGACGGGTTTGGGCTGCAGCGATCCCCTTAGCATTTTTTCACTAAGTTTTTTTGAAAAACGCCACCCTCCCCCTCGAAGTGCTGGGTGCGAGGTGTTTTCGACCGAACCCTTCGACGGGTTTGGGCTGTAGCGAGCCCCTTAGCATTTTCTTGCTAAGTTTTTGAAAAACGCCACCCTCCCCCACGAAGTGCAAGGGGCGATGTGTTTTCGACCGAACCCTTCGACGGGTTTGGGCTGTAGCGAGCCCCTTAGCATTTTCTTGCTAAGTTTTTGAAAAACGCCACCCTCCCCCACGAAGTGCAAGGGGCGATGTGTTTTCAAGCGAATCCTTCAATGGGTTTGGGATGCAGCGAGCCCCTTAGCATTTTTTCGCTCAGTTTTTGGAAAACGCAACCCTCCCCCTCGAAGTGCTAGGGGTGAGGTGTTTTCGAGCGAGCCCCTCGACGGGTTTGGGCTGCAGCGATCCCCTTAGCATTTTTTTACTAAGTTTTTTTGAAAAACGCCACCCTTCCCCTCGAAGTGCTAGGTGCGAGGTGTTTTCGACCAAACCCTTCGACGGGTTTGGGCTGCAGCGACCCCCTTAGCATTTTTTCACTAAGTTTTTTTGAAAAACACCACCCTTCCCCTTGAAGTGCTAGGGGCACAGTGTTTTTGAGCGAACCCTTCGACTGGTTTGGGCTGCAGCAAGCCCCTTAGCAATTTTTCACTAACTTTTTTGAAAAACTTCACCCTCCCCCTCGAAGTGCAAGGGGCGAGGTGTTTTCGACCGAACCCTTCGATGGGTTTGGGCTGCAGCGAGCCCCTTAGCATTTTCTTGCTATGTTTTTGAAAAACGCCACCCTCCCCCTCGAAGTGCAAGGGGCGACGTGTTTTCAAGCGAATCCTTCAATGGGTTTCGGATGCAGCGAGCCCCTTAGCATTTTTTCGCTAAGTTTTTAAAAAACACCACCCTTCCCCTTGAAGTGCTAGGGGCACAGTGTTTTTGAGCGAACCCTTCGACTGGTTTGGGCTGCAGCAAGCCCCTTAGCAATTTTTCACTAAGTTTATTGAAAAACTCCACCCTCCCCCTCGAAGTGCTAGGGGCGAGGTGCTTTCGAGCGAGCCCATCGACGGGTTTGCGATGCAGCGATCCCCTTAGCATTTTTTCAGTAAGTTTTTTGAAAAACGCCACCCTCCCCCTCGAAGTGCTAGGTACGAGATGTTTTCGAGCGACCCGTTGACGGGTTTGGGCTGCAGCGAGCCCCTTAGCATTTTTTTGCTATGTTTTTGAAAAACGCCACTCTCCCCCTCGAAGTGCAAGGGGCGACGTGTTTTCAAGTGAATCCTTCAATGGGTTTGGGCTGCAGCGAGCCCCTTAGCATTTTTTCGCTAAGTTTTTTAAAAACGCCACTCTCCCCGTCAAAGTGCTAGGGGCGAGGTGTTTTCGAGCGAGCCCTTCGACGGGTTTGGGCTGCAGCGATCCCCTTAGCATTTTTTCACTAAGTTTTTTTGAAAAACGCCACCCTCCCCCTCGAAGTGCTGGGTGCGAGGTGTTTTCGACCGAACCCTTCGACGGGTTTGGGCTGTAGCGAGCCCCTTAGCATTTTCTTGCTAAGTTTTTGAAAAACGCCACCCTCCCCCACGAAGTGCAAGGGGCGATGTGTTTTCAAGCGAATCCTTCAATGGGTTTGGGCTGCAGCGAGCCCCTTAGCATTTTTTCGCTCAGTTTTTGGAAAACGCAACCCTCCCCCTCGAAGTGCTAGGGGCGAGGTGTTTTCGAGCGAGCCCTTCGACGGGTTTGGGCTGCAGCGATCCCCTAAGCATTTTTTTACTAAGTTTTTTTGAAAAACGCCACCCTTCTCCTCGAAGTGCTAGGTGCGAGGTGTTTTCGACCAAACCCTTCGACGGGTTTGGGCTGCAGCGAGCCCCTTAGCATTTTTTCACTAAGTTTTTTTGAAAAACACCACCCTTCCCCTTGAAGTGCTAGGGGCACAGTGTTTTTGAGCGAACCCTTCGACTAGTTTGGGCTGCAGCAAGCCCCTTAGCAATTTTTCACTAACTTTTTTGAAAAACTTCACCCTCCCCCTCGAAGTGCAAGGGGCGAGGTGTTTTCGACCGAACCCTTCGATGGGTTTGGGCTGCAGCGAGCCCCTTAGCATTTTCTTGCTATGTTTTTGAAAAACACCACCCTCCCCCTCGAAGTGCAAGGGGCGACGTGTTTTCAAGCGAATCCTTCAATGGGTTTGGGATGCAGCGAGCCCCTTAGCATTTTTTCGCTAAGTTTTTAAAAAACACCACCCTTCCCCTTGAAGTGCTAGGGGCACAGTGTTTTTGAGCAAACCCTTCGACTGGTTTGGGCTGCAGCAAGCCCCTTAGCAATTTTTCACTAAGTTTATTGAAAAACTCCACCCTCCCCCTCGAAGTGCTAGGGGCGAGGTGCTTTCGAGCGAGCTCATCGACGGGTTTGCGATGCAGCGATCCCCTTAGCATTTTTTCAGTAAGTTTTTTGAAAAACGCCACCCTCCCCCTCGAAGTGCTAGGTACGAGATGTTTTCGAGCGACCCGTTGACGGGTTTGGGCTGCAGCGAGCCCCTTAGCATTTTTTTGCTATGTTTTTGAAAAACGCCACTCTCCCCCTCGAAGTGCAAGGGGCGACGTGTTTTCAAGCGAATCCTTCAATGGGTTTGGGCTGCAGCGAGCCCCTTAGCATTTTTTCGCTAAGTTTTTTAAAAACGCCACTCTCCCCCTCAAAGTGCTAGGGGCGAGGTGTTTTCGAGTGAGCCCTTCGACGGGTTTGGGCTGCAGCGATCCCCTTAGCATTTTTTCACTAAGTTTTTTTGAAAAACGCCACCCTCCCCCTCGAAGTGCTGGGTGCGAGGTGTTTTCGACCGAACCCTTCGACGGGTTTGGGCTGTAGCGAGCCCCTTAGCATTTTCTTGCTAAGTTTTTGAAAAACGCCACCCTCCCCCACGAAGTGCAAGGGGCGATGTGTTTTCAAGCGAATCCTTCAATGGGTTTGGGCTGCAGCGAGCCCCTTAGCATTTTTTCGCTCAGTTTTTGGAAAACGCAACCCTCCCCCTCGAAGTGCTAGGGGCGAGGTGTTTTCGAGCGAGCCCTTCGACGGGTTTAGGCTGCAGCGATCCCCTTAGCATTTTTTTACTAAGTTTTTTTGAAAAACGCCACCCTTCCCCTCGAAGTGCTAGGTGCGAGGTGTTTTCGACCAAACCCTTCGACGGGTTTGGGCTGCAGCGAGCCCCTTAGCATTTTTTCACTAAGTTTTTTTGAAAAACACCACCCTTCCCCTTGAAGTGCTAGGGGCACAGTGTTTTTGAGCGAACCCTTCGACTGGTTTGGGCTGCAGCAAGCCCCTTAGCAATTTTTCACTAACTTTTTTGAAAAACTTCACCCTCCCCCTCGAAGTGCAAGGGGCGAGGTGTTTTCGACCGAACCCTTCGATGGGTTTGGGCTGCTGCGAGCCCCATAGCATTTTCTTGCTATGTTTTTGAAAAACGCCACCCTCCCCCTCGAAGTGCAAGGGGCGACGTGTTTTCAAGCGAATCCTTCAATGGGTTTGGGATGCTGCGAGCCCCTTAGCATTTTTTCGCTAAGTTTTTAAAAAACACCACCCTTCCCCTTCAAGTGCTAGGGGCATAGTGTTTTTGAGCGAACCCTTCGACTGGTTTGGGCTGCAGCAAGCCCCTTAGCAATTTTTCACTAAGTTTATTGAAAAACTCCACCCTCCCCCTCGAAGTGCTAGGGGCGAGGTGCTTTCGAGCGAGCCCATCGACGGGTTTGCGATGCAGCGATCCCCTTAGCATTTTTTCAGTAAGTTTTTTGAAAAACGCCACCCTCCCCCTCGAAGTGCTAGGTACGAGATGTTTTCGAGCGACCCGTTGACGGGTTTGGGCTGCAGCGAGCCCCTTAGCATTTTTTTGCTATGTTTTTGAAAAACGCCACTCTCCCCCTCGAAGTGCAAGGGGCGACGTGTTTTCAAGCGAATCCTTCAATGGGTTTGGGCTGCAGCGAGCCCCTTAGCATTTTTTCGCTAAGTTTTTTAAAACGCCACTCTCCCCCTCAAAGTGCTAGGGGCGAGGTGTTTTCGAGCGAGCCATTCGACGGGTTTGGGCTGCAGCGATCCCCTTAGCATTTTTTCACTAAGTTTTTTTGAAAAACGCCACCCTCCCCCTCGAAGTGCTGGGTGCGAGGTGTTTTCGACCGAACCCTTCGACGGGTTTGGGCTGTAGCCAGCCCCTTAGCATTTTCTTGCTAAGTTTTTGAAAAACGCCACCCTCCCCCACGAAGTGCAAGGGACGATGTGTTTTCAAGCGAATCCTTCAATGGGTTTGGGCTGCAGCGAGCCCCTTAGCATTTTTTCGCTCAGTTTTTGGAAAACGCAACCCTCCCCCTCGAAGTGCTAGGGGCGAGGTGTTTTCGAGCGAGCCCTTCGACGGGTTTGGGCTGCAGCGATCCCCTTAGCATTTTTTTACTAAGTTTTTTTGAAAAACGCCACCCTTCCCCTTGAAGTGCTAGGTGCGAGGTGTTTTCGACCAAACCCTTCGACGGGTTTGGGCTGCAGCGAGCCCCTTAGCATTTTTTCACTAAGTTTTTTTGAAAAACACCACCCTTCCCCTTGAAGTGCTAGGGGCACAGTGTTTTTGAGTGAACCCTTCGACTGGTTTGGGCTGCAGCAAGCCCCTTAGCAATTTTCCTCTAACTTTTTTGAAAAACTTCACCCTCCCCCTCGAAGTGCAAGGGGCGAGGTGTTTTCGACCGAACCCTTCGATGGGTTTGGGCTGCAGCGAGCCCCTTAGCATTTTCTTGCTATGTTTTTGAAAAACTTCACCCTCCCCCTCGAAGTGCAAGGGGCGAGGTGCTTTCGAGCGAGCCCATCGACAGATTTGGGATGCAGCGATCCCCTTAGCATTTTTTCACTACGTTTTTTGAAAAAGGCCACCCTCCCCCTCGAAGTGCTAGGTATGAGATGTTTTCGAGCGAACCCGTCGACGGGTTTGGTTTGTAACATCCCAAGTCACAAAATGTTGATTAAGCTAACACAATGTTAATTTGCTGACTAATTCAAAATTTCAAATAATTAAAGTGCCAAAGGAAATGGGGAAATAACTTAATTAGAAATTCCACTAATTGGCCAAGTATTAGCTTTTCAAAAACTTTGCAAAACTCAATGGAAGTGTGCCCATATTTTCGCATATTCCAGTGGGGCATGTCAAGAAAGAATTTTGGGGAATTTACTGGAATTTTTGGTAAAGGTTTAACCCCCCTAAAAATTCCCTAAGTGCAGAGAACAGCACCTCTGTTCCAAGAATTTTAGCTAATTTTCCAGAAGGAATCTCGACGTGGCCGCAAAAGTAAAGTTGGCAAGTTGGGTTTGCTGAACCTGCACAAACTTTTGCTAAGGATTTGAAGCATCGTAATTGGAGAATTTAGCAAATTGCAGAACACTGTTCTAGTCAATCGAGGTCAACAACTCTCTGTCCTTGAGCCATTCTCCGATCGACACCGTCGTACCTCTTCCGCTAGCCACCGCGCGCCTTCTCTCTCCCTTGCCCATCCCGGCCACTGCTCCGCCTGCCATCGCTGTGCCACCGGCGCCGCTTTAAAGGCACCCCACCGTCGAGCCACCCTCCCACTGCCAGCTCGCCCCCGATCTCTCTCTCTCTTTCCCGGTTATAAGCGCCCGGCGGGAAGAGCCTTTCCCCGCGCTCCCGGCGAGTACCGCCCCCCCCCCCCACACCTTCCTCCACCGCCTCTCTCCACTCCAGAGACTCCCGGCCCCTACATCTCCATCGTCGGTGAAAGCAGTGGCGGGATTTGAGCCGCGCCCCTGTTTTCCACCGCCATGACTGCCACCCCGTCGAGCTCCGCCTAGGCCGCCTCCCGTTCACTCCTATCTCCTCAAATTGTTGCGCAAGGGTCTTCCCTAGCAGTTCCCTGACCCGTTCCCCCTCTGCCGCAGGGACCTCGCCGGAATCGACGAAGAAAGTAGCCGCCGCCATCGGGTTCTCCCCCACCCCGCCGACGAGACCCCCCTTTCGGCCCTCCCCGTCGCCTACTTGGGTTCTGCGTAGTGTTTGTCGTGTCTTCCGCCTTCGCATATTTAGGTAATATGAACCAAGAACATATGTATGATAATGTAACTAAATTTCCTTCCGCTATGACTCTTGAACTTGTAATATTATACACTTAATGATGTATCTCTGCAAATGATGGATGTTCCTGTGTGAACTCTATGTATGGTTACTTCGTTAACCATCTCCCGAGGCGATCCTGTACGCCACACTCTATACTTCGGTATAGGGTTTTGACAGCTGGTATCAGAGCCGACTCGGGATAAGCGTCACACCGATGAACATTTTAAAAGACTTAAACAACCCGTTTTGCGCCGTACGGTGAGGTACGAACTAGTAGTGCCCATATAAGGACTTTATTAGTAGATGGCAAAGCTAACCCTGGGTTATGTTTGTTAAACTACTCGCCTCTACGGATTCTTCCCCCGAAGGTATGTGCCTGTGCGCGGATCGATTGTGCAACAAACACCGAACGCCTTCCGGGTGGGCAAAGACCTGGACCTTGTTTGATGCGCGGACCGATTGCGCTTAAATATCGGCTGCCTTTCGGGTGGGCAAATACCTGGACATAACTGTCATTGTTGTTTTGGCTTGTTTCTTTTGGATTTGATGTATTGTTTATGAAATGGATCTATTGCAGGTATACTAACCACGGGTAGTTCGCTTAGAAACGTGCGAGAAGTGTGCGTGCCATCGGATGGATCGATCTATATATTCGGTCAAAATTTTCCTTTGTGAGGACGTAGGAAATCGGCATATCGAGCATTTGGCATTCATGCATACCACATGCATTTATCTTTCCCAAATCATGTAAAAGTTCACAAATATCACAAACATATGAATTAATCGGACCCCGGGCAAATTCAAATCCCTATGGCGCTCAAAACGAATGTTTGAACTTAACTAGGAAGAAATCAAACCCTGCCAGAAAAGTCAGTTCCACCAAAATGAACGTAACTTCCTCAATTTTAATCCGACGAAGGCGAATGAGTACTCGTTGGAAAGCTAATGTTTTTCCCTACAAGTTTGGTATAGTGGGTTTGTCTCAGAAAAATCTGTAAATGGGTCGAATTTTGCAAAAACAGCGAGCTTTTCTGGAAGTTCAGCAGTTGTCTCATTGCTGTCCTCTGTTTTTGGATGATCATAACTCTCAGAGATCTTACCGGTTAAAAATGTGGGAGCATGCGTTGGAAAGATAATGAACTCCTCTACAGTTATCATAAAAGGGTCCCGAGGTTAAATTGTCCAGAAACAACGTAGTTTCGCTCATCCCTACAAGTTACCCTGTCACTCGTAGAGTTGCATCGTGTTCCGTCCAACGGGTTGGACACCTTACGTCTTTTTCCCTTATCCATCGATCCTTATGCTACTTTGGGCATGTGTGCTTAGAGGGATATTAAGTTTTGACTCATCCTTGCAAAACATATTCCGACAGATGGTTGACGATAAGCTCCCGAAGAACCCCGAGCCCCTTTCCGCAAGCGTTCTCGAGTTGGAACGAGAGCGTGAGGCGCTGCAGCTCGCACTTGCCGCCCGAGACGCCCAGCTCGCCACTCGCGATGCGGAGATCGCGGTCCTCAGGGACAAACTGCACACTAGCGAGTTGGAGCGGGCTGATCTGTTCGAGCAGCTCCATGATGCTCAACTCATCATCGAGCGCGATGCTAGCGATCAGTTGCAGGAGCAACTGAACCAGTGTAATGCCCAACTCACTGCTGCCCAAGAGATCTACTCTCTTCATGGTCAGGTTGACGCCCTCTTGGAGGAGCGAAGCGAGCTCCAAGCTCAATGTGAAGAAGCACAAGATGCAAGGGATGTCATGGAAGGGAACCTCAACGACGCTCACGTCATCATCGCACAACAAGAACAACTTATTGGGCATCTCCAAGTTGCTAATGCCCAGCTGAACGCGGTTCTTAATGCCCAGCCACCCGTGCCACTCGCGGTGATTCCCCCAGACAACGCCGACTTGAGTGAGGACGGTGACTCCGGTGTTGACTACGAGGCACCCCTTGGACCGGGTGACATGGAATGGGAGTCCGATGGTAGCAGCCACACCGAGTGACTGAGGCGTAGTATGTTGTGTAGGGTAGGAGCTCGTGAAACTCTGTGCTCGTATGTGGATAGTGCTGGTAGCGCTAAGTGAAGTTGTAATCTAAGCTCCTCAAGACCACGTTGTTATCATAGGTAGTGGTATAACCTAAGAATTTCCATGTATTAGAAGACGTGTCGCCTGTACCCATGGTTTGACCATAAGTATGTTGCCTATGGTGTTGGAACCAGTGGAATCCAAGTTATCGCCCGTAATCTGCACCGTTCCCGGTCAACATTTCCGTTATGAGCAATGAAAAATTTTTGTTGTCACTGTATTATAGACATATTACCATAATGTCTCAGGCGATGATCGGGCTAACATGCTTTACTCCTGTGACAGATGGTGCAAACTCGCCGTGGTGGAGAGAACCTCGGTGATGCTCCCGGTGCCTCCAACGCGGGTAGAAACCAGCCGCCACGCAATGCTCCGCCCATGACGCCGATGGAGCAGCTCATCCACAATCAGAATGAGATGTTCTGTATGTTCATGGAGAACATGAATCGCCAAGGAGCTCCCGGACCACCACCGCAGCAGCCCTGTGAATCGTCCTACAGCGACTTTTAGGCAACTCATCCACCCACATTCGGCGAAGCTGGTGATCCGCTGGAAGCGGATAATTTCATTCGCATTCTGGAGTCGAAGTTTGCTCTGCTCCACTGCACCGACCACCAGAAGCCCCTCTTCGCAGCGTAGCAACTCCGCGGTTCCGCAAGTGCCTGGTGGGCGAGCTACACCACTGCTGCTCTTGCCCCTGGCCACCAAGTCACTTGGCCGGAATTCTGCACCGCCTTTCGTGCACACCACATCCCGGCCGGTCTTATGAAGCGCAAGCTGCAGGAATTTCTCAACCTGAAGCAAGGCGCGGGAACGGTGCAAGAGTACGCACGGAAGTTCAACTACTTAACTCAGTATGCTTCGTATCACGCCGATACAGACGAGAAGAAGAAGGATTGTTTCCGTTCGGGCCTTACCCCGAAGCTGCAGGACCGTCTGGCACAAGTTACCGCAGGAACGTTCAACGACCTAATGAGTGCCGCCATTGTGCAAGAAGATGCCATCCGTGCTAACCAGGAGGACAAGAAGAGGAAGCGTGCTATGGGAAGTTCGTCCGGCTCTGCACCGCCCAAGTACAGGCTGGCAATCACCTCCCCGACCGGACAGAAGTTCCGAGCTACGGTACCGTCAGTGGGAGGATCTCGTCCGACCTACTCGCAGCAGCACTTCCATTCCCATGGAGGCAACCAGCAGCCCTCCGCTGGTCCCCGCCCTCCGCAGCAGACTAATCAAGTTGTGAAGCACAACTCCTCGCAGTCATGCTACAACTATGGCCGAACCGGTCACTTTGCCAAGGAGTGCCGCTTTCCAAAGCGCAACCAGGGAAACAACAACGGCTCCAACCCCTCCGGGAGCAGCAACAACCACCCCAGCAGTGGTAACAACCACGGCAACAATGGGAGTCGTCCCCAGTCTTCTGCCCTTACCCACAAGAATGGCCGAGTCAATTATACCACGGTCGAAGAGATTCAAGTCGGAGAGCCCGTTCTCGCGGGTACGTTCTCAATCAACCAACACGCTGCTATGGTTCTTTTTGATTCAGGAGCAACGCATGATTTTATTAGTCAAGCATGTGTGAATCATCTGAAAATCACCCCCACCACTACGACAACCCCGTACATCATCACATCCCCCGGTGGGAAAATAAGGACTCACCTTGAGTTGAGAAAAGTGCCACTTAAGTTAGCAGGCAACGTGTACCCCGCTTCGTTAATCATCTTAGATGGTCAGGGTATTGACATAATTCTTGGTATGAGGTGGATGACTAAACATAGAGCCGTCTTACACATTGAATCCCGGGAAGTCCACTTGAACTCACCTCTCTATGGTCCGTCTATTCTCCGATTGCCGAGTCCTAGATTGTCCACTCCTCAGGTGTGTCATGCTGAAGGGAAAAAGCTGGAGGATATTCCAGTGGTACGAGACTTCTCCGACGTGTTCCCAGATGAGTTATCAGGAATGCCTCCGGACAGAGACGTCGAGTTTAAGATTGAACTCCTACCCGGTACGGCGCCTATCTCTCGTAGGCCGTACAAAATGGCCCCTAATGAGCTAGCAGAATTAAAGGAGCAATTACAAGAGCTTATGGACAAGGGCTACATCCGACCGAGTTCATCTCCCTGGGGATGTCCCGCCCTCTTTGTGAGGAAGAAAGACAAGACCCTATGTCTATGTGTCGACTACAGGCCCCTGAATGCCGTAACCATTAAGAACAAGTACCCTCTACCTCGAATTGATATTCTCTTTGATCAACTTATTGGTGCTAAAGTTTTCTCCAAGATTGACCTCCGATCCGGTTACCACCAAATAAAGATCCGAGCCGAAGACATTCCAAAAACTGCCTTCTCCACACGATATGGCCTTTTCGAATATCTTGTCATGTCTTTTGGTCTCACTAAGGCTCCAGCCCACTTCATGTATTTGATGAATTCCGTGTTCATGCTAGACTTGGATAAGTTCATGGTCGTGTTCATCGACGACATCCTTATCTACTCCAAATCCGAGGAAGAACACGCCGAACACCTCCGCATTGTTCTGCAACGACTCCGAGATCACCAGCTTTACGCCAAATTTAGCAAGTGTGAATTTTGGCTAAAGCAAGTTCCATTCTTGGGTCATATCGTCTCCGCGGAAGGGGTAGCCGTTGATCCTACCAAGGTAGAGGATGTGCTGAATTGGGAAGCTCCGAAATCGGTCAAGCAAATTCGCAGCTTCCTTGGCCTTGCTGGATATTACCGGAAATTTATTCCCAACTTCTCAAGCATTGCCAAGCCGATGACCAAGTTACTGGAAAAGGATGCTAAGTTTAAGTGGAGCAGTGCCTGTGAAGAAGCCTTTCAATCACTCAAGAAGCATTTGACAACTGCCCCAGTTTTGGCTCAGCCTGATATTACCAAACCGTTCGATGTTTACTGTGATGCCTCCGGCACTGGATTGGGTTGTGTGCTTATGCAAGAAGGCCGTGTCATTGCCTATGCCTCTCGACAGCGCCGAAAGCATGAGCAAAATTATCCCACTCACGATTTGGAGTTGGCATCCATCGTCCTAGCCTTAAAAATCTGGCGCCATTACCTGCTTGGTAACCTTGTCAACCTCTACACCGACCATAAAAGTCTCAAGTATATATTTACGCAGCAAGAACTGAATATGAGGCAACGTAGATGGTTAGAATAAATCAAGGATTATGAATTGGAGATTCATTATCACCCCGGGAAGGCCAACGTGGTTGCCGACGCCCTAAGTCGTCGGGACCAATGCAATCACGCAGTTGTTTGTTCCATGAGAGTTTGCCCAAATTCAGATTCAAGCAAACCAAGTCTTCGTATCATTCCATTTGGATCCTTGTATAATCTAGCTCTCGTTCCTACCCTTCGCGAAGAAATTGCCGAGGCCCAGAAGGAAGACGAGGGGATGGAACACATTCGACAAAAGATACTCAAAGATGAAGCTACATGTTTCCGACAGGACGAAGATGGAGTGCTATGGTTCAACAATCGCCTGGTTGTCCCAAAGAAGAGGAGTTAAGGAAGAAAATTATGGATGAGGCTCACTTGTCCAAATACTCCATACACCCCGGTAGCAACAAGATGTACCGTGGGTTAAAGGAAAAGTTTTGGTGGACGCGCATGAAAAGGGAAGTCGCTCGTTATGTTTCCGAATGCGATACTTGCCAGCGTGTAAAGGCCGACCATCTGAAGAAAGCCGGTCTTTTACACCCATTAAAAATCCCCGCTTGGAAATGGGAGGATATTGCAATGGATTTTATTGTTGGGTTACCCCTCACTCCTAAGAAACATGATTCCATTTGGGTCGTCGTGGATAGGTTGACCAAATCCGCTCATTTTATTCCCGTCCATACAACCTACTCTACCAAGAAGTATGCCGAACTCTACATCACAAGAATCCTATGTTTGCACGGCGTGCCCAAGACTATTATCTCTGATCGAGGTCCCCAGTTTATTGCTCGTTTTTGGGAGCAGCTACATTCTTGTCTTGGCACCACCCTTATCCGAAGTTCTGCTTATCACCCGCAGACCGATGGTCAAACCGAGAGGCTGAACCAATATTTGGAGGACATAGTAAGAACCTGTGTTTTGGACAATCGGGAGAATTGGGAAGATTGCCTTCCGTTCGCCGAATTCTCATACAACAATAGCTATCAGGAGAGTTCGGGAATGTCACCGTTTGAGGCCTTGTATGGCCACTCATGCCGAACGCCGCTGAATTGGTCCGAATCAGGGGAAACAACTAATTTTGGTCCCGACCTCATCATACAAGCCGAAGAAAAGGTGCGGCAAATTCAAGCTAACATGAAGGCAGCACAATCCTGTCAAATAAGCTATGCCAACAAAAGGAGACGCCCATTGGAGTTCGAGAAGGGACATCATGTCTATCTACGAGTCTCTCCCAATAAAGGCGTATCTCGCTTTGGAATCAAGGGCAAATTAGCACCCCGCTACATCGGACCCTTTCCGATCATAGAGAAGCATAGCGCCGTTGCTTATCGATTGCAACTACCGGAAACTCTTGAGCGGGTGCACAACGTTTTCCACGTATCCCAACTAAAGAGTGTTTGAAGCCTCCGGTCGACGTGGTCATTGCCGACACCGAACAATTAGAAGAAGACCTCTCCTACCCCGAATACCCCATCCGAATCATTGATCAAAAGGACCGGGTAACGCGCCATCGCACCACCACCTTCTACAAGGTGCAATGGAGCAATCATACCGAGGATGAAGCCACCTGGGAGCAAGAGGAGTTTCTGAAAACCAACTTTCCTGAGTTCCTGACCTCGCAAATCCGGTAAACACCCGCGCTCTCTCTCTCTTGTGTTCAACCAAGTTACAAATCTCGGGGCGAGATTTCGTTTAAGGGGGGAGTGCTGTGACATTCCAAGTCACAAAATGTTGATTAAGCTAACACAATGTTAATTTGCTGACTAATTCAAAATTTCAAATAATTAAAGTGCCAAAGAAAAAGGGGAAATAACTTAATTAGAAATTCCACTAATTGGCCAAGTATTAGCTTTTCAAAACCTTTGCAAAACTCAATGAAAGTGTGCCCATATTTTTGCATATTCCAGTGGGGCATGTCAAGAAAGAATTTTGGGGAATTTACTGGAATTTTTGGTAAAGGTTTAACCCCCCTAAAAATTCCCTAAGTGCAGAGAACAGCACCTCTGTTCCAAGAATTTTAGTTAATTTTCCAGAAGGAATCTCGACGTGGCCCCAAAAGCACAGTTGGCAAGTAGGATTTTCTGAACCTGCACAAAATTTTTCTAAGGATTTGAAGCAACATAATTAGAGAATTTAGCAAATTGCAGAACACTGTTCTAGTCAATCGAGGTCAACAACTCTCTGTCCTTGAGCCATTCTCCGATCGACACCGTCGTACCTCTTCCGCTGGCCACCGCGCGCCTTCTCTCTCCCTTGCCCATCCCGGCCACTGCTCCGCCTGCCATCGCTGTGCCACCGGCGCCGCTTTGAAGGCACCCCACCGTCGAGCCACCCTCCCACTGCCAGCTCGCCGCCGATCTCTCTCTCTCTTTCCCGGTTATAAGCGCCCGGCGGCAAGAGCCTTTCCCCGCGCTCCCGGCGAGTACCACCCCCCCACACCTTACTCCACCCCCTCTCTCCACTCCAAAGACTTCCGGCCCCTACCTCTCCATCGTCGGTGAAAGCAGTGGCGGGATTTGAGCCGCGCCCCTGTTTTTCGCCGCCATGACCACCACCCCGTCGAGCTCCGCCTAGGCCGCCTCCCGTTCACTCCTATCTCCTCAAATTGTTGCGCAAGGGTCTTCCCTGGCAGTTCGCTGACCCGTTCCCCCTCTGCCGTAGGGACCTCGCCGGAATCGACGAAGAAAGTAGCCGCCGTCGTCGGGTTCTCCCCCACCCCGCCGACGAGACCCCCCTTTTGGCCCTCCCCGTCGCCTAGCTCCTCCACGCCGTTGATCTCCGCACCGAGGTGATGCTCTCCCTCCATGCCCCGACCCTTCTCGCTCGCCGTGCTCGCCGCGCAACGCCGCCGTACACCCCCCCTGCTCTGCCGCTCGTCGCCGGCCATTTCCGGCGCTTCCCCTAGGACACCCACCGGACCCACGTAGTCGCCGTGAGGCGCTGAGCACGTGTGCACACGGCGTTGGCCGAGCCGCGCTGCCGATTGGCCGCTGGCCGAGCTCGCCGGCGCCGGCCACCGCGCGCGCGTTGAAAATGCCGAATGGCAGTTCTGTAAATTACCCCCAACTTTGCTAAAAACTTCAAAAATTCATAACTCGAAAAATAAAAGTCCAATGATCATGAAACCAATTTTGTTGGATTCCTAGAATCTTCCTCTACCAGAAAAACTAGATGAGAGCCAGGGTTATGCAGTAGATTAGTAAAATTAAATCACCAAAGTTAGAATCTTGCTAAGAGTATTAAATTCATAATTCAAAATTTATAACTGATAAAATCATGGGATTTGGTCCGTAAGCACTTCATGTCATTCCTAAACTTTCTGCTACAGCACATTTCCATCTTTTATGCAAATGTTTAGTGTTATTGCATAATCCCCATTTTTAGTAAATGAATTTCTATAAATGCTTGGGTAGGATTTTAATTCTGAAATTTTGCATTCCTGCTCTTTGGGCATTTCTACATAACTATAAAATCTCCATGAAAAATTTTGGGCACCATTAGTATGCTTTTGGCTGTCAAAGTTAATCAGTCATAATTAGCTTAAGAAATTCAATATAAATGTTGCCTTGTATATGCATATAGTTATTATTAGTAATAAATCCATCCTTGGGACAGCTCATGTAACATGTTAATCTTGACTTGCAGTAAAGTTTATGATTTTCTTTTGTATACTCATAATTCACAATTAGTTTATATATCTAGTTTGGTTAGGGTTATAATTAAAAGTGAGCATGTCAAATTCTAGGAGGTTACAATTAACCTTGCAAGATAAAGTTCCTATGTTCCCTTGCATGGGCAGTTTAATTGGTGAATGCACCCTGGGTAAGTGGGTAGTTAAGAAGCTTTGCATGTTTGCTAAGTAGGCCTCGGCGTACCGAGGGAAAAATACCCTGTTAATTAATTGACACCAATGGTATACTTGTAATTGGATATAGGTGATATGCTCATTTATTACCATGCCTCCCACTTCCCCTAATTAGAAGTTTGTCCCCTTAAATTTAAATAATTGCCAGAGTGTGGTACAAACATGTCATCTCATGCATGAGCATCATTCCATCAAATCCTATTTATTGAGGAAGTGTCATGCATCATCATCCAACTCCTGACCGTGCATTGCACTGCATTGACTAGGAAGCGAGACTGGGAGCAAGGACGTGGCAAGCAACCCTAAGGAGCCCGAAGTTGAGCTAAACCCTGCCGAGAACTTTAACTACGATCACTCCCAAGGCAAGCCCCGGTGCACACCTACTGATTTACGAGTCCTTTTTATTTTGCCACCATAGAGGGATATTGTATTGTGCATTAGGTATAGGGCTTGGATGGAAACCCACTTGCATACACAAACTGTGACCTATACTTAGTTACGTCAGTAAGCCTTTCGTTAGCAACTGCTAGGCTTAAATTAGTGGAGTCAACGGTAGGCTATGGGATCACTTGATTCAATCATGATCCACGTGAAGAATGAAATTGGTTAAAATTTGGGAACCTATCGTTGCAACCACGCGGACAAGTATTGAACAGTACCAAGTGCATACCTCTATATGGGAATTGGTAAACCTAGTAACTTGGGCGCCGTATTGTTGGACGGTATTACTCATCGATCCAGAGGTGATGTGAATGGCATGGTGGATGCACGGGTCGAGGACCGCTGGAGAGTGCACGGGTTAAGCCTCAGATACGAAGTACTGTATCGCGGGGAGGACGTGTACTCGGGATCGATGGCCCCGGATCGACTTTATCGCAACCTCGTGAACGGTGGCCATACGTGTTCTTAAATGATCCGTATGTCGTGCATTTGGGTTATTCTCCTGCACGGTGTAAATCAATTCGAATTGCCGTCCCTCGCGGTTATGAGTACCTCTTGTTTCGAGCAGTGGCAATGATACTTTAAGTAGATAAGTTTTGTTATGATGCTGAAATTTATTTACTCTATGGATACATATTGCTATGTTGTATTGCTCTTTATAATTGTACAAGTCTTAGCAGCTAGCTAGGTTCAACTACAGTCCCTCTTCTGCAACAAGCAATTAAAAATCTTGGTTAAGGAATAAGCATCGCAGCATAGAATTAATAGGTGCTTTTATGCAATTACCAAATAAGCCCGGTCAGCCCCCTGCATATTAGGAGTTGGTTTTAGTAAACCTTTTGGACGGGTAAGTCTTGCGGAGTATGCTAGATACTCAGGCTTTGCGATTATCTGGTTTCAGGTTTGCCTCAAGCAACTTATTGCGATTGCTGTAACAAAATTGTGTGGGAAGGTGAGGAGACCCAGAACTGGACCATTGAATGGGTCCCCAGTTCCCCTAATCAAGATGAGTGAGCCATTGCCGTAGGGCCGGCATGGCTTACATGGGTTCTGCGTAGTGTTTGTCGTGTCCTCCGCCTCCGCATATTTATGTAATATGAACCAAGAACATATGTATGATAATGTAACTAAATTTGCTACCGCTATGACTCTTGAACTTCTAATATTATACACTTAATGATGTATCTCTGTAAATGATGGATGTTCCTGTGTGAACTCTATGTATGGTTACTTCGTTAACCATCTCTCGAGGCGATCCTGTACGGCACACTCTATACTTCGGAATAGGGTTGCGACATGGTCTGCAGCGAGCCCTTTAGCATTTTTTTGCTAAGTTTTTGAAAAACACCACTATCCCCCTCGAAGTGCAAGGGGCGACGTGTTTTCAAGCGAATCCTTCAATGGGTTTGGGCTGCAGTGAGCCCCTTAGTATTTTTTCGCTAAGTTTTTTAAAAACGCCACTCTCCCCCTCCAAGTGCTAGGGGCGAGGTGTCTTCGAGCGAGCCCTTCGATGGGTTTGGGCTGCAGCGATCCACTTAGCATTTTTTCACTAAGTTTTTTTGAAAAACGGCACCCTCCCCCTCGAAGTGCTAGGTGCGAGGTGTTTTCGACCGAACCCTTCGATGGGTTTGCGCTGCAGCGAGCCCCTTAGCATTTTCTTGCTAAGTTTTTGAAAAACGCCACCCTCCCCCTCGAAGTGCAAGGGGCGACGTGTTTTCAAGCGAATCCTTCAATGGGTTTGGGCTGCAGCGAGCCCCTTAGCATTTTTTCGCTATGTTTTTGAAAAACACCACCCTTCCCCTTGAAGTGCTAGGGGCACAGTGTTTTTCAGTGAACCTTTCGACTGGTTTGGGCTGCAGCAAGCCCCTTAGCAATTTTTCACTAAATTTATTGATAAACTCCACCCTCCCCCTTGAAGTGCTAGGGGCAAGGTGCTTTCGAGCGAACCCATCGACGGATTTGGGATGCAGCGATCCCCTTAGCATTTTTTCACTAAGTTTTTTGAAAAACGCCACCCTCCCCCTCGAAGTGCTAGGTATGAGATGTTTTCGAGCGAACCCAACGACGGGTTTGGTCTGCAGCGAGCCCCTTAGCATTTTTTTTCTAAGTTTTTGAAAAACGCCACTCTCCCCCTCGAAGTGCAAGGGGCGACGTGTTTTCAAGCAAATCCTTCAATGGGTTTGGGTTGCAGTGAGCCCCTTAGCATTTTTTCGCTAAATTTTTTAAAAACGCCACTCTCCCCCTCCAAGTGCTAGGGGCGAGGTGTTTTCGAGCGAGCCCTTCGACGGGTTTGGGCTGCAGCGATCCCCTTAGCATTTTTTCACTAAGTTTTTTTGAAAAACGCCACCCCCCCCCTCGAAGTGCAAGGGGCGACGTGTTTTCAAGCGAAGCCTTCAATGGGTTTGGGCTGCAGCGAGCCCCTTAGCATTTTTTCGCTAAGTTTTTTGAAAACACCACTCTCCCCCTCCAAGTGCTAGGGGCGAGGTGTTTTCGAGCGATCCCTTCGACGGGTTTGGGCTGCAGCGATCCCCTTAGCCTTTTTTCACTAAGTTTTTTTGAAAAACGCCACCCTCCCCCTCGAAGTGCTAGGTGCGAGGTCTTTTCGACCGAACCCTTCGATGGGTTTGGGCTGCAGCGAGCCCCTTAGCATTTTTTCGCTAAGTTTTAAAAAAACACCACCCTTCCCCTTGATGTGCTAGGGGTACAGTGTTTTTGAGCGAACCCTTCGACTGGTTTCGGCTGCAGCAAGGCCCTTAGCAATTTTTCACTAAGTTTATTGAAAAACTCCACCCTCCCCCTCGAAGTGCTAGGGGTGAGGTGCTTTCGAGCGAGCCCATCGACGGGTTTGGGATGCAGCGATCCCCTTAGCATTTTTTCACTATGTTTTTTGAAAAACACCACCCTCCCCCTCGAAGTGCTAGGTATGAGATGTTTTCGAGCGAACCCAACGATGGGTTTGGTCTGCAGCGAGCCCCTTCGCATTTTTTTGCTAAGTTTTTGAAAAACGCCACTCTCCCTCTCGAATTGCAAGGGGCGACGTGTTTTCAAGCGAATCCTTCAATGGGTTTGGGCTCCAGCGAGCTCCTTAGCATTTTTTCGCTCAGTTTTTGGAAAACGCAACCCTCCCCCTCGAAGTGCTAGGGGCGAGGTGTTTTCGAGCAAGCCCTTCGACGGGTTTGGGCTGCAGCGATCCCCTTAGCATTTTTTCACTAAGTTTTTTTGAAAAACGCCACCCTCCCCCTTGAAGTGCTAGGTGCGAGGTGTTTTCAACCGAACCCTTCGATGGGTTTTCGTGCAGCGAGCCCCTTAGCATTTTCTGGCTAAGTGTTTGAAAAACGCCACCCTCCCCCATGAAGTGCAAGGGGCGACGTGTTTTCAAGCGAATCCTTCAATGGGTTTGGGCTGCAGCGAGCCCCTTAGCATTTTTTCGCTCAGTTTTTGGAAAACGCAACCCTCCCCCTTGAAGTGCTAGGGGCACAGTGTTTTTTAGTGAACCCTTCGACTGGTTTGGGCTGCAGCAAGGCCCTTAGCAATTTTTCACTAACGTTATTGATAAACTCCACCCTCCCCCTCGAAGTGCTAGGGGCAAGGTGCTTTCGAGCGAGCCCATCGACGGATTTGGGATGCAGCGATCCCCTTAGCATTTTTTCACTAAGTTTTTTGAAAAACGCCACCCTCCCCCTCGAAGTGCTAGGTATGAGATGTTTTCGAGCGAACCCAATGACGGGTTTGGTCTGCAGCGAGCCCCTTAGCATTTTTTTACTAAGTTTTTGAAAAACGCCACTCTCCCCCTCGAAGTGCAAGGGGCGACGTATTTTCAAGCAAATCCATCAATGGGTTTGGGTTGCAGTGAGCCCCTTAGCATTTTTTCGCTAAATTTTTTAAAAACGCCACTCTCCCCCTCCAAGTGCTAGGGGCGAGGTGTTTTCGAGCGAGCCCTTCGATTGGTTTGGGCTGCAGCGACCCCTTAGCATTTTTTCACTAAGTTTTTTTGAAAAACGCCACCCTCCCCCTTGAAGTGCTAGGTGCGAGGTGTTTTCGACCGAACCCATCGATGGGTTTGCGCTGCAGCGAGCCCCTTAGCATTTACTTGCTAAGTTTTTGAAAAACGCCACTCTCCCCCTCGAAGTGCAAGGGGCGACGTGTTTTCAAGTGAAGCCTTCAATGGGTTTGGGCTGCAGCGAGCCCCTTAGCATTTTTTCGCTAAGTTTTTTGAAAACACCACTCTCCCCCTCCAAGTGCTAGGGGCGAGGTGTTTTCGAGCGATCCCTTCGACGGGTTTGGGCTGCAGCGATCCCCTTAGCCTTTTTTCACTAAGTTTTTTTGAAAAACGCCACCCTCCCCCACGAAGTGCTAGGTGCGAGGTGTTTTCGACCGAACCCTTCGATGGGTTTGGGCTGCAGCGAGCCCCTTAGCATTTTCTTGCTAAGTTTTTGAAAAACGCCACCCTCCCCCTCGAAGTGCAAGGGGCGACGTGTTTTCAAGTGAATCCTTCAATGGGTTTGGGCTGCAGCGAGCCCCTTAGCATTTTTCGCTCAGTTTTTGGAAAAGATAACCCTCCCCCTTGAAGTGCTAGGGGCACACTGTTTTTGAGCGAACCCTTCGACTGGTTTGGGCTGCAGCAAGCCCCTTAGCAATTTTTCACTAAGTTTATTGAAAAACTCCACCCTCCCCCTCGAAGTGCTAGGGGTGAGGTGCTTTCGAGCGAGCCCATCGACGGGTTTGGGATGCAGCGATCCCCTTACCATTTTTTCACTATGTTTCTTGGAAAACGCCACCCTCCCTCTCGAAGTGCTAGGTACGAGATATTTTCGAGCGACCCGTCGACGGGTTTGGGCTGCAGCGAGCCCCTTAGTATTTTTTTGCTATGTTTTTGAAAAACGCCACTCTCCCCCTCGAAGTGCAAGGGGCGATGTGTTTTCAAGCGAATACTTCAATGGGTTTGGGCTACAGCGAGCCCCTTAGCATTTTTTCGCTAAGTTTTTTAAAAACGCCACCCTCCCCCTCGAAGTGCTAGGGGTGAGGTGTTTTCGAGCGAGCCATTCGACGGGTTTGGGCTGCAGCGATCACCTTAGCATTTTTTCACTAAGTTTTTTTGAAAAACGCCACCCTCCCCCTCGAAGTGCTGGGTGCGAGGTGTTTTCGACCGAACCCTTCGACGGGTTTGGGCTGCAGCGAGCCCCTTAGCATTTTCTTGCTAAGTGTTTCAAAAACGCCACCCTCCCCCACAAAGTGCAAGGGGCGACGTGTTTTCAAGCGAATCCTTCAATGGGTTTGGGCTCCAGCGAGCTCCTTAGCATTTTTTCGCTCAGTTTTTGGAAAACGCAACCCTCCACCTCGAAGTGCTAGGGGCGAGGTGTTTTCGAGCGAGCCCTTCGACGGGTTTGGGCTGCAGCGATCCCCTTAGCATTTTTTCACTAAGTTTTTTTGAAAAACGCCACCCTCCCCCTTGAAGTGCTAGGTGCGAGGTGTTTTCGACCAAACCCTTCGATGGGTTTGCGCTGCAGCGAGCCCCTTAGCATTTTCTTGCTAAGTGTTTGAAAAACGCCACCCTCCCCCATGAAGTGCAAGGGGCGACGTGTTTTCAAGCGAATCCTTCAATGGGTTTGGGCTGCAGCGAGCCCCTTAGCATTTTTTCGCTCAGTTTTTGGAAAACGTAACCCTCCCCCTTGAAGTGCTAGGGGCACAGAGTTTTTGAGCGAACTCTTCGACTGGTTTGGGCTGCAGCAAGCCCCTTAGCAATTTTTCACTAAGTTTATTGAAAAACTCCACCCTCCCCCTCGAAGTGCTAGGGGTGAGGTGCTTTCGAGCGAGCCCATCGACGGGTTTGGGATGCAGCGATCCCCTTAGCATTTTTTCACTATGTTTTTTGAAAAACGCCACCCTCCCCCTCGAAGTGCTAGGTACGAGATGTTTTCGAGCGACCCGTCGACAGGTTTGGGCTGCAGCGAGCCCCTTAGCATTTTTTTGCTATGTTTTTGAAAAACGCCACTCTCCCCCTCGAAGTGCAAGGGGCGACGTGTTTTCAAGCGAATCCTTCAATGGGTTTGGACTGCAGCGAGCCCCTTAGCATTTTTTCGCTAAGTTTTTTAAAAACGCCACTCTCCCCCTCGAAGTGCTAGGGGTGAGGTGTTTTCGAGCGAGCCATTCGACGGGTTTGGGCTGCAGCGATCCCCTTAGCATTTTTTCACTAAGTTTTTTTGAAAAACGCCACCCTCCCCCTCGAAGTGCTGGGTGCGAGGTGTTTTCGACCGAACCCTTCGACGGGTTTGGGCTGCAGCGAGCCCCTTAGCATTTTCTTGCTAAGTGTTTCAAAAACGCCACCCTCCCCCACGAAGTGCAAGGGGCGACGTGTTTTCAAGCGAATCCTTCAATGGGTTTGGGCTCCAGCGAGCTCCTTAGCATTTTTTCGCTCAGTTTTTGGAAAACGCAACCCTCCCCCTCGAAGTGCTAGGGGCGAGGTGTTTTCGAGCGAGCCCTTCGACGGGTTTGGGCCGCAGCGATCCCCTTAGCATTTTTTCACTAAGTGTTTTTGAAAAACGCCACCCTCCCCCTTGAAGTGCTAGGTGCGAGGTGTTTTCGACCGAACCCTTCGATGGGTTTGCGCTGCAGCGAGCCCCTTAGCATTTTCTTGCTAAGTGTTTGAAAAACGCCACCCTCCCCCATGAAGTGCAAGGGGCGACGTGTTTTCAAGCGAATCCTTCAATGGGTTTGGGCTGCAGCGAGCCCCTTAGCATTTTTTCGCTCAGTTTTTGGAAAACGTAACCCTCCCCCTTGAAGTGCTAGGGGCACAGTGTTTTTGAGTGAACCCTTCGACTGGTTTGGGCTGCAGCAAGCCCCTTAGCAATTTTTCACTAACTTTATTGATAAACTCCACCCTCCCCCTCGAAGTGCTAGGGGCAAGGTGCTTTCGAGCGAGCCCATCGACGGATTTGGGATGCAGCGATCCCCTTAGCATTTTTTCACTAAGTTTTTTGAAAAACGCCACCCTCCCCCTCGAAGTGCTAGGTATGAGATGTTTTCGAGCGAACCCAACGACGGGTTTGGTCTGCAGCGAGCCCCTTAGCATTTTTTTGCTAAGTTTTTGAAAAACGCCACTCTCCCCCTCGAAGTGCAAGGGGCGACGTGTTTTCAAGCAAATCCATCAATGGGTTTGGGTTGCAGTGAGCCCCTTAGCATTTTTTCGCTAAATTTTTTAAAAACGCCACTCTCCCCGTCCAAGTGCTAGGGGCGAGGTGTTTTCGAGCGAGCCCTTCGATGGGTTTGGGCTGCAGCGATCCCCTTAGCATTTTTTCACTAAGTTTTTTTGAAAAACGCCACCCTCCCCCTTGAAGTGCTAGGTGCGAGGTGTTTTCGACCGAACCCATCGATGGGTTTGCGCTGCAGCGAGCCCCTTAGCATTTCCTTGCTAAGTTTTTGAAAAACGCCACCCTCCCCCTCGAAGTGCAAGGGGCGACGTGTTTTCAAGCGAAGCCTTCAATGGGTTTGGGCTGCAGCGAGCCCCTTAGCATTTTTTTGCTAAGTTTTTTGAAAACACCACTCTCCCCCTCCAAGTGCTAGGGGCGAGGTGTTTTCGAGCGATCCCTTCGACGGGTTTGGGCTGCAGCGATCCCCTTAGCCTTTTTTCACTAAGTTTTTTTGAAAAACGCCACCCTCCCCCTCGAAGTGCTAGGTGCGAGGTGTTTTCGACCGAACCCTTCGATGGGTTTGGGCTGCAGCGAGCCCCTTAGCATTGTCTTGCTAAGTTTTTGAAAAACGCCACCCTCCCCCTCGAAGTGCAAGGGGCGACGTGTTTTCAAGCAAATCCTTCAATGGGTTTGGGCTGCAGCGAGCTCCTTAGCATTTTTTCGCTATGTTTTTTAAAAACCCCACTCTCCCCCTCGAAGTGCTAGGGCTGAGGTGTTTTCGAGCGAGCCATTCGACGGGTTTGGGCTGCAGCGATCCCCTTAGCATTTTTTCACTAAGTTTTTTTGAAAAACGCCAACCTCCCCCTCGAAGTGCTGGGTGCGAGGTGTTTTCTACCGAACCCTTCGACGGGTTTGGGCTGCAGCGAGCCCCTTAGCATTTTCTTGCTAAGTGTTTCAAAAACGCCACCCTCCCCCACGAAGTGCAAGGGGCGACGTGTTTTCAAGCGAATCCTTCAATGGGTTTGGGCTGCAGCGAGCCCCTTAGCATTTTTTCGCTCAGTTTTTGGAAAACGCAACCCTCCCCCTCGAAGTGCTAGGGGCGAGGTGTTTTCGAGCGAGCCCTTCGATGGGTTTGGGCTGCAGCGAGTCCCTTAGCATTTTTTTGCTAAGTTTTTGAAAAACACCACCCTCCCTCTCGAAGTGCTAGGGGCGAGGTGTTTTCGATCGAACCCTTCGACGGGTTTGGGCTGCAGCGAGCCCCTTAGCATTTTTTTGCTAAGTTTTTGAAAAACGCCACACTCCCCGTCAAAGTGCTAGGGGCGACGTGTTTTCAAGCTAATCCTTCGATGGGTTTGGGCTACAGCGAGCCCCTTAGCATATTTTCGCTAAGTTTTTGTAAAAACGCCACCCTCCCCCTCGAAGTGCTAGGGGCGAGGTGTTTTCGAGCGAGCCCTTTGACGGGTTTGGGCTGCAGCGATCCCCTTAGCATTTTTTCACTAAGTTTTTTGAAAAATGCCACCCTCCCCCTTGAAGTGCTACGGGCGAGGTGTTTTCGAGCGAACCCTTCGACGAGTTTGGGCTGCAGCGAGCCTCTTAGCATTTTTTTGCTAAGTTTTTGAAAAACACCACCCTCCCCCTCGAAGTGCTAGGTATGAGATGTTTTCGAGCGAACCCAACGACGGGTTTGGTCTGCAGCGAGCCCCTTAGCATTTTTTGCTAAGTTTTTGAAAAACGCCACTCTCCCCGTCGAAGTGCAAGGGGCGACGTGTTTTCAAGCAAATCCATCAATGGGTTTGGGTTGCAGTGAGCCCCTTAGCATTTTTTCGCTAAGTTTTTTGAAAACACCACTCTCCCCCTCCAAGTGCTAGGGGCGAGGTGTTTTCGAGCGATCCCTTCGACGGGTTTGGGCTGCAGCGATCCCCTTAGCCTTTTTTCACTAAGTTTTTTTGAAAAACGCCACCCTCCCCCTCGAAGTGCTAGGTGCGAGGTGTTTTCGACCGAACCCTTCGATGGGTTGGGCTGCAGCGAGCCCCTTAGCATTGTCTTGCTAAGTTTTTGAAAAACGCCACCCTCCCCCTCGAAGTGCAAGGGCGACGTGTTTTCAAGCAAATCCTTCAATGGGTTTGGGCTGCAGCGAGCTCCTTAGCATTTTTTCGCTAAGTTTTAAAAAACACCACCCTTCCCCTTGAAGTGCTAGGGGTACAGTGTTTTTGAGCGAACCCTTCGACTGGTTTCGGCTGCAGCAAGCCCCTTAGCAATTTTTTCACTAAGTTTATTGAAAAACTCCACCCTCCCCCTCGAAGTGCTAGGGGTGAGGTGCTTTCGAGCGAGCCCATCGACGGGTTTGGGATGCAGCGATCCCCTTACCATTTTTTCACTATGTTTCTTGAAAAACGCCACCCTCCCCCTCGAAGTGCTAGGTACGAGATGTTTTCGAGCGACCCGTCAACGGGTTTGGGCTGCAGCGAGCCCCTTAGCATTTTTTTGCTATGTTTTTGAAAAACGCCACTCTCCCCCTCGAAGTGCAAGGGGCGACGTGTTTTCAAGCGAATCCTTCAATGGGTTTGGGCTGCAGCGAGCCCCTTAGCATTTTTTTGCTAAGTTTTTTAAAAACGCCACTCTCCCCCTCGAAGTGCTAGGGGTGAGGTGTTTTCGAGCGAGCCATTCGACGGGTTTGGGCTGCAGCGATCCCCTTAGCATTTTTTCACTAAGTTTTTTTGAAAAACGCCAACCTCCCCCTCGAAGTGCTGGGTGCGAGGTGTTTTCTACCGAACCCTTCGACGGGTTTGGGCTGCAGCGAGCCCCTTAGCATTTTCTTGCTAAGTGTTTCAAAAACGCCACCCTCCCCCACAAAGTGCAAGGGGCGACGTGTTTTCAAGCGAATCCTTCAATGGGTTTGGGCTCCAGCGAGCTCCTTAGCATTTTTTCGCTCAGTTTTTGGAAAACGCAACCCTCCACCTCGAAGTGCTAGGGGCGAGGTGTTTTCGAGCGAGCCCTTCGACGGGTTTGGGCTGCAGCGATCCCCTTAGCATTTTTTCACTAAGTTTTTTTGAAAAACGCCACCCTCCCCCTTGAAGTGCTAGGTGCGAGGTGTTTTCGACCAAACCCTTCGATGGGTTTGCGCTGCAGCGAGCCCCTTAGCATTTTCTTGCTAAGTGTTTGAAAAACGCCACCCTCCCCCATGAAGTGCAAGGGGCGACGTGTTTTCAAGCGAATCCTTCAATGGGTTTGGGCTGCAGCGAGCCCCTTAGCATTTTTTCGCTCAGTTTTTGGAAAACGTAACCCTCCCCCTTGAAGTGCTAGGGGCACAGAGTTTTTGAGCGAACTCTTCGACTGGTTTGGGCTGCAGCAAGCCCCTTAGCAATTTTTCACTAAGTTTATTGAAAAACTCCACCCTCCCCCTCGAAGTGCTAGGGGTGAGGTGCTTTCGAGCGAGCCCATCGACGGGTTTGGGATGCAGCGATCCCCTTAGCATTTTTTCACTATGTTTTTTGAAAAACGCCACCCTCCCCCTCGAAGTGCTAGGTACGAGATGTTTTCGAGCGACCCGTCGACAGGTTTGGGCTGCAGCGAGCCCCTTAGCATTTTTTTGCTATGTTTTTGAAAAACGCCACTCTCCCCCTCGAAGTGCAAGGGGCGACGTGTTTTCAAGCGAATCCTTCAATGGGTTTGGACTGCAGCGAGCCCCTTAGCATTTTTTCGCTAAGTTTTTTAAAAACGCCACTCTCCCCCTCGAAGTGCTAGGGGTGAGGTGTTTTCGAGCGAGCCATTCGACGGGTTTGGGCTGCAGCGATCCCCTTAGCATTTTTTCACTAAGTTTTTTTGAAAAACGCCACCCTCCCCCTCGAAGTGCTGGGTGCGAGGTGTTTTCGACCGAACCCTTCGACGGGTTTGGGCTGCAGCGAGCCCCTTAGCATTTTCTTGCTAAGTGTTTCAAAAACGCCACCCTCCCCCACGAAGTGCAAGGGGCGACGTGTTTTCAAGCGAATCCTTCAATGGGTTTGGGCTCCAGCGAGCTCCTTAGCATTTTTTCGCTCAGTTTTTGGAAAACGCAACCCTCCCCCTCGAAGTGCTAGGGGCGAGGTGTTTTCGAGCGAGCCCTTCGACGGGTTTGGGCCGCAGCGATCCCCTTAGCATTTTTTCACTAAGTGTTTTTGAAAAACGCCACCCTCCCCCTTGAAGTGCTAGGTGCGAGGTGTTTTCGACCGAACCCTTCGATGGGTTTGCGCTGCAGCGAGCCCCTTAGCATTTTCTTGCTAAGTGTTTGAAAAACGCCACCCTCCCCCATGAAGTGCGAGGGGCGACGTGTTTTCAAGCGAATCCTTCAATGGGTTTGGGCTGCAGCGAGCCCCTTAGCATTTTTTCGCTCAGTTTTTGGAAAACGTAACCCTCCCCCTTGAAGTGCTAGGGGCACAGTGTTTTTGAGTGAACCCTTCGACTGGTTTGGGCTGCAGCAAGCCCCTTAGCAATTTTTCACTAACTTTATTGATAAACTCCACCCTCCCCCTCGAAGTGCTAGGGGCAAGGTGCTTTCGAGCGAGCCCATCGACGGATTTGGGATGCAGCGATCCCCTTAGCATTTTTTCACTAAGTTTTTTGAAAAACGCCACCCTCCCCCTCGAAGTGCTAGGTATGAGATGTTTCGAGCGAACCCAACGACGGGTTTGGTCTGCAGCGAGCCCCTTAGCATTTTTTTGCTAAGTTTTTGAAAAACGCCACTCTCCCCCTCGAAGTGCAAGGGGCGACGTGTTTTCAAGCAAATCCATCAATGGGTTTGGGTTGCAGTGAGCCCCTTAGCATTTTTTTGCTAAATTTTTTAAAAACGCCACTCTCCCCCTCCAAGTGCTAGGGGCGAGGTGTTTTCGAGCGAGCCCTTCGATGGGTTTGGGCTGCAGCGATCCCCTTAGCATTTTTTCACTAAGTTTTTTGAAAAACGCCACCCTCCCCCTTGAAGTGCTAGGTGCGAGGTGTTTTCGACCGAACCCATCGATGGGTTTGCGCTGCAGCGAGCCCCTTAGCATTTCCTTGCTAAGTTTTTGAAAAACGCCACCCTCCCCCTCGAAGTGCAAGGGGCGACGTGTTTTCAAGCGAAGCCTTCAATGGGTTTGGGCTGCAGCGAGCCCCTTAGCATTTTTTCGCTAAGTTTTTTGAAAACACCACTCTCCCCCTCCAAGTGCTAGGGGCGAGGTGTTTTCGAGCGATCCCTTCGACGGGTTCGGGCTGCAGCGATCCCCTTAGCCTTTTTTCACTAAGTTTTTTTGAAAAACGCCACCCTCCCCCTCGAAGTGCTAGGTGCGAGGTGTTTTCGACCGAACCCTTCGATGGGTTTGGGCTGCAGCGAGCCCCTTAGCATTGTCTTGCTAAGTTTTTGAAAAACGCCACCCTCCCCCTCGAAGTGCAAGGGGCGACGTGTTTTCAAGCAAATCCTTCAATGGGTTTGGGCTGCAGCGAGCTCCTTAGCATTTTTTCGCTATGTTTTTTAAAAACCCCACTCTCCCCCTCGAAGTGCTAGGGGTGAGGTGTTTTCGAGCGAGCCATTCGACGGGTTTGGGCTGCAGCGATCCCCTTAGCATTTTTTCACTAAGTTTTTTTGAAAAACGCCAACCTCCCCCTCGAAGTGCTGGGTGCGAGGTGTTTTCTACCGAACCCTTCGACGGGTTTGGGCTGCAGCGAGCCCCTTAGCATTTTCTTGCTAAGTGTTTCAAAAACGCCACCCTCCCCCACGAAGTGCAAGGGGCGACGTGTTTTCAAGCGAATCCTTCAATGGGTTTGGGCTGCAGCGAGCCCCTTAGCATTTTTTCGCTCAGTTTTTGGAAAACGCAACCCTCCCCCTCGAAGTGCTAGGGGCGAGGTGTTTTCGAGCGAGCCCTTCGATGGGTTTGGGCTGCAGCGATCCCCTTAGCATTTTTTCACTAAGTTTTTTTGAAAAATGCCACCCTCCCCCTTGAAGTGCTAGGTGCGAGGTGTTTTCGACCGAACCCTTCGATGGGTTTGCGCTGCAGCGAGCCCCTTAGCATTTTCTTCCTAAGTATTTGAAAAACGCCACCCTCCCCCACGAAGTGCAAGGGGCGACGTGTTTTCAAGCGAATCCTTCAATGGGTTTGGGCTCCAGCGAGCTCCTTAGCATTTTTTCGCTCAGTTTTTGGAAAACGCAACCCTCCCCCTCGAAGTGCTAGGGGCGAGGTGTTTTCGAGCGAGCCCTTCGACGGGTTTGGGCCGCAGCGATCCCCTTAGCATTTTTTCACTAAGTGTTTTTGAAAAACGCCACCCTCCCCCTTGAAGTGCTAGGTGCGAGGTGTTTTCGACCGAACCCTTCGATGGGTTTGCGCTGCAGCGAGCCCCTTAGCATTTTCTTGCTAAGTGTTTGAAAAACGCCACCCTCCCCCATGAAGTGCAAGGGGCGACGTGTTTTCAAGCGAATCCTTCAATGGGTTTGGGCTGCAGCGAGCCCCTTAGCATTTTTTCGCTCAGTTTTTGGAAAACGTAACCCTCCCCCTTGAAGTGCTAGGGGCACAGTGTTTTTGAGTGAACCCTTCGACTGGTTTGGGCTGCAGCAAGCCCCTTAGCAATTTTTCACTAACTTTATTGATAAACTCCACCCTCCCCCACGAAGTGCTAGGGGCAAGGTGCTTTCGAGCGAGCCCATCGACGGATTTGGGATGCAGCGATCCCCTTAGCATTTTTTCACTAAGTTTTTTGAAAAACGCCACCCTCCCCCTCGAAGTGCTAGGTATGAGATGTTTTCGAGCGAACCCAACGACGGGTTTGGTCTGCAGCGAGCCCCTTAGCATTTTTTTGCTAAGTTTTTGAAAAACGCCACTCTCCCCCTCGAAGTGCAAGGGGCGACGTGTTTTCAAGCAAATCCATCAATGGGTTTGGGTTGCAGTGAGCCCCTTAGCATTTTTTCGCTAAATTTTTTAAAAACGCCACTCTCCCCCTCCAAGTGCTAGGGGCGAGGTGTTTTCGAGCGAGCCCTTCGATGGGTTTGGGCTGCAGCGATCCCCTTAGCATTTTTTCACTAAGTTTTTTTGAAAAACGCCACCCTCCCCCTTGAAGTGCTAGGTGCGAGGTGTTTTCGACCGAACCCATCGATGGGTTTGCGCTGCAGCGAGCCCCTTAGCATTTCCTTGCTAAGTTTTTGAAAAACGCCACCCTCCCCCTCGAAGTGCAAGGGGCGACGTGTTTTCAAGCGAAGCCTTCAATGGGTTTGGGCTGCAGCGAGCCCCTTAGCATTTTTTCGCTAAGTTTTTTGAAAACACCACTCTCCCCCTCCAAGTGCTAGGGGCGAGGTGTTTTCGAGCGATCCCTTCGACGGGTTTGGGCTGCAGCGATCCCCTTAGCCTTTTTTCACTAAGTTTTTTTGAAAAACGCCACCCTCCCCCTCGAAGTGCTAGGTGCGAGGTGTTTTCGACCGAACCCTTCGATGGGTTGGGCTGCAGCGAGCCCCTTAGCATTGTCTTGCTAAGTTTTTGAAAAACGCCACCCTCCCCCTCGAAGTGCAAGGGGCGACGTGTTTTCAAGCAAATCCTTCAATGGGTTTGGGCTGCAGCGAGCTCCTTAGCATTTTTTCGCTAAGTTTTAAAAAAACACCACCCTTCCCCTTGAAGTGCTAGGGGTACAGTGTTTTTGAGCGAACCCTTCGACTGGTTTCGGCTGCAGCAAGCCCCTTAGCAATTTTTCACTAAGTTTATTGAAAAACTCCACCCTCCCCCTCGAAGTGCTAGGGGTGAGGTGCTTTCGAGCGAGCCCATCGACGGGTTTGGGATGCAGCGATCCCCTTACCATTTTTTCACTATGTTTCTTGAAAAACGCCACCCTCCCCCTCGAAGTGCTAGGTACGAGATGTTTTCGAGCGACCCGTCAACGGGTTTGGGCTGCAGCGAGCCCCTTAGCATTTTTTTGCTATGTTTTTGAAAAACGCCACTCTCCCCCTCGAAGTGCAAGGGGCGACGTGTTTTCAAGCGAATCCTTCAATGGGTTTGGGCTGCAGCGAGCCCCTTAGCATTTTTTTGCTAAGTTTTTTAAAAACGCCACTCTCCCCCTCGAAGTGCTAGGGGTGAGGTGTTTTCGAGCGAGCCATTCGACGGGTTTGGGCTGCAGCGATCCCCTTAGCATTTTTTCACTAAGTTTTTTTGAAAAACGCCAACCTCCCCCTCGAAGTGCTGGGTGCGAGGTGTTTTCTACCGAACCCTTCGACGGGTTTGGGCTGCAGCGAGCCCCTTAGCATTTTCTTGCTAAGTGTTTCAAAAACGCCACCCTCCCCCACGAAGTGCAAGGGGCGACGTGTTTTCAAGCGAATCCTTCAATGGGTTTGGGCTGCAGCGAGCCCCTTAGCATTTTTTCGCTCAGTTTTTGGAAAACGCAACCCTCCCCCTCGAAGTGCTAGGAGCGAGGTGTTTTCGAGCGAGCCCTTCGATGGGTTTGGGCTGCAGCGATCCCCTTAGCATTTTTTCACTAAGTTTTTTTGAAAAATGCCACCCTCCCCCTTGAAGTGCTAGGTGCGAGGTGTTTTCGACCGAACCCTTCGATGGGTTTGCGCTGCAGCGAGCCCCTTAGCATTTTCTTCCTAAGTATTTGAAAAACGCCACCCTCCCCCATGAAGTGCAAGGGGCGATGTGTTTTCAAGCGAATCCTTCAATGGGTTTGGGCTGCAGCGAGCCCCTTAGCATTTTTTCGCTCAGTTTTTGGAAAACGCAACCCTCCCCCTTGAAGTGCTAGGGGCACAGTGTTTTTGAGTGAACCCTTCGACTGGTTTGGGCTGCAGCAAGCCCCTTAGCAATTTTTCACTAACTTTATTGATAAACTCCACCCTTCCCCTCGAAGTGCTAGGGGCAAGGTGCTTTCGAGCGAGCCCATCGACGGATTTGGGATGCAGCGATCCCCTTAGCATTTTTTCACTTAGTTTTTTGAAAAACGCCACCCTCCCCCTCGAGTGCTAGGTATGAGATGTTTTCGAGCGAACCCAACGACGGGTTTGGTCTGCAGCGAGCCCCATAGCATTTTTTTGCTAAGTTTTTGAAAAACGCCACTCTCCCCCTCGAAGTGCAAGGGGCGACGTGTTTTCAAGCAAATCCTTCAATGGGTTTGGGTTGCAGTGAGCCCCTTAGCATTTTTTCGCTAAATTTTTTAAAAACGCCACTCTCCCCCTCCAAGTGCTAGGGGCGAGGTGTTTTCGAGCGAGCCCTTCGACGGGTTTGGGCTGCAGCGATCCCCTTAGCATTTTTTCACTAAGTTTTTTTGAAAAACGCCACCCTCCCCCTCGAAGTGCAAGGTGGGAGGTGTTTTCGAGCGAACCCTTCGATGGGTTTGCGCTGCAGCGAGCCCCTTAGCATTTACTTGCTAAGTTTTTGAAAAACGCCACCCTCCCCCTCGAAGTGCAAGGGGCGACGTGTTTTCAAGTGAAGCCTTCAATGGGTTTGGGCTGCAGCGAGCCCCTTAGCATTTTTTCGCTAAGTTTTTTGAAAACACCACTCTCCCCCTCCAAGTGCTAGGGGCGAGGTGTTTTCGAGCGAGCCCTTCGACGGGTTTGGGCTGCAGCGATCCCCTTAGCATTTTTTCACTAAGTTTTTTTGAAAAACGCCACCCTCCCCCTCGAAGTACTAGGTGCGAGGTGTTTTCGACCGAACCCTTCGATGGGTTTGCGCTGCAGCGAGCCCCTTAGCAGTTTCTTGCTAAGTTTTTGAAAAACGCCACCCTCCCCCTCGAAGTGCAAGGGGCGACGTGTTTTCAAGTGAAGCCTTCAATGGGTTTGGGCTGCAGCGAGCCCCTTAGCATTTTTTCGCTAAGTTTTTTGAAAACACCACTCTCCCCCTCCAAGTGCTAGGGGCGAGGTGTTTTCGAGCGAGCCCTTCGACGGGTTTGGGCTGCAGCGATCCCCTTAGCCTTTTTTCACTAAGTTTTTTTGAAAAACACCACCCTCCCCCTCGAAGTATTAGGTGCGAGGTGTTTTCGACCGAACCCTTCGATGGGTTTGGGCTGCAGCGAGCCCCTTAGCATTTTCTTGCTAAGTTTTTAAAAACGCCACCCTCCCCCGCGAAGTGCAAGGGGCGACGTGTTTTCAAGCGAATCCTTCAATGGGTTTGGGCTGCAGCGAGCCCCTTAGCATTTTTTTGCTAAGTTTTTTAAAAACGCCACTCTCCCCCTTGAAGTGCTAGGGGTGAGGTGTTTTCGAGCGAATCCTTCAATGGGTTTGGGCTGCAGCGAGCCCCTTAGCATTTTTTCGCTCAGTTTTTGGAAAACGCAACCCTCCCCCTCGAAGTGCTAGGGGCGAGGTGTTTTCGAGCGAGCCATTCGACGGGTTTGGGCTGCAGCGATCCCCTTAGCATTTTTTCACTAAGTTTTTTTGAAAAACGCCAACCTCCCCCTCGAAGTGCTGGGTGCGAGGTGTTTTCTACCAAACCCTTCGACGGGTTTGGGCTGCAGCGAGCCCCTTAGCATTTTCTTGCTAAGTGTTTCAAAAACGCCACCCTCCCCCACGAAGTGCAAGGGGCGACGTGTTTTCAAGCGAATCCTTCAATGGGTTTGGGCTGCAGCGAGCCCCTTAGCATTTTTTCGCTCAGTTTTTGGAAAACGCAACCCTCCCCCTCGAAGTGCTAGGGGCGATGTGTTTTCGAGCGAGCCCTTCGATGGGTTTGGGCTGCAGCGATCCCCTTAGCATTTTTTCACTAAGTTTTTTTGAAAAGGCCACCCTCCCCCTTGAAGTGCTAGGTGCGAGGTGTTTTCGACCGAACCCGTCGATGGGTTTGCGCTGCAGCGAGCCCCTTAGCATTTTCTTGCTAAGTATTTGAAAAACGCCACCCTCCCCCATGAAGTGCAAGGGGCGACGTGTTTTCAAGCGAATCCTTCAATGGGTTTGGGCTGCAGCGAGCCCCTTAGCATTTTTTCGCTCAGTTTTAGGAAAACGCAACCCTCCCCCTTGAAGTGCTAGGGGCACAGTGTTTTTGAGTGAACCCTTCGACTGGTTTGGGCTGCAGCAAGCCCCTTAGCAATTTTTCACTAACTTTATTGATAAACTCCACCCTTCCCCTCGAAGTGCTAGGGGCAAGGTGCTTTCGAGCGAGCCCATCGACGGATTTGGGATGCAGCGATCCCCTTAGCATTTTTTCACTTAGTTTTTTGAAAAACGCCACCCTCCCCCTCGAAGTGCAAGGTGGGAGGTGTTTTCGACCGAACCCTTCGATGGGTTTGCGCTGCAGCGAGCCCCTTAGCATTTACTTGCTAAGTTTTTGAAAAACGCCACCCTCCCCCTCGAAGTGCAAGGGGCGACGTGTTTTCAAGTGAAGCCTTCAATGGGTTTGGGCTGCAGCGAGCCCCTTAGCATTTTTTCGCTAAGTTTTTTGAAAACACCACTCTCCCCCTCCAAGTGCTAGGGGCGAGGTGTTTTCGAGCGAGCCCTTCGACGGGTTTGGGCTGCAGCGATCCCCTTAGCCTTTTTTCACTAAGTTTTTTTGAAAAACGCCACCCTCCCCCTCGAAGTACTAGGTGCGAGGTGTTTTCGACCGAACCCTTCGATGGGTTTGGGCTGCAGCGAGCCCCTTAGCATTTTCTTGCTAAGTTTTTGAAAAATGCCACCCTCCCCCGCGAAGTGCAAGTGGCGACGTGTTTTCAAGCGAATCCTTCAATGGGTTTGGGCTGCAGCGAGCCCCTTAGCATTTTTTTGCTAAGGTTTTTAAAAACGCCACTCTCCCCCTCGAAGTGCTAGGGGTGAGGTGTTTTCGAGCGAACCCTTCGATGGGTTTGGGCTGCAGCGAGCCCCTTAGCATTTTTTCGCTCAGTTTTTGGAAAACGCAACCCTCCCCCTCGAAGTGCTAGGGGCGAGGTGTTTTCGAGCGAGCCCTTCGATGGGTTTGGGCTGCAGCGATCCCCTTAGCATTTTTTCACTGAGTTTTTTTGAAAAACGCCACCCTCCCCCGCGAAGTGCAAGGGGCGACGTGTTTTCAAGCGAATCTTTCAATGGGTTTGCGCTGCAGCGAGCCCCTTAGCATTTTCTTGCTAAGTATTTGAAAAACGCCACCCTCCCCCATGAAGTGCAAGGGGCGACGTGTTTTCAAGCGAATCCTTCAATGGGTTTGGGCTGCAGCGAGCCCCTTAGCATTTTTTCGCTCAGTTTTTGGAAAACGCAACCCTCCCCCTTGAAGTGCTAGGGGCACAGTGTTTTTGAGTGAACCCTTCGACTGGTTTGGGCTGCAGCAAGCCCCTTAGCAATTTTTCACTAACTTTATTGATAAACTCCACCCTTCCCCTCGAAGTGCTAGGGGCAAGGTGCTTTCGAGCGAGCCCATCGACGGATTTGGGATGCAGCGATCCCCTTAGCATTTTTTCACTTAGTTTTTTGAAAAACGCCACCCTCCCCCTCGAAGTGCTAGGTATGAGATGTTTTCGAGCGAACCCAACGACGGGTTTGGTCTGCAGCGAGCCCCATAGCATTTTTTTGCTAAGTTTTTGAAAAACGCCACTCTCCCCCTCGAAGTGCAAGGGGCGACGTGTTTTCAAGCAAATCCTTCAATGGGTTTGGGTTGCAGTGAGCCCCTTAGCATTTTTTCGCTAATTTTTTTAAAAACGCCACTCTCCCCCTCCAAGTGCTAGGGGCGAGGTGTTTTCGAGCGAGCCCTTCGACGGGTTTGGGCTGCAGCGATCCCCTTAGCCTTTTTTCACTAAGTTTTTTTGAAAAACGCCACCCTCCCCCTCGAAGTACTAGGTGCGAGGTGTTTTCGACCGAACCCTTCGATGGGTTTGGGCTGCAGCGAGCCCCTTAGCATTTTCTTGCTAAGTTTTTGAAAAATGCCACCCTCCCCCGCGAAGTGCAAGTGGCGACGTGTTTTCAAGCGAATCCTTCAATGGGTTTGGGCTGCAGCGAGCCCCTTAGCATTTTTTTGCTAAGGTTTTTAAAAACGCCACTCTCCCCCTCGAAGTGCTAGGGGTGAGGTGTTTTCGAGCGAACCCTTCGATGGGTTTGGGCTGCAGCGAGCCCCTTAGCATTTTTTCGCTCAGTTTTTGGAAAACGCAACCCTCCCCCTCGAAGTGCTAGGGGCGAGGTGTTTTCGAGCGAGCCCTTCGATGGGTTTGGGCTGCAGCGATCCCCTTAGCATTTTTTCACTGAGTTTTTTTGAAAAACGCCACCCTCCCCCGCGAAGTGCAAGGGGCGACGTGTTTTCAAGCGAATCTTTCAATGGGTTTGCGCTGCAGCGAGCCCCTTAGCATTTTCTTGCTAAGTATTTGAAAAACGCCACCCTCCCCCATGAAGTGCAAGGGGCGACGTGTTTTCAAGCGAATCCTTCAATGGGTTTGGGCTGCAGCGAGCCCCTTAGCATTTTTTCGCTCAGTTTTTGGAAAACGCAACCCTCCCCCTTGAAGTGCTAGGGGCACAGTGTTTTTGAGTGAACCCTTCGACTGGTTTGGGCTGCAGCAAGCCCCTTAGCAATTTTTCACTAACTTTATTGATAAACTCCACCCTTCCCCTCGAAGTGCTAGGGGCAAGGTGCTTTCGAGCGAGCCCATCGACGGATTTGGGATGCAGCGATCCCCTTAGCATTTTTTCACTTAGTTTTTTGAAAAACGCCACCCTCCCCCTCGAAGTGCTAGGTATGAGATGTTTTCGAGCGAACCCAACGACGGGTTTGGTCTGCAGCGAGCCCCATAGCATTTTTTTGCTAAGTTTTTGAAAAACGCCACTCTCCCCCTCGAAGTGCAAGGGGCGACGTGTTTTCAAGCAAATCCTTCAATGGGTTTGGGTTGCAGTGAGCCCCTTAGCATTTTTTCGCTAATTTTTTTAAAAACGCCACTCTCCCCCTCCAAGTGCTAGGGGCGAGGTGTTTTCGAGCGAGCCCTTCGACGGGTTTGGGCTGCAGCGATCCCCTTAGCATTTTTTCACTAAGTTTTTTTGAAAAACGCCACCCTCCCCCTCGAAGTACTAGGTGCGAGGTGTTTTCGACCGAACCCTTCGATGGGTTTGGGCTGCAGCGAGCCCCTTAGCATTTTCTTGCTAAGTTTTTGAAAAACGCCACCCTCCCCCGCGAAGTGCAAGGGGCGACGTGTTTTCAAGCGAATCCTTCAATGGGTTTGCGCTGCAGCGAGCCCCTTAGCATTTTCTTGCTAAGTATTTGAAAAACGCCACCCTCCCCCATGAAGTGCAAGGGGCGACGTGTTTTCAAGCGAATCCTTCAATGGGTTTGGGCTGCAGCGAGCCCCTTAGCATTTTTTCGCTCAGTTTTTGGAAAACGCAACCCTCCCCCTTGAAGTGCTAGGGGCACAGTGTTTTTGAGTGAACCCTTCGACTGGTTTGGGCTGCAGCAAGCCCCTTAGCAATTTTTCACTAACTTTATTGATAAACTCCACCCTTCCCCTCGAAGTGCTAGGGGCAAGGTGCTTTCGAGCGAGCCCATCGACGGATTTGGGATGCAGCGATCCCCTTAGCATTTTTTCACTTAGTTTTTTGAAAAACGCCACCCTCCCCCTCGAAGTGCTAGGTATGAGATGTTTGCGAGCGAACCCAACGACGGGTTTGGTCTGCAGCAAGCCCCATAGCATTTTTTTGCTAAGTTTTTGAAAAACGCCACTCTCCCCCTCGAAGTGCAAGGGGCGACGTGTTTTCAAGCAAATCCTTCAATGGGTTTGGGTTGCAGTGAGCCCCTTAGCATTTTTTCGCTAAATTTTTTAAAAACGCCACTCTCCCCCTCCAAGTGCTAGGGGCGAGGTGTTTTCGAGCGAGCCCTTCGACGGGTTTGGGCTGCAGCGATCCCCTTAGCATTTTTTCACTAAGTTTTTTTGAAAAACGCCACCCTCCCCCTCGAAGTGCAAGGTGGGAGGTGTTTTCGACCGAACCCTTCGATGGGTTTGCGCTGCAGCGAGCCCCTTAGCATTTACTTGCTAAGTTTTTGAAAAACGCCACCCTCCCCCTCGAAGTGCAAGGGGCGACGTGTTTTCAAGTGAAGCCTTCAATGGGTTTGGGCTGCAGCGAGCCCCTTAGCATTTTTTCGCTAAGTTTTTTGAAAACACCACTCTCCCCCTCCAAGTGCTAGGGGCGAGGTGTTTTCGAGCGAGCCCTTCGACGGGTTTGGGCTGCAGCGATCCCCTTAGCCTTTTTTCACTAAGTTTTTTTGAAAAACGCCACCCTCCCCCTCGAAGTACTAGGTGCGAGGTGTTTTCGACCGAACCCTTCGATGGGTTTGGGCTGCAGCGAGCCCCTTAGCATTTTCTTGCTAAGTTTTTGAAAAACGCCACCCTCCCCCGCGAAGTGCAAGGGGCGACGTGTTTTCAAGCGAATCCTTCAATGGGTTTGCGCTGCAGCGAGCCCCTTAGCATTTTCTTGCTAAGTATTTGAAAAACGCCACCCTCCCCTATGAAGTGCAAGGGGCGACGTGTTTTCAAGCGAATCCTTCCATGGGTTTGGGCTGCAGCGAGCCCCTTAGCATTTTTTCGCTCAGTTTTTGGAAAACGCAACCCTCCCCCTTGAAGTGCTAGGGGCACAGTGTTTTTGAGTGAACCCTTCGACTGGTTTGGGCTGCAGCAAGCCCCTTAGCAATTTTTCACTAACTTTATTGATAAACTCCACCCTTCCCCTCGAAGTGCTAGGGGCAAGGTGCTTTCGAGCGAGCCCATCGACGGATTTGGGATGCAGCGATCCCCTTAGCATTTTTTCACTTAGTTTTTTGAAAAACGCCACCCTCCCCCTCGAAGTGCTAGGTATGAGATGTTTTCGAGCGAACCCAACGACGGGTTTGGTCTGCAGCAAGCCCCATAGCATTTTTTTGCTAAGTTTTTGAAAAACGCCACTCTCCCCCTCGAAGTGCAAGGGGCGACGTGTTTTCAAGCAAATCCTTCAATGGGTTTGGGTTGCAGTGAGCCCCTTAGCATTTTTTCGCTAAATTTTTTAAAAACGCCACTCTCCCCCTCCAAGTGCTAGGGGCGAGGTGTTTTCGAGCGAGCCCTTCGACGGGTTTGGGCTACAGCGATCCCCTTAGCATTTTTTCACTAAGTTTTTTTGAAAAACGCCACCCTCCCCCTCGAAGTGCAAGGTGGGAGGTGTTTTCGACCGAACCCTTCGATGGGTTTGCGCTGCAGCGAGCCCCTTAGCATTTACTTGCTAAGTTTTTGAAAAATGCCACCCTCCCCCTCGAAGTGCAAGGGGCGACGTGTTTTCAAGTGAAGCCTTCAATGGGTTTGGGCTGCAGCGAGCCCCTTAGCATTTTTTCGCTAAGTTTTTTGAAAACACCACTCTCCCCCTCCAAGTGCTAGGGGCGAGGTGTTTTCGAGCGAGCCCTTCGACGGGTTTGGGCTGCAGCGATCCCCTTAGCCTTTTTTCACTAAGTTTTTTTGAAAAACGCCACCCTCCCCCTCGAAGTACTAGGTGCGAGGTGTTTTCGACCGAACCCTTCGATGGGTTTGGGCTGCAGCGAGCCCCTTAGCATTTTCTTGCTAAGTTTTTGAAAAACGCCACCCTCCCCCGCGAAGTGCAAGGGGCGACGTGTTTTCAAGCGAATCCTTCAATGGGTTTGGGCTGCAGCGAGCCCCTTAGCATTTTTTTGCTAAGTTTTTTAAAAACGCCACTCTCCCCCTCAAAGTGCTAGGGGTGAGGTGTTTTCGAGCGAATCCTTCAATGGGTTTGGGCTGCAGCGAGCCCCTTAGCATTTTTTCGCTCAGTTTTTGGAAAACGCAACCCTCCCCCTCGAAGTGCTAGGGGCGAGGTGTTTTCGAGCGAGCCATTCGACGGGTTTGGGCTGCAGCGATCCCCTTAGCATTTTTTCACTAAGTTTTTTTGAAAAACGCCAACCTGCCCCTCGAAGTGCTGGGTGCGAGGTGTTTTCTACCGAACCCTTCGACGGGTTTGGGCTGCAGCGAGCCCCTTAGCATTTTCTTGCTAAGTGTTTCAAAAACGCCACCCTCCCCCACGAAGTGCAAGGGGCGACGTGTTTTCAAGCGAATCCTTCAATGGGTTTGGGCTGCAGCGAGCCCCTTAGCATTTTTTCGCTCAGTTTTTGGAAAACGCAACCCTCCCCCTCGAAGTGCAAGGGGCGAGGTGTTTGATAGGTGTAGAGTGCCCGATCTTTCGGCGAGTGGAGATAACTTCGATTTGGTGGATGTTGACCCTCACGATCCGACTACGACGAGCAAGCCGAAGCGCCAATGCAATCGCTGAACCAACTTCCGGAGGATATTAACCTTGCGGTAAACAAGATCAACCTGATCACGAGGATCAATTCTTACGCGCAATCGAAGAACGAGCAAGAATTAGAGGCGAGCAATCTGATGTATTGCACGAAGGTGGAGTTCTGAATTCACGTCGAGAGACGGATGTATAGCTAAGCTAAACTTAAAACAAAACTCAAAGATTACAAGGGGCGCAGCCCTTGACTATATAGGGGGAGGACGAGGCATCTAGGGCCGGCTGAAGTGGAGAGGCGCGCGGTGGAGAGGGAGTTGTGCGACTTGGGCCACGTGGGCCTTCGGGCGACATCATCCTGGGCCGTCGTTCCTTAGCACCAAAACCGTCTTCAATTCCTGGGCTCGCGCTCTAGTGATTGGGCCCTTGTACGTCGTCGTCTCGTTAGAAGATGGATCCGTAACTCGAGGAGGCGCGACGACGAGAGGTGGAGGCGTGACAGCTTGGTTTGGCGCGCCATCTTCCGTCGTCATTATTCGTATGTCGTTGATGTCCTCATCATCCTCCCCTTCTTGAAGTGAAGTCGTCCTCGACGGCAACTCATCATCCTCACCCAAGTATGGTTTCAAATCTGCAACATTAAAACTAGTGGAAACACCAAACTCCATGGGCAAGTCAAGAACATAAGCATTATCGTTAATCTTGGTTAGCACTTTAAAAGGACCAGCAGCACGAGGCATCAGTTTAGAACGACGCAAAGTAGGAAATCTATCTTTACGCAAGTGCAACCAAACCAAATCACCAGGTTCAAAAGAAATATGTTTTCTACCTTTACTACCAGCAACTTGATACTTTTTATTAGCAATGGTAATGTTGTGTTGTGTTTCTTCATGCAATTGTTTCATGTGATCAATATGAGCAAGAGCATCAAGATGTGGTTCATCCTCAGCATCAATAGCAAACAAATCAATAGGCGCCTTAGGAACATAGCCATAAACAACCTCAAAAGGACACAACTTAGTGGCAGAATGTGTAGCACGATTATAAGCAAATTCAACATGAGGTAAACAATCTTCCCAGCGTCTCAAATTTTTATCTAAAACAGCTCTAAGCATAGCAGACAAAGTTCTATTTACTACCTCAGTTTGCCCATCAGTTTGAGGATGACAAGTAGTACTAAACAGCAGCTTAGTTCCTAATTTATTCCAAAGAGAACGCCAAAAATGACTAAGAAACTTAGCATCACGATCAGAGACAATTGTTTTAGGAATTCCATGCAATCTAACAATCTCTCTAAAGAATAATTCAGCAACATTTGAGGCATCATCAGTTTTATGACAAGGTATAAAGTGAGCCATTTTAGAGAAACGATCAACAACCACAAAAATACTGTCCCTCCCCTTCTTAGTGCGAGGCAATCCCAAAACAAAATCCATCGAAATATCAAGCCAAGGAGAAGAGGGAACAGGCAAGGGCATATACAAACCATGATTAGCCAAACGAGATTTAGCTTTTTGACATGTGGTACAGCGTGCAACAAGGCGCTCAACATCACGGCGCATCCGTGGCCAAAAGAAATGGTCGGCCAACACCTCATGTGTCTTGAAAACTCCGAAGTGACCCATAAGACCACCTCCATGCGCCTCCTGTAACAACAAAAGACGAACCGAGCTAGCTGGAATACACAGCTTGTTAGCACGAAACAGGAACCCATCCTGCATATGAAATTTGCCCCAAGGTTTGCCATCCTTACAACGCATCATAATATCATGAAAATCAGCATCATTCACATATTGATCTTTCAAAGCTTGCAAACCAAAGATTTTAAAGTCTAATTGGGACAGCATCATATAACGACGAGACAAAGCATCGGCAATCACATTTTCCTTCCCGTTTTTATGTTTAATGATGTATGGAAAAGATTCAATAAATTCAACCCATTTAGCATGACGACGATTCAGATTAGTTTGGGTTCTAATATGTTTCAAAGCCTCATGATCAGAATGAATAATAAATTCGCGAGGCCATAAATAATGCTGCCATGTTTGCAAAGTTCTTACTAAAGCATAAAGTTCTTTATCATAAGTGGAATATTTAAGAGCAGCACCACTTAACTTCTCACTAAAATAAGCAATGGGTTTATGATCTTGCAACAAAACAGCACCCAAACCAATTCCACTAGCATCACATTCCAATTCAAACACTTTATCAAAATTAGGCAATTGTAAGAGAGGAGCATGAGTTAACCGTTCCTTTAAAGTGTTGAATGCGTCGTCTTGTGGTGCGTCCCACTCAAATGGCACACCCTTCTTGGTCAGCTCATGTAATGGCGCAGCAATAGAACTGAAATCCCGCACAAAACGACGATAGAAGCCTGCAAGACCAAGAAAACTGCGAACCTGTGTGACCGTCGTCGGTTGGGGCCAACTCTGAATGGCGTCCACCTTGCTGCTATCGACCTCAATGCCCTGTGGAGTAACAACATATCCAAGAAACGAAACACGTTGCGTGCAAAAAGTGCATTTTTCCATGTTCCCAAACAAGTGAGCAGCACGCAAAGCATCAAAAACAGCACGCAAATGATCTAAATGCTCATTCATGGATTTGCTGTATATAAGGATATCATCAAAATAGACAACAACAAATATTCCAATGAAAGGCCGAAGAACTTCATTCATTAAGCGCATAAAAGTGCTAGGAGCATTAGACAATCCAAACGGCATAACCAACCATTCATACAAGCCAAATTTAGTTTTAAAAGCCGTTTTCCATTCATCTCCTAATTTCATTCTTATTTGATGGTAACCACTACGCAAATCAACCTTAGAGAAAATTGTGGCACCACTAAGTTCATCAAGCATATCATCAAGGCGTGGTATAGGATATCGATAACGAATTGTAATATTGTTAATTGCACGACAATCTACACACATACGCCAAGAACCATCTTTCTTAGGAACAAGCAAAACAGGAACCGAACAAGGGCTGAGAGACTCACGAATGTAACCTTTATCAAGCAATGACTGCACTTGACGCTGAATTTCTTTCGTCTCCTCAGGATTTGTGCGGTACGGGGCGCGATTAGGAAGCTGTGCGCCTGGAATTAAATCAATCTGATGTTCTATGCCACGAATAGGAGGAAGACCCGGTGGCAATTCAGTGGGAAAAACATCTTTATAGACCTGCAAAAGGTTAGCAACAGCAGGAGGAATATGCAACATAGGCGCCTCATCTAGTGAAACAAGCATACGAGAGCAAACTAGCGCATAGCAAAACAGATTAGCATCATGTAATTCATCAAAATCAGCACGTGTAGCAAGCAAGATAGGGTTATTCAATTTGATCTCATGTTGAACAGGTGCAACTGGAGGCGATGTAACCAATTTTGCAGCTTTTGTCGCTCGAGCAATATCATCTTTAAGAACTTGTTCAGGTGTCATAGGATGAATAACAATTTTCTGACCCTTGAACATGAAGGAATAATAATTGGAGCGACCATGATGAACACTATCAACATCATATTGCCAAGGACGGCCAAGCAACAAAGAGCATGCTTCCATTGGAACAACATCACAATCTACAAAATCAGAATAGGCGCCAAGAGAGAAAGGAACACGTACCGAGCGCGTTACCTTTATTTTGCCGCCATCATTAAGCCATTGAACGTGATAAGGATGTGGATGCTTCCTTGTTGGCAATGACAACTGCTCCACCAAGGTCGTACTAGCCAAATTGTTGCAACTGCCACCATCGATGATTATACGGACCGCTCGTTCTTGCACAACGCCTTTGATATGAAAAATGTTGTGGCGCTGATGCTTTTCATCCTGAACGACCTGTGTACTAAGAACACGCTGCACAACAAGAGTGGCATACCTGTCGGCGGCACTAGAGTCGACATGAAGCTCCGTATTATCTGCATGATTAGTGGCAAGCATAGTCTGCTGAATATCCTCAGAATCACTAGCAGAAGAATACCCACCGTCGTCACGAATCAACATAGTTCGTTTATTTGGACAATCGCGTATCACATGACCAAATCCTCGGCAACGGTGACACTGAATATCACGAGCTCGTCCAGACGACGAGGAGGACGGCACGAACGAGGCAGATTTGGCCGTGGATGGAGCACTCGACTTGGACGTGGTCGAGGAGTGGTCGCGCGACGTGGAAGGAGGTGTCGACCGTGGAGCTGAAGGCGTCTTGGACCCTACAAAAATGTTAGGTCTTGACGAAGATTGTCGATCCTGCACTTCACGTTCAGCTTTACAAGCATATTCAAATAAGGTGGTCATATCATCATAATGCTTATAATCAAGAATATTCTGAATTTCACGATTTAACCCACCCCTAAAGCGAGCCATAGCAGCATCATCCAGTTCAACTAAACCACAGCGAATCATACCCTTTTGCAAAGCTTGATAATAATCCTCTACGGAAAGTGAACCTTGTTGAAAACGCTGCATTTGATTAAGCAAATCTCTAGCATAATATGACGGCACAAAACGATGACGCATAGCAGCTTTTAATGCCGTCCAAGTGGCTGGAATATTATCAGGATATCTTTGTCTATACTCACGCCACCAAAGTAAAGCAAATTCAGTAAATTCACTAATAGCAGCCTTAACTTGTAAATTAGCAGGAATATCATGGCATGCAAATTTTTGTTCAACCTCTAATTCCCAATCAAGATAAGCACCCGGATCATATTTGCCATTAAAAGTAGGAATACGAAATTTTATTTTGGTAAAAGAATCATTAATAGGAACACGTACCCTACGAGCACGACCACGGCGATTGTCGTCGTCCTGCTCGGTGTCGGCGCCGTAGTCACGTGCATGTTGCAACTCCGTGAGCTGCGTCGTCATGGTCCCAAGCTGCGTCGACATGGCCTCAAGACGAGTCATGATCGTCGCGAGCGTGGTGCGGGCAGCCGTATCAGCAAGGTCCAGTTGATCAAAACGCTCATTCGACGAAGTGACTGTAGAGTCAAGTCTCTCGTGCATCGTCTTCATGTCGTTTTGTAGACCATCTACCTGTGCCTGGACATCCTGGAGGGTGAGCTCCTCCGACTTCAAGCTGTTTTCTGCCATAGAAACACAAGCAATACAAAAAGCGGGATCCTACAACGAGAGGTGAGTGGTGGATGAAAAGCTCAATCAAAAAGCTGTTATGAAATTCTTACCCGTCCTTACCAAGCACGCAAGCGTGAACTGCAACCACAGGTAAAACCGGTGGAAGATTGGAGGAGCGATTGCGTGGTGAAACAAAAACCTGCTCGTAGTAGAAAATTTGTGGGGCTAGGAGGCTGCACTCAATCCAAGGGTTAGCACAATTCAAACAATAACTGCAAAGCTGAATAATGGTGCTAAACGCGAAAAGATTGCTGCCGGTACAAGTGCAAGAGGAAGGAAAAAAAAAGGATCAAAACAAAGTGCAGCAAGAACGCGTCGCCTGTGTTGCTCGGCCGCTCTTTTTTTTTCTCTTTTTTTTTTCTTTCTTTTTTTTTCTCTTTTTTTTCTTTTCTTTTTCTTTTTTTTTCTCTTTTTTTAATACTTTTTGCTGAAAATATAAACAATGAGACCTCAAATAAGCAATTAAGCACAAGCACTTTTTTTTTTGAGGCAGGGGTAGAACGGTAATAAAAAGATACTCTCTCTCTCTCTCTCTCTCTAGAGTAGGAACAAACGAAACCGAGTAGGACTCGATCAGCGAGGCGAGCGGGACACACGAAACCGAACAGAAACAAACACAGGGCGAGGCGAGCGGGTCACGACGTAACCGAGTAGGACTCGATCAGTGAGGCGAGCGGGTCACGACGTAACCGAGTAGGACTCGATCGTCGAGGCAGTGATTGACCCGGACTCACGGTGCAGCGGATAAATTTGGCAAGCGAGACGGGATAAACAGATGCGGCGGAAAGCAAACTGTGATGGTGAAAACACGCGGCACGGCGGAGGGATACGACGATGATAGGAAGAAAACGATGAAACACAGTGTACCAGCAACGATCAAAAGCGAAAGCACAAAAACTCAACAACGCAAATTATTGAACGAAAGTGCGAGGCTCAAAACCGTACTGGGGTAAACTTTTTTTTTGTAATTTTTGGTTTATGTGGACTTGGATAAAACTCACCGAGAAACACTGGAATCTGATACCACTTGATAGGTGTAGAGTGCCCGATCTTTCGGCGAGTGGAGATAACTTCGATTTGGTGGATGTTGACCCTCACGATCCGACTACGACGAGCAAGCCGAAGCGCCAATGCAATCGCTGAACCAACTTCCGGAGGATATTAACCTTGCGGTAAACAAGATCAACCTGATCACGAGGATCAATTCTTACGCGCAATCGAAGAACGAGCAAGAATTAGAGGCGAGCAATCTGATGTATTGCACGAAGGTGGAGTTCTGAATTCACGTCGAGAGACGGATGTATAGCTAAGCTAAACTTAAAACAAAACTCAAAGATTACAAGGGGCGCAGCCCTTGACTATATAGGGGGAGGACGAGGCATCTAGGGCCGGCTGAAGTGGAGAGGCGCGCGGTGGAGAGGGAGTTGTGCGACTTGGGCCACGTGGGCCTTCGGGCGACATCATCCTGGGCCGTCGTTCCTTAGCACCAAAACCGTCTTCAATTCCTGGGCTCGCGCTCTAGTGATTGGGCCCTTGTACGTCGTCGTCTCGTTAGAAGATGGATCCGTAACTCGAGGAGGCGCGACGACGAGAGGTGGAGGCGTGACAGCTTGGTTTGGCGCGCCATCTTCCGTCGTCATTATTCGTATGTCGTTGATGTCCTCATCAGTGTTTTCGAGCGAGCCCTTCGATGGGTTTGGGCTGCAGCGATCCCCTTAGCATTTTTTCACTAAGTTTTTTTGAAAAATGCCACCCTCCCCCTTGAAGTGCTAGGTGCGAGGTGTTTTCGACCGAACCCTTCGATGGGTTTGCGCTGCAGCGAGCCCCTTAGCATTTTCTTGCTAAGTATTTGAAAAACGCCACCCTCCCCCATGAAGTGCAAGGGGCGACGTGTTTTCAAGCGAATCCTTCAATGGGTTTGGGCTGCAGCGAGCCCCTTAGCATTTTTTCGCTCAGTTTTTGGAAAACGCAACCCTCCCCCTTGAAGTGCTAGGGGCACAGTGTTTTTGAGTGAACCCTTCGACTGGTTTGGGCTGCAGCAAGCCCCTTAGCAATTTTTCACTAACTTTATTGATAAACTCCACCCTTCCCCTCGAAGTGCTAGGGGCAAGGTGCTTTCGAGCGAGCCCATCGACGGATTTGGGATGCAGCGATCCCCTTAGCATTTTTTCACTTAGTTTTTTGAAAAACGCCACCCTCCCCCTCGAAGTGCTAGGTATGAGATCTTTTCGAGCGAACCCAACGACGGGTTTGGTCTGCAGCGAGCCCCATAGCATTTTTTTGCTAAGTTTTTGAAAAACGCCACTCTCCCCCTCGAAGTGCAAGGGGCGACGTGTTTTCAAGCAAATCCTTCAATGGGTTCGGGTTGCAGTGAGCCCCTTAGCATTTTTTCGCTAAATTTTTTAAAAACGCCACTCTCCCCCTCCAAGTGCTAGGGGCGAGGTGTTTTCGAGCGAGCCCTTCGACGGGTTTGGGCTGCAGCGATCCCCTTAGCATTTTTTCACTAAGTTTTTTTGAAAAACGCCACCCTCCCCCTCGAAGTGCAAGGTGGGAGGTGTTTTCGACCGAACCCTTCGATGGGTTTGCGCTGCAGCGAGCCCCTTAGCATTTACTTGCTAAGTTTTCGAAAAACGCCACCCTCCCCCTCGAAGTGCAAGGGGCGACGTGTTTTCAACTGAAGCCTTCAATGGGTTTGGGCTGCAGCGAGCCCCTTAGCATTTTTTCGCTAAGTTTTTTCAAAACACCACTCTCCCCCTCCAAGTGCTAGGGGCGAGGTGTTTTCGAGCGAGCCCTTCGACGGGTTTGGGCTGCAGCGATCCCCTTAGCCTTTTTTCACTAAGTTTTTTTGAAAAACGCCACCCTCCCCCTCGAAGTACTAGGTGCGAGGTGTTTTCGACCGAACCCTTCGATGGGTTTGGGCTGCAGCGAGCCCCTTAGCATTTTTTGCTAAGTTTTTGAAAAACGCCACCCTCCCCCGCGAAGTGCAAGGGGCGACGTGTTTTCAAGCGAATCCTTCAATGGGTTTGGGCTGCAGCGAGCCCCTTAGCATTTTTTTGCTAAGTTTTTTAAAAACGCCACTCTCCCCCTCGAAGTGCTAGGGGTGAGGTGTTTTCGAGCGAATCCTTCAATGGGTTTGGGCTGCAGCGAGCCCCTTAGCATTTTTTCGCTCAGTTTTTGGAAAACGCAACCCTCCCCCTCGAAGTGCTAGGGGCGAGGTGTTTTCGAGCGAGCCCTTCGATGGGTTTGGGCTGCAGCGATCCCCTTAGCATTTTTTCACTAAGTTTTTTTGAAAAACGCCACCCTCCCCCGCGAAGTGCAAGGGGCGACGTGTTTTCAAGTGAATCCTTCAATGGGTTTGCGCTGCAGCGAGCCCCTTAGCATTTTCTTGCTAAGTATTTGAAGCGAAAAAATGCTAAGGGTCTCGCTGTAGAACAAACCCATCGAAGGGTTCGCTCGAAAACACCTCGCCCCTAGCACTTCGGAGGGGAGGGTGGCGTGTTTCAAAAACTTAGCAAAAAAATTGCTACAAGGCTCGCTGCGGCCCAAACCCATCGAATGATTCACTCGAAAACACCTCGCCCCTAGCACTTTGAGAGGGAGAGTGGCGTTTTAAAGAAACTTAGCGAAAAAATACAAACGGGCTCGCTGGAGCCCAAACCCATCGAAGGATTCGCTCGAAAATACCTCGCCCCTAGCACTTCGAGGGGGAGGGTGGCATTTTTCAAAAAGTTAGCGAAAAAATGCTACAAGGCTCGCTGCAGCCCAAACCCATCGAATGATTCACTCGAAAACACCTCGCCCCTAGCACTTTGAGAGGGAGAGTGGCGTTTTTAAAAAAGTTAGCAAAAATATACTACGGGGCTCGCTGGAGCCCAAACCCATCGAAGGATTCTCTCGAAAATACCTCGCCCCTAGCACTTTGAGGGGGAGGGTGGCATTTTTCAAAAAGTTAGCGAAGAAATGCTACAAGGCTCGCTGCGGCCCAAACCCGTCGAAGGGTTCGCTCGAAAACACGTTGCCCCTAGCACTTCGAGGGGGAGGGTGGCGTTTTCCAAAAACTTAGCAAAAAAATGCTAAGGGTCTCGCTGCAGAACAAATCTGTCGAAGGGTTCGCTCGAAAACACCTCGCCCCTAGCACTTCGAAGGGGAGGGTGGCGTTTTTCAAAAAGTTAGCGAAAAAATGCTACAAGGCTCACTGCGGCCCAAACCCGTCAAAGGGTTCGCCCGAAAACACCTCGCCCCTAGCACTTCGAGGGGGAGGGTGGTGTTTTCCAAAAACTTAGCGAAACAATGCTAAGGGTCTCGCTGTAGAACAAACCCGTCGAAGGGTTCGCTTGAAAACACATCGCCCCTAGCACTTCGAGGGGGAGAGTGGCGTTTTTTAAAAAACTTAGCGAAAAATGCTAAGGGACTCGCTGCAGCCCAAACCCATCGAATGATTCACTCAAAACCACCTCGCCCCTAGCCCTTCGAGGGGGAGAGTGGCGTTTTTAAAATACTTAGCGTAAAGACGCTTAGGAGCTCGCTGCAGCCCAAACCCATTAAAGGATTCGCTTGAAAACACGTGGCCCCTTGCACTTCGAGGGGGAGGGTGTCGTTTTTCAAAAACTTAGCAAAAAAATGCTAAGGGGCTCGCTGCAGCCCTAACCCGTCAATGGGTTCGCTCGAAAACATCTCGCACCTAGCACTTCGAGGGGGAGGGTGGCGTTTTCCAGAAACTAAGTGAAAAAATGCTAAGGGTCTCGCTGCAGAACAAAACCGTCGAAGGGTTTGCTCGAAAACACCTCGCCCCTAGCACTTCGAGGGGGAGGGTGGCGTGTTTACAAAACTTAGCAAAAAAAATGCTATAAGGCTCGCTGCGGCCCAAACCCATCGAATGATTCACTCGAAAACACCTCGCCCCTAGCATTTTGAGAGGGAGAGTGGCGTTTTTAAGAAACTTAGCGAAAAAATACTACGGGGCTCGCTGGAGCCCAAACCCATTGAAGGATTCGCTTGAAAATACCTCGCCCTGAGCACTTCGAGGGAGAGGGTGGCATTTTTCAAAAAGTTAGCGAAAAAATGCTACAAGGCTCGCTGCAGCCCAAACCCATCGAATGATTCACTCAAAAACACCTCGCCCCTAGCACTTCGAGGGGGAGAGTAGCGTTTTTAAAATACTTAGCATAAAAATGCTTAGGAGCTCGCTGCAGCCCAAACCCATTGAAGGATTCGCTTGAAAACACGTGGCCCCTAGCACATCGAGGGGGAGGGTGGCGTTTTTCAAAAACATAGCAAAAAAATTCTAAGGGGCTCGCTGCAGCCAAAACCCGTCAATGGGTTCGCTCGAAAACATCTCGCACCTAGCACTTCGACGGGGAGGGTGGCGTTTTCCAGAAACTTAGCGAAAAAATGCTAAGGGTCTCGCTGTAGAACAAACCCGTCGAAGGGTTCGCTCGAAAATCCCTCGCCCCTAGCACTTCGAAGGGGAGGGTGGCGTGTTTCAAAAACTTAGCAAAAAAATGCTACAAGGCTCGCTGCGGCCCAAACCCATCGAATGATTCACTCGAAAACACCTCGCCCCTAGCACTTTGAGAGGGAGAGTGGCGTTTTTAAGAAACTTAGCGAAAAAATACTAACGGGCTCGCTGGAGCCCAAACCCATCGAAGGATTCGCTCGAAAATACCTCGCCCCTAGCACTTCGAGGGGGAGGGTGGCATTTTTCAAAAAGTTAGCGAAAAAATGCTACAAGGCTTGCTGCAACCCAAACCCATCGAATGATTCACTCAAAAACACCTCGCCCCTAGCACTTCGAGGGGGAGAGTGGCGTTTTTAAAATACTTAGCATAAAAATGCTTAGGAGCTCGCTGCAGCCCAAACCCATTGAAGGATTCGCTTGAAAACACGTGGCCCCTAGCACATCGAGGGGGAGGGTGGCGTTTTTCAAAAACATAGCAAAAAAATGCTAAGGGGCTCGCTGCAGCCAAAACCCGTCAATGGGTTCGCTCGAAAACATCTTGCCCCTAGCACTTCGAGGGGGAGAGTGGCGTTTTTTAAAAAACTTAGCGAAAAATGCTAAGGGACTCGCTGCAGCCCAAACCCATCGAATGATTCACTCAAAACCACCTCGCCCCTAGCACTTCGAGGGGGAGAGTGGCGTTTTTAAAATACTTAGCGTAAAGACGCTTAGGAGCTCGCTGCAGCCCAAACCCATTAAAGGATTCGCTTGAAAACACGTGGCCCCTTGCACTTCGAGGGGGAGGGTGGCGTTTTTCAAAAACTTAGCAAAAAATGCTAAGGGGCTCGCTGCAGCCCTAACCTGTCAATGGGTTCGCTCGAAAACATCTCGCACCTAGCACTTCGAGGGGGAGGGTGGCGTTTTCCAGAAACTTAGTGAAAAAATGCTAAGGGTCTCGCTGCAGAACAAACCCGTCGAAGGGTTTGCTCGAAAACACCTCGCCCCTAGCACTTCGAGGGGGAGGGTGGCGTGTTTACAAAACTTAGCAAAAAAAATGCTATAAGGCTCGCTGCGGCCCAAACCCATCGAATGATTCACTCGAAAACACCTCGCCCCTAGCATTTTGAGAGGGAGAGTGGCGTTTTTAAGAAACTTAGCGAAAAAATACTAACGGGCTCGCTGGAGCCCAAACTCATCGAAGGATTCGCTCGAAAATACCTCGCCCCTAGCACTTCGAGGGGGAGGGTGGCATTTTTCAAAAAGTTAGCGAAAAAATGCTACAAGGCTCGCTGCAGCCAAAACCCGTCAATGGGTTCGCTCGAAAACATCTCGCCCCTAGCACTTCGAGGGGGAGAGTGGCGTTTTTTAAAAAACTTAGCGAAAAATGCTAAGGGACTCGCTGCAGCCCAAACCCATCGAATGATTCACTCAAAACCACCTCGCCCCTAGCACTTCGAGGGGGAGAGTGGCGTTTTTAAAATACTTAGCGTAAAGACGCTTAGGAGCTCGCTGCAGCCCAAACCCATTAAAGGATTCGCTTGAAAACACGTGGCCCCTTGCACTTCGAGGGGGAGGGTGTCGTTTTTCAAAAACTTAGCAAAAAAATGCTAAGGGACTCGCTGCAGCCCAAACCCATCGAATGATTCACTCAAAACCACCTCGCCCCTAGCACTTCGAGGGCGAGAGTGGTGTTTTTTAAAAAACTTAGCGAAAAATGCTAAGGGACTCGCTGCAGCCCAAACCCATCGAATGATTCATTCAAAACCACCTCGCCCCTAGCACTTCGAGGGGGAGAGTGGCATTTTTAAAATACTTAGCGTAAAGATGCTTAGGAGCTCGCTGCAGCCCAAACCCATTAAAGGATTCGCTTGAAAACACGTGGCCCCTTGCACTTTGAGGGGGAGGGTGGCGTTTTTCAAAAACTTAGCAAAAAAATGCTAAGGGGCTCGCTGCAGCCCTAACCCGTCAAAGGTTTCACTCGAAAACATCTCGCACTTAGCACTTCGAGGGGGAGGGTGGCGTTTTCCAGAAACATAGTGAAAAAATGCTAAGGGTCTCGCTGTAGAACAAACCCGTCGAAGGGTTCGCTCGAAAACACCTCGCCCCTAGCACTTCGAGGGGGAGGGTGGCGTGTTTCAAAAACTTAGCAAAAAAATGCTACAAGGCTCGCTGCGGCCCAAACCCATCGAATGATTCATTCGAAAACACCTCGCCCCTAGCACTTTGAGAGGGAGAGTGACGTTTTTAAAAAACTTAGCGAAAAAATACTACGGGGCTCGCTGGAGCCCAAACCCATCGAAGGATTCCCTCGAAAACACCTCGCCCCTAGCACTTCGAGGGGGAGAGTGGCATTTTTCAAAAAGTTAGCGAAAAAATGCTACAAGGCTCGTTGCGGCCCAAACCCGTCGAAGGGTTCGCTCGAAAACACGTTGCCCCTAGCACTTCGAGGGGGAGGGTGGCGTTTTCCAAAAACTGAGCAAAAAAATGCTAAGGGTCTCACTGCAGAACAAACCCGTCGAAGGGTTCGCTCGAAAACACCTCGCCCCAAGGACATCGAAGGGGAGGGTGGCGTTTTTCAAAAAGTTAGCGAAAAAATGCTACAAGGCTCGTTGCGGCCCAAACCCGTCAAAGGGTTCGCCCGAAAACACCTCGCCCCTAGCACTTCGAGGGGGAGGGTGGTGTTTTCCAAAAACTAAGCGAAACAATGCTAAGGGTCTCGCTGTAGAACAAACCCGTCGAAGGGTTCGCTTGAAAACACCTCGCCCCTAGCTCTTCGAGGGGGAGAGTGGCGTTTTTTAAAAAACTTAGCGAAAAATGCTAAGGGACTCGCTGCAGCCCAAACCCATCAAATGATTCACTCAAAACCACCTCGCCCCTAGCACTTCGAGGGGGAGAGTGGCGTTTTTAAAATACTTAGCGTAAAGATGCTTAGGAGCTCGCTGCAGCCCAAACCCATTAAAGGATTGGCTTGAAAACACGTGGCCCCTTGCACTTTGAGGGGGAGGGTGGCGTTTTTCAAAAACTTAGCAAAAAAATGCTAAGGGGCTCGCTGCAGCCCTAACCCGTCAAAGGTTTCACTCGAAAACATCTCGCACTTAGCACTTCGAGGGGGAGGGTGGCGTTTTCCAGAAACATAGTGAAAAAATGCTAAGGGTCTCGCTGCAGAACAAACCCGTCGAAGGGTTTGCTCGAAAACACCTCGCCCCTAGCACTTCGAGGGGGAGGGTGGCGTGTTTCAAAAACTTAGCAAAAAAAATGCTACAAGGCTCGCTGCGGCCCAAACCCATCGAATGATTCACTCGAAAACACCTCGCCCCTAGCACTTTGAGAGGGAGAGTGGCGTTTTTAAGAAACTTAGCGAAAAAATACTAACGGGCTCGCTGGAGCCCAAACCCATCGAAGGATTCGCTCGAAGATACCTCGTCCCTAGCACTTCGAGGGGGAGGGTGGCATTTTTCAAAAAGTTAGCGAAAAAATGCTACAAGGCTCGCTGCAGCCCAAACCCATCGAATGATTCACTCAAAAACACCTCGCCCCTAGCACTTCGAGGGGGAGAGTGGCGTTTTTAAAATACTTAGCATAAAAATGCTTAGGAGCTCGCTGCAGCCCAAACCCATTGAAGGATTCGCTTGAAAACACGTGGCCCCTAGCACTTCGAGGGGGAGGGTGGCGTTTTTCAAAAACATAGCAAAAAAAATGCTAAGGGGCTCGCTGCAGCCAAAACCCGTCAATGGGTTCGCTCGAAAACATCTCGCACCTACCACTTCGACGGGGAGGGTGGCGTTTTCCAGAAACTTAGCGAAAAAATGCTAAGGGTCTCGCTGTAGAACAAACCCGTCGAAGGGTTCGCTCGAAAACACCTCGCCCCTAGCACTTCGAGGGGGAGGGTGGCGTGTTTCAAAAACTTAGCAAAAAACTGCTACAAGGCTCGCTGCGGCCCAAACCCATCGAATGATTCACTCGAAAACACCTCGCCCCTAGCACTTTGAGAGGGAGAGTGGCGTTTTTAAAAAACTTAGCGAAAAAATACTACGGGGCTCGCTGGAGCCCAAACCCATCGAAGCATTCCCTCGAAAACACCTGGCCCCTAGCACTTCGAAGGGGAGGGTGGCATTTTTCAAAAAGTTAGCGAAAAAATGCTACAAGGCTCGCTGCGGCCCAAACCCGTCAAAGGGTTCGCCCGAAAACACCTCGCCCCTAGCACTTCGAGGGGGAGGGTGGTGTTTTCCAAAAACTAAGCGAAACAATGCTAAGGGTCTCGCTGTAGAACAAACCCGTCGAAGGGTTCGCTTGAAAACACCTCGCCCCTAGCTCTTCGAGGGGGAGAGTGGCGTTTTTTAAAAAACTTAGCGAAAAATGCTAAGGGACTCGCTGCAGCCCAAACCCATCGAATGATTCACTCAAAACCACCTTGCCCCTAGCACTTCGAGGGGGAGAGTGGCGTTTTTAAAATACTTAGCGTAAAGATGCTTAGGAGCTCGCTGCAGCCCAAACCCATTAAAGGATTCGCTTGAAAACACGTGGCCCCTTGCACTTTGAGGGGGAGGGTGGCGTTTTTCAAAAACTTAGCAAAAAAATGCTAAGGGGCTCGCTGCAGCCCTAACCCGTCAAAGGTTTCACTCGAAAACATCTCGCACTTAGCACTTCGAGGGGGAGGGTGGCGTTTTCCAGAAACATAGTGAAAAAATGCTAAGGGTCTCGCTGCAGAACAAACCCGTCGAAGGGTTTGCTCGAAAACACCTCGCCCCTAGCACTTCGAGGGGGAGGGTGGCGTGTTTCAAAAACTTAGCAAAAAAAATGCTACAAGGCTCGCTGCGGCCCAAACCCATCGAATGATTCACTCGAAAACACCTCGCCCCTAGCACTTTGAGAGGGAGAGTGGCGTTTTTAAGAAACTTAGCGAAAAAATACTAACGGGCTCGCTGGAGCCCAAACCCATCGAAGGATTCGCTCGAAAATACCTCGCCCCTAGCACTTCGAGGGGGAGGGTGGCATTTTTCAAAAAGTTAGCGAAAAAATTCTACAAGGCTCGCTGCAGCCCAAACCCATCGAATGATTCACTCAAAAACACCTCGCCCCTAGCACTTCGAGGGGGAGAGTGGCGTTTTTAAAATACTTAGCATAAAAATGCTTAGGAGCTCGCTGCAGCCCAAACCCATTGAAGGATTCGCTTGAAAACACGTGGCCCCTAGCACTTCGAGGGGGAGGGTGGCGTTTTTCAAAAACATAGCAAAAAAAATGCTAAGGGGCTCGCTGCAGCCAAAACCCGTCAATGGGTTCGCTCGAAAACATCTCGCACCTACCACTTCGACAGGGAGGGTGGCGTTTTCCAGAAACTTAGCGAAAAAATGCTAAGGGTCTCGCTGTAGAACAAACCCGTCGAAGGGTTCGCTCGAAAACACCTCGCCCCTAGCACTTCGAGGGGGAGGGTGGCGTGTTTCAAAAACTTAGCAAAAAAATGCTACAAGGCTCGCTGCGGCCCAAACCCATCGAATGATTCACTCGAAAACACCTCGCCCCTAGCACTTTGAGAGGGAGAGTGGCGTTTTTCAAAACTTAGCGAAAAAATACTACGGGGCTCGCTGGAGCCCAAACCGATCGAAGGATTCCCTCGAAAACACCTCGCCCCTAGCACTTCGAGGGGGAGGGTGGCATTTTTCAAAAAGTTAGCGAAAAAATGCTACAAGGCTCGTTGCGGCCCAAACCCGTCGAAGGGTTCGCTCGAAAACACGTTGCCCCTAGCACTTCGAGGGGGAGGGTGGCGTTTTCCAAAAACTAAGCAAAAAAATGCTAAGGGTCTCACTGCAGAACAAACCCGTCGAAGGGTTCGCTCGAAAACACCTCGCCCCTAGCACATCGAAGGGGAGGGTGGCATTTTTCAAAAATTAGCGAAAAAATGCTACAAGGCTCGCTGCGGCCCAAACCCGTCAAAGGGTTCGCCCGAAAACACCTCGCCCCTAGCACTTCGAGGGGGAGGGTGGTGTTTTCCAAAAACTAAGCGAAACAATGCTAAGGGTCTCGCTGTAGAACAAACCCGTCGAAGGGTTCGCTTGAAAACACCTCGCCCCTAGCTCTTCGAGGGGGAGAGTGGCGTTTTTTAAAAAACTTAGCGAAAAATGCTAAGGGACTCGCTGCAGCCCAAACCCATCGAATGATTCACTCAAAACCACCTCGCCCCTAGCACTTCGAGGGGGAGAGTGGCGTTTTTAAAATACTTAGCGTAAAGATGCTTAGGAGCTCGCTGCAGCCCAAACCCATTAAAGGATTCGCTTGAAAACACGTGGCCCCTTGCACTTTGAGGGGGAGGGTGGCGTTTTTCAAAAACTTAGCAAAAAAATGCTAAGGGGCTCGCTGCAGCCCTAACCCGTCAAAGGTTTCACTCGAAAACATCTCGCACTTAGCACTTCGAGGGGGAGGGTGGCGTTTTCCAGAAACATAGTGAAAAAATGCTAAGGGTCTCGCTGCAGAACAAACCCGTCGAAGGGTTTGCTCGAAAACACCTCGCCCCTAGCACTTCGAGGGGGAGGGTGGCGTGTTTCAAAAACTTAGCAAAAAAAATGCTACAAGGCTCGCTGCGGCCCAAACCCATCGAATGATTCACTCGAAAACACCTCGCCCCTAGCACTTTGAGAGGGAGAGTGGCGTTTTTAAGAAACTTAGCGAAAAAATACTAACGGGCTCGCTGGAGCCCAAACCCATCGAAGGATTCGCTCGAAGATACCTCGTCCCTAGCACTTCGAGGGGGAGGGTGGCATTTTTCAAAAAGTTAGCGAAAAAATGCTACAAGGCTCGCTGCAGCCCAAACCCATCGAATGATTCACTCAAAAACACCTCGCCCCTAGCACTTCGAGGGGGAGAGTGGCGTTTTTAAAATACTTAGCATAAAAATGCTTAGGAGCTCGCTGCAGCCCAAACCCATTGAAGGATTCGCTTGAAAACACGTGGCCCCTAGCACTTCGAGGGGGAGGGTGGCGTTTTTCAAAAACATAGCAAAAAAAATGCTAAGGGGCTCGCTGCAGCCAAAACCCGTCAATGGGTTCGCTCGAAAACATCTCGCACCTACCACTTCGACGGGGAGGGTGGCGTTTTCTAGAAACTTAGCGAAAAAATGCTAAGGGTCTCGCTGTAGAACAAACCCGTCGAAGGGTTCGCTCGAAAACACCTCGCCCCTAGCACTTCGAGGGGGAGGGTGGCGTGTTTCAAAAACTTAGCAAAAAACTGCTACAAGGCTCGCTGCGGCCCAAACCCATCGAATGATTCACTCGAAAACACCTCGCCCCTAGCACTTTGTGAGGGAGAGTGGCGTTTTTAAAAAACTTAGCGAAAAAATACTACGGGGCTCGCTGGAGCCCAAACCCATCGAAGGATTCCCTCGAAAACACCTGGCCCCTAGCACTTCGAGGGGGAGGGTGGCATTTTTCAAAAAGTTAGCGAAAAAATGCTACAAGGCTCGTTGCGGCCCAAACCCGTCGAAGGGTTCGCTCGAAAACACGTTGCCCCTAGCACTTCGAGGGGGAGGGTGGCGTTTTCCAAAAACTGAGCAAAAAAATGCTAAGGGTCTCACTGCAGAACAAACCCGTCGAAGGGTTCGCTCGAAAACACCTCGCCCCTAGCACATCGAAGGGGAGGGTGGCATTTTTCAAAAAGTTAGCGAAAAAATGCTACAAGGCTCGCTGCGGCCCAAACCCGTCAAAGGGTTCGCCCGAAAACACCTCGCCCTTAGCACTTCGAGGGGGAGGGTGGTGTTTTCCAAAAACTAAGCGAAACAATGCTAAGGGTCTCGCTGTAGAACAAATCCGTCGAAGGGTTCGCTTGAAAACACCTCGCCCCTAGCTCTTCGAGGGGGAGAGTGGCGTTTTTTTAAAAAACTTAGCGAAAAATGCTAAGGGACTCGCTGCAGCCCAAACCCATCGAATGATTCACTCAAAACCACCTCGCCCCTAGCACTTCGAGGGGGAGAGTGGCGTTTTTAAAATACTTAGCGTAAAGATGCTTAGGAGCTCGCTGCAGCCCAAACCCATTAAAGGATTCGCTTGAAAACACGTGGCCCCTTGCACTTTGAGGGGGAGGGTGGCGTTTTTCAAAAACTTAGCAAAAAAATGCTAAGGGGCTCGCTGCAGCCCTAACCCGTCAAAGGTTTCACTCGAAAACATCTCGCACTTAGCACTTCGAGGGGGAGGGTGGCGTTTTCCAGAAACATAGTGAAAAAATGCTAAGGGTCTCGCTGCAGAACAAACCCGTCGAAGGGTTTGCTCGAAAACACCTCGCCCCTAGCACTTCGAGGGGGAGGGTGGCGTGTTTCAAAAACTTAGCAAAAAAAATGCTACAAGGCTCGCTACGGCCCAAACCCATCGAATGATTCACTCGAAAACACCTCGCCCCTAGCACTTTGAGAGGGAGAGTGGCGTTTTTAAGAAGCTTAGCAAAAAAATACTAACGGGCTCGCTGGAGCCCAAACCCATCGAAGGATTCGCTCGAAAATACCTCGTCCCTAGCACTTCGAGGGGGAGGGTGGCATTTTTCAAAAAGTTAGCGAAAAAATGCTACAAGGCTCGCTGCAGCCCAAACCCATCGAATGATTCACTCAAAAACACCTCGCCCCTAGCACTTCGAGGGGGAGAGTGGCGTTTTTAAAATACTTAGCATAAAAATGCTTAGGAGCTCGCTGCAGCCCAAACCCATTGAAGGATTCGCTTGAAAACACGTGGCCCCTAGCACTTCGAGGGGGAGGGTGGCGTTTTTCAAAAACATAGCAAAAAAAATGCTAAGGGGCTCGCTGCAGCCAAAACCCGTCAATGGGTTCGCTCGAAAACATCTCGCACCTACCACTTCGACGGGGAGGGTGGCGTTTTCCAGAAACTTAGCGAAAAAATGCTAAGGGTCTCGCTGTAGAACAAACCCGTCGAAGGGTTCGCTCGAAAACACCTCGCCCCTAGCACTTCGAGGGGGAGGGTGGCGTGTTTCAAAAACTTAGCAAAAAAATGCTACAAGGCTCGCTGCGGCCCAAACCCATCGAATGATTCACTCGAAAACACCTCGCCCCTAGCACTTTGAGAGGGAGAGTGGCGTTTTTAAAAAACTTAGCGAAAAAATACTACGGGACTCGCTGGAGCCCAAACCCATCGAAGGATTCCCTCGAAAACACCTCGCCCCTAGCACTTTGAGGGGGAGGGTGGCATTTTTCAAAAAGTTAGCGAAAAAATGCTACAAGGCTCGTTGCGGCCCAAACCCGTCGAAGGGTTCGCTCAAAAACACGTTGCCCCTAGCACTTCGAGGGGGAGGGTGGCGTTTTCCAAAAACTGAGCAAACAAATGCTTAGGGTCTCACTGCAGAACAAACCCGTCGAAGGGTTCGCTCGGAAACACCTCGCCCCTAGCACATCGAAGGGGAGGGTGGCATTTTTCAAAAAGTTAGCGAAAAAATGCTACAAGGCTCGCTGCGGCCCAAACCCGTCAAAGGGTTCGCCCGAAAACACCTCGCCCCTAGCACTTCGAGGGGGAGGGTGGTGTTTTCCAAAAACTAAGCGAAACAAAGCTAAGGGTCTCGCTGTAGAACAAACCCGTCGAAGGGTTCGCTTGAAAACACCTCGCCCCTAGCTCTTCGAGGGGGAGAGTGGCGTTTTTTAAAAAACTTAGCGAAAAATGCTAAGGGACTCGCTGCAGCCCAAACCCATCGAATGATTCACTCAAAACCACCTCGCCCCTAGCACTTCGAGGGGGAGAGTGGCGTTTTTAAAATACTTAGCGTAAAGATGCTTAGGAGCTCGCTGCAGCCCAAACCATTAAAGGATTCACTTGAAAACACGTGGCCCCTTGCACTTCGAGGGGGAGGGTGGCGTTTTCCAAAAACTTAGCAAAAAAATGCTAAGGGGCTCGCTGCAGCCCTAACCCGTCAATGGTTTCGCGCGAAAACATCTCGCACTTAGCACTTCGAGGGGGAGGGTGGCATTTTTCAAAAAGTTAGCGAAAAAATGCTACAAGGCTCGCTGCGGCCCAAACCCGTCGAAGGGTTCGCTCGAAAACACGTTGCCCCTAGCACTTCGAGGGGGAGGGTGGCGTTTTTGTTGACTTTTTCTAAGCCATATTAATAAATCATTCCCGGCACGGGGCCAGAAAAGGTTCACTAATATGTCCCAGAGTCAAGTAGGTAAAATCCGCAAGCGCACGAAGAATACCGCTGTAGCATTTCACCCGGAAGTATTCAGGGTATCGTATTTGTTTATCCCAGAGGAAGGTTATGATCAAGAAGCGTTACTAACATATAAGATCATGTTAACAATTAGCAAGGATATCTAACCAAGACAGGCGGGTACATGATAATAACCGGGTAGTGTGACACACACAGAAGATTCCTACTAAATAAATAAAGTCTAGTGGAGGAAAGACTAGGCTAAGCTACTCCTACTATACATTCCTATACAGTTGCATAGCCTAAGTAGAATACATACAGACCCACACTCAGGATCAGCAGTCAATAGTATAGCACTTCAGGCACGGACTTACCCCTGCATCCACAGGCGACTTCCGCCAAGAGCCTACGCACTAGCCTAGCGGGGAGGATTTCAAAGGACGGACAGGGCTGTCACCACCTGCCGCCTACCTCAACGAACCAGTAGACTAACGAATAATTGATGCAAATCAGTCACCCAAGTACCATACTTGCATGACCAAAGAGCACTCTGCCCCTCCGCGATTACTATTAACGAGGCAGAGCTACCGTACGAATACGATCACCAAACCCATGCTATACTTTATCAGCTAAAACTAAGCATAGAGACTATAACATATAAACTAGACTATAGTGACGGTATATAACTAGCATGACAATAGTAGTATAATAAATATAAACTACTATCACACAAGTAGACTATACTATCACATATATGGATCACAATATCAAACAAGAAACTCATGACCCAAGCACAACTATATAGAAAAAATATATATATTGATAAGAGCAAAGTCTTACAAAAGGGAAAAGATACAAGAGCCATACCAATTCCAAGTGAAGACTTGGGACTAGAGAGCTCTAGACTCAGCCTAACTCCACTAAAACTCCAAGAACTACTACTAGCAAGAGAGAAATGCTTCTTGTGGTGTGTGTTGAGTGTGAAGGCACACCCTCCTATTTATAGCCTCCTAACGTCGGTTTTAGAGGAGTAACCGCCACGGAATCCCCCCAAACCGCTATCAGGGAGTCGTCTGGAGCCTACACGTGGAAGGCCAGGCGGAGAGGGCGCCAGACCAGGTCGCCCGACCTGACCAGGTCGGCCGACCTGGGGGTGGCCCCTCCTGGCCTGTGCTTTCTCCAGGTGGCTGTCCTGTGGGCCCTAACGTCGGTTTGCGCGGTATTACAGGGAGTTACGTCGGTTAAGTGCTGAAAATGGGCCCTTCAATCCGTGTGACGTCCATGTGGCACTCTCTGATTGGTCGAAAGTGTGTTTTCTTGCCTTTTGAGGTGTTTCCTTCACATTTCCTCCTGCATGCACAAAGTTCTCCAAGTACAAGTGGAACTATATTATTGTGATAAAGCATGCGTGTATGAAATGCCAAATTCTCCTTTATTTGAGTATAGTTGACGGTTGAAAATGGTACTTAACAGCCGTCAACAAACTCCCCCAAGCTTACCCTTTGCTCGTCCCGAAGCAAAGATAAACTTAAGTTGTTGATCAGGAGTTGCTACAATGTCCTACTCCTCAATAATACTATGCGCACAACAAAGTACTCTTCCTAGAATTAAATATGTTGGCACATAACTTACCCATTTACCTCGATCCATGGGGCTTTTACACCTCATTGTCTTGGGCGGTTGAGAGATAGAACAATTGCAGGGGGAGAGTGGCGTTTTTAAAATACTTAGCGTAAAGATGCTTAGGAGCTCGCTGCAGCCCAAACCATTAAAGGATTCGCTTGAAAACACGTGGCCCCTTGCACTTCGAGGGGGAGGGTGGCATTTTTCAAAAACTTAGCAAAAAAATGCTAAGGGGCTCGCTGCAGCCCTAACCCGTCAATGGTTTCGCTCGAAAACATCTCGCACTTAGCACTTCGAGGGGGAGGGTGGCGTTTTCCAGAAACTTAACGAAAAAATGCTAAGGGTCTCGCTGTAGAACAAACCCATCGAAGGGTTCGCTCGAAAACACCTCGCCCCTAGCACTTCGAGGGGGAGGGTGGCGTGTTTCAAAAATTTAGCAAAAAAATGCTACAAGGCTCGCTGCGGCCCAAACCCGTCGAATGATTCACTCGAAAACACCTCGCCCCTAGCACTTTGAGAGGGAGAGTGGCGTTTTTAAAAAACTTAGCGAAAAATGCTAAGGGACTCGCTGCAGCCCAAACCCATCGAATGATTCACTCAAAACCACCTCGCCCCTAGCACTTTGAGGGGGAGAGTGGCGTTTTTAAAATACTTAGCGTAAAGATGCTTAGGAGCTCGCTGCAGCCCAAACCATTAAAGGATTCGCTTGAAAACACGTGGCCCCTTGCACTTCGAGGGAGAGGGTGGCATTTTTCAAAAACTTGGCAAAAAAATGCTAAGGGGCTCGCTGCAGCCCTAACCCGTCAAAGGTTTCGCTCGAAAACATCTCGCACTTAGCACTTCGAGGGGGAGGGTGGCGTTTTCCAGAAACATAGTGAAAAAGTGCTAAGGGTCTCGCTGCAGAACAAACCCGTCGAAGGGTTTGCTCGAAAACACCTCGCCCCTAGCACTTCGAGGGGGAGGGTGGCGTGTTTCAAAAACTTAGCAAAAAAAATGCTACAAGGCTCGCTACGGCCCAAACCCATCGAATGATTCACTCGAAAACACCTCGCCCCTAGCACTTTGAGAGGGAGAGTGGCGTTTTTAAGAAACTTAGCGAAAAAATACTAACGGGCTCGCTGGAGCCCAAACCCATCGAAGGATTCGCTCAAAAATACCTCGCCCCTAGCACTTCGAGGGGGAGGGTGGCATTTTTCAAAAAGTTAGCGAAAAAATGCTACAAGGCTCGCTGCAGCCCAAACCCATCGAATGATTCACTCAAAAACACCACGCCCCTAGCACTTTGAGGGGGAGAGTGGCGTTTTTAAAATACTTAGCATAAAAATGCTTAGGAGCTCGCTGCAGCCCAAACCCATTGAAGGATTCGCTTGAAAACACGTGGCCCCTAGCACTTCGAGGGGGAGGGTGGCGTTTTTCAAAAACATTGCAAAAAAAATGCTAAGGGGCTCGCTGCAGCCAAAACCCGTCAATGGGTTCGCTCGAAAACATCTCGCACCTACCACTTCGACGGGGAGGGTGGCGTTTTCCAGAAACTTAGCGAAAAAATGCTAAGGGTCTCGCTGTAGAACAAACCCGTCGAAGGGTTCGCTCGAAAACACCTCGCCCCTAGCACATCGAGGGGGAGGGTGGCGTGTTTCAAAAACTTAGCAAAAAAATGCTACAAGGCTCGCTGCGGCCCAAACCCATCGAATGATTCACTCGAAAACACCTCGCCCCTAGCACTTTGAGAGGGAGAGTGGCGTTTTTAAAAAACTTAGCGAAAAAATACTACGGGGCTCGCTGGAGCCCAAACCCATCGAAGGATTCCCTCGAAAACACCTCGCCCCTAGCACTTCGAGGGGGAGGGTGGCGTTTTTCAAAAAGTTAGCAAAAAAATGCTACAAGGCTCGTTGCGGCCCAAACCCGTCGAAGGGTTCGCTCGAAAACACGTTGCCCCTAGCACTTCGAGGGGGAGGGTGGCGTTTTCCAAAAACTGAGCAAAAAAATGCTAAGGGTCTCACTGCAGAACAAACCCGTCGAAGGGTTCGCTCGAAAACACCTCGCCCCTAGCACATCGAAGGGGAGGGTGGCGTTTTTCAAAAAGTTAGCGAAAAAATGCTACAAGGCTCGCTGCGGCCCAAACCCGTCAAAGGGTTCGCCCGAAAACACCTCGCCCCTAGCACTTCGAGGGGGAGGGTGGTGTTTTCAAAAAACTAAGCGAAACAATGCTAAGGGTCTCGCTGTAGAACAAACCCGTCGAAGGTTCGCTTGAAAACACCTTGCCCCTAGCACTTCGAGGGGGACAGTGGCGTTTTTTCAAAAACTTAGCGAAAAATGCTAAGGGACTCGCTGCAGCCCAAACCCATCGAATGATTCACTCAAAACCACCTCGCCCCTAGCACTTCGAGGGGGAGAGTGGCGTTTTTAAAATACTTAGCATAAAGATGCTTAGGAGCTCGCTGCAGCCCAAACCATTAAAGGATTCGCTTGAAAACACGTGGCCCCTTGCACTTCGAGGGGGAGGGTGGCATTTTTCAAAAACTTAGCAAAAAAATGCTAAGGGGCTCGCTGCAGCCCTAACCCGTCAATGGTTTCGCTCGAAAACATCTCGCACTTAGCACTTCGAGGGGGAGGGTGGCGTTTTCCAGAAACATAATGAAAAAGTGCTAAGGGTCTCGCTGCAGAACAAACCCGTCGAAGGGTTTGGTCGAAAACACCTCGCCCCTAGCACTTCGAGGGGGAGGGTGGCGTGTTTCAAAAACTTAGCAAAAAAAATGCTACAAGGCTCGCTACGGCCCAAACCCATCGAATGATTCACTCGAAAACACCTCGCCCCTAGCACTTTGAGAGGGAGAGTGGCGTTTTTAAGAAACTTAGCGAAAAAATACTAACGGGCTCGCTGGAGCCCAAACCCGTCGAAGGATTCGCTCGAAAATACCTCGCCCCTAGCACTTCGAGGGGGAGGGTTGCATTTTTCAAAAAGTTAGCGAAAAAATGCTACAAGGCTCGCTGCAGCCCAAACCCATCAAATGATTCACTCAAAAACACCTCGCCCCTAGCACTTCGAGGGGGAGAGTGGCGTTTTTAAAATACTTAGCATAAAAATGCTTAGGAGCTCGCTGCAGCCCAAACCCATTGAAGGATTCGCTTGAAAACACGTGGCCCCTAGCACTTCGAGGGGGAGGGTGGCGTTTTTCAAAAACATAGCAAAAAAAATGCTAAGGGGCTCGCTGCAGCCAAAACCCGTCAATGGGTTCGCTCGAAAACATCTCGCACCTACCACTTCGACGGGGAGGGTGGCGTTTTCCAGAAACTTAGCGAAAAAATGCTAAGGGTCTCGCTGTAGAACAAACCCGTCGAAGGGTTCGCTCGAAAACACCTCGCCCCTAGCACTTCGAGGGGGAGGGTGGCGTGTTTCAAAAACTTAGAAAAAAAAATGCTACAAGGCTCGCTGCGGCCCAAACCTGTCGAATGATTCACTCGAAAACACCTCGCCCCTAGCACTTTGAGAGGGAGAGTGGCGTTTTTAAGAAACTTAGCGAAAAAATACTACGGGGCTCGCTGGAGCCCAAACCCATCGAAGGATTCGCTCGAAAATACCTCGCCCCTAGCTCTTCGAGAGGGAGGGTGGCATTTTTCAAAAAGTTAGCAAAAAAATGCTACAAGGCTCGCTGCAGTCCAAACCCATCGAATGATTCACTCAAAAACACCTCGCCCCTAGCACTTCGAGGGGGAGAGTGGCGTTTTTAAAATACTTAGCGTAAAAATGCTTAGGAGCTCGCTGCAGCCCAAACCCATTGAAGGATTCGCTTGAAAACACGTGGCCCCTAGCACTTCGAGGGGGAGGGTGGCGTTTTTCAAAAACATAGCAAAAAAATGCTAAGGGGCTCGCTGCAGCCCAAACCCATTGAAGGATTCGGTTGAAAACACGTCGCCCCTTGCACTTCGAGGGGGAGGGTGGCGTTTTTCAAAAACTTAGCAAAAAAATGCTAAGGGTCTCACTGCAGCCAAAACCCGTCAAAGGGTTCGCTCGAAAACATCTCGCACCTAGCACTTCGAGGGGGAGGGTGGCGTTTTTCAAAAAACTTAGTGAAAAAATGCTAAGGGGATCGCTGCAGCCCAAACCCGTCAAAGGGCTCGCTCGAAAACACCTCGCCCTTAGCATTTCAAGGGGGAGGGTGCCGTTTTTCAAAAACTTAGCGAAAAATGCTAAGGGGCTCGCTGCCGCCCAAACCCATCGAATGATTCACTCAAAAACACCTGACCCCTAGTATTTCGAGAAGGAGAGTGGCATTTTTAAAAAACTTGGCAAAAAATGCTAACGGGCTCGCTGCAGCCCAAACCCATTGAATGATTCAGTCGAAAACACCTCGCCCCTAGCACTTCGAGAGGGAGAGTGGCGTTTTTAAAAAATTTAGCGAAAAAATGCTACGGGGCTCGCTGCAGCCCAAACCCATCGAAGGATTAGCTCGAAAACACCTCGCCCCTAGCACTTCGACGGAGAGGGTGGCGTTTTTCAAAAACTTAGAAAAAAATGCTAAGGGGCTCACTGCAGCCCAAACCCATCAATGGGTTCGCTCGAAAACACCTCGCCCCTAGCACTTCGAGGGGGAGGTTGGTGTTTTCCAAAAACTTAGCGAAACAATGCTAAGGGTCTCGCTGTAGAACAAACCCGTCGAAGGGTTCACTTGAAAACACCTCGCCCCTAGCACTTCGAGGGGGAGAGTGGCGTTTTTTAAAAAACTTAGCGAAAAATGCTATGGGACTCGATGCAGCCCAAACCCATCGAATGATTCACTCAAAACCACCTCGCCCCTAGCACTTCGAGGGGGAGAGTGGCATTTTTAAAATACTTAGCGTAAAGATGCTTAGGAGCTCGCTGCAGCACAAACCCATTAAAGGATTCGCTTGAAAACACGTGGCCCCTTGCACTTCGAGGGGGAGGGTGGCGTTTTTCAAAAACTTAGCAAAAAAATGCTAAGGGGCTCGCTGCAGCCCTAACCCGTCAATGGGTTCGCTCGAAAACATCTCGCACCTAGCACTTCGAGGGGGAGGGTGGCGTTTTCTAGAAACATAGTGAAAAAATGCTAAGGGTCTCGCTGCAGAACAAACCCGTCGAAGGGTTTGCTCGAAAACACCTCGCCCCTAGCATTTCGAGGGGGAGGGTGGCGTGCTTCAAAAACTTAGCAAAAAAAATGCTACAAGAATCGCTGCGGCCCAAACCTGTCGAATGATTCACTCGAAAACACCTCGCCGCTAGCACTTTGAGAGGGAGAGTGGCGTTTTTAAGAAACTTAACGAAAAAATACTAACGGGCTCGCTGGAGCCCAAACCCATCGAAGGATTCGCTCGAAAATACTTCGCCCCTAGCACTTCGAGAGGGAGGGTGGCATTTTTCAAAAAGTTAGCAAAAAAATGCTTCAAGGCTCGCTGCAGCCGAAACCCATCGAATGCTTCACTCAAAAACACCTCGCCCCTAGCACTTCGAGGGGGAGAGTGGCGTTTTTAAAATACTTAGCATAAAAATGCTTAGGAGCTCGCTGCAGCCCAAACCCATTGAAGGATTCGCTTGAAAACACGTGGCCCCTAGCACTTCGAGGGGGAGGGTGGCGTTTTTCAAAAACATAGCAAAAAAATGCTAAGGGGCTCGCTGTAGCCAAAACCCGTCAATGGGTTCGCTCGAAAACATCTCGCACCTAGCACTTCGACGGGGAGGGTGGCGTTTTCCAGAAACTTAGCGAAAAAATGCTAAGGGTCTCGCTGTAGAACAAACCCGTCGAAGGGTTCGCTCGAAAACACCTCGCCCCTAGCACTTCGAGGGGGAGTGTGGCGTGTTTCAAAAACTTAGCAAACAAATGCTACCAGGCTCGCTGCGGCCCAAACAAATCGAATGATTCACTCGAAAACACCTCGCCCCTAGCACTTTGAGAGGGAGAGTGGCGTTTTTAAAGAACTTAGCGAAAAAATACTACGGGGCTCGCTGGAGCCCAAACCCATCGAAGGATTCACTCGGAAATACCTCGCCCCTAGCACTTCGAGGGGGAGGGTGGTGTTTTCCAAAAACTTAGCGAAACAATGCTAAGGGTCTCGCTGTAGAACAAACCCGTCGAAGGGTTCGCTTGAAAACACCTCGCCCCTAGCACTTCGAGGAGGAGAGTGGCGTTTTTTAAAAAACTTAGCAAAAAATGCTAACGGACTCGCTGCAGCCCAAACCCATCGAATGATTCACTCAAAACCACCTCGCCCCTAGCACTTCGAGGGGGAGAGTGGCGTTTTTAGAATACTTAGCGTAAAGATGCTTAGGAGCTCGCTGCAGCCCAAACCCATTAAAGGATTCGCTTGAAAACACGTGGCCCCTTGCACTTCGAGGGGGAGGGTGGCGTTTTTCAAAAACTTAGCAAAAAATTGCTAAGGGGATCGCTGCAGCCCTAACCCGTCAATGGGTTCGCTCGAAAACATCTCGCACCTAGCACTTCGAGGGGGAGGGTGGCGTTTTCCAGAAACTTAGCGAAATAATGCTAAGGGTCTCGCTGCAGAACAAACCCGTCGAAGGGTTTGCTCGAAAACACCTCGCCCCTAGCACTTCGAGGGGGAGGGTGGCGTGTTTCAAAAACTTAGCAAAAAAAATGGTACAAAGCTTGCTGCGGCCCAAAGCCATCGAATGATTCACTCGAAAACACCTCGCCCCTAGCACTTTGAGACAGAGAGTGGCGTTTTTAAGAAACTTAGCGAAAAAATACTACGGGGCTCGCTGGAGCCCAAATCCATCGAAGGATTCGCTCGAAAATACCTCGCCCCTAGCACTTCGAGGGGGAGGGTGGCATTTTTCAAAAAGTTAGCAAAAAAATGCTACAAGGCTCGCTGCGGCCCAAACCCGTCGAAGGGTTCGCTCGAAAACACGTTGCCCCTAGCACTTCGAGGGGGAGGGTGGCGTTTTCCAAAAACTTAGCAAAAAAATGCTAAGGGTCTCGCTGCAGAACAAATCCGTCGAAGGGTTTGCTCGAAAACACCTCGCCCCTAGCACTTCGAAGGGGAGGGTGGCGTTTTTCAAAAAGTTTGCGAAAAAATGCTACAAGGCTCGCTGCGGCCCAAACCCGTCAAAGGGTTCGCCCGAAAACACCTCGCCCCCTAGCACTTCGAGGGGGAGGGTGGTGTTTTCCAAAAACTTAGCGAAACAATGCTAAGGGTCTCGCTGTAGAACAAACCCGTCGAAGGGTTCGCTTGAAAACACCTCGCCCCTAGCACTTCGAGGGGGACAATGGCGTTTTTTAAAAAACTTAGCGAAAAATGCTAACGGACTCGCTGCAGCCCAAACCCATCGAATGATTCACTCAAAACCACCTCGCCCCTAGCACTTCGAGGGGGAGAGTGGCGTTTTTAAAATACTTAGCATAAAGATGCTTAGGAGCTCGCTGCAGCCCAAACCCATTAAAGGATTCGCTTGAAAACACGTGGCCCCTTGCACTTCGAGGGGGAGGGTGACGTTTTTCAAAAACTTAGCAAAAAAATGCTAAGGGGCTCGCTGCAGCCCTAACCCGTCAATGGGTTCGCTCGAAAACATCTCGCACCTAGCACTTCGAGGGGGAGGGTGGCGTTTTCCAGAAACTTAGTGAAAAAATGCTAAGGGTCTCGCCGCAGAACAAACCCGTCGAAGGGTTTGCTCCAAAACACCTCGCCCCTAGCACTTCGAGGGGGAGGGTGGCGTGTTTCAAAAACTTAGCGAAAAAATGCTACAAGGCTCGCTGCGGCCCAAACCCATCGAATGATTCACTCGAAAACACCTCGCCCCTAGCACTTTGAGAGGGAGAGTGGCGTTTTTAAGAAATTAGCGAAAAAATACTACGGGGCTCGCTGGAGCCCAAACCCATCAAAGGATTCGCTCGAAAATACCTCGCCCCTAGCACTTCGAGGGGGAGGGTGGCGTTTTTCAAAAAGTTAGCGAAAAAATGCTACAAGGCTCGCTGCGGCCCAAACCCTTCAAAGGGTTCGCCCGAAAACACCTCGCCCCTAGCACTTCGAGGGGGAGGGTGGTGTTTTCCAAAAACTTAGCGAAACAATGCTAAGGGTCTCGCTGTAGAACAAACCCGTCGAAGGGTTCGCTTGAAAACACCTCGCCCCTAGCACTTTGAGACGGAGAGTGGCGTTTTTAAGAAACTTAGCGAAAAAATACTACGGGGCTCGCTGGAGCCCAAACCCATCGAAGGATTCGCTCGAAAATACCTCGCCCCTAGCACTTCGAGGGGGAGGGTGGCATTTTTCAAAAAGTTAGCGAAAAAATTCTACAAGGCTCGCTGCGGCCCAAACCCGTCGAAGGGTTCGCTCGAAAACACGTTGCCCCTAGCACTTCGAGGGGGAGGGTGGCGTTTTCCAAAAACTTAGCAAAAAAATGCTAAGGGTCTCGCTGCAGAACAAATCCGTCGAAGGGTTTGCTCGAAAACACCTCGCCCCTAGCACTTCGAAGGGGAGGGTGGCGTTTTTCAAAAAGTTAGCGAAAAAATGCTACAAGGCTCGCTGCGGCCCAAACCCGTCAAAGGGTTCGCCCGAAAACACCTCGCCCCCTAGCACTTCGAGGGGGAGGGTGGTGTTTTCCAAAAACTTAGCGAAACAATGCTAAGGGTCTCGCTGTAGAACAAACCCGTCGAAGGGTTCGCTTGAAAACACCTCGCCCCTAGCACTTCGAGGGGGAGAGTGGCGTTTTTAAAATACTTAGCCTAAATATGCTTAGGAGCTCGCTGCAGCCCAAACCCATTAAAGGATTCGCTTGAAAACACGTGGCCCCTTGCACTTCGAGGGGGAGGGTGGCGTTTTTCAAAAACTTAGCAAAAAAATGCTAAGGGGCTCGCTGCAGCCCTAACCCGTCAATGGGTTTGCTCGAAAACATCTCGCACCTAGCACTTCGAGGGGGAGGGTGGCGTTTTCCAGAAACTTAGTGAAAAAATGCTAAGGGTCTCGCCGCAGAACAAACCCGTCGAAGGGTTTGCTCCAAAACACCTCGCCCCTAGCACTTCGAGGGGGAGGGTGGCGTGTTTCAAAAACTTAGCGAAAAAATGCTACAAGGCTCGCTGCGGCCCAAACCCATCGAATGATTCACTCGAAAACACCTCGCCCCTAGCACTTTGAGAGGGAGAGTGGCGTTTTTAAGAAATTAGCGAAAAAATACTACGGGGCTCGCTGGAGCCCAAACCCATCAAAGGATTCGCTCGAAAATACCTCGCCCCTAGCACTTCGAGGGGGAGGGTGGCGTTTTTCAAAAAGTTAGCGAAAAAATGCTACAAGGCTCGCTGCGGCCCAAACCCTTCAAAGGGTTCGCCCGAAAACACCTCGCCCCTAGCACTTCGAGGGGGAGGGTGGTGTTTTCCAAAAACTTAGCGAAACAATGCTAAGGGTCTCGCTGTAGAACAAACCTGTCGAAGGGTTCGCTTGAAAACACCTCGCCCCTTGCACTTCGAGGGGGAGAGTGGCGTTTTTTAAAAAACTTAGCAAAAAATGCTAACGGACTCGCTCCAGCCCAAACCCATCGAATGATTCACTCAAAACCACCTCGCCCCTAGCACTTCGAGGGGGAGAGTGGCATTTTTAAAATACTTAGCGTAAAGATGCTTAGGAGCTCGCTGCAGCCCAAACCCATTGAAGGATTCGCTTGAAAACACGTGGCCCCTAGCACTTCGAGGGGGAGGGTGGCGTTTTTCAAAAACATAGCAAAAAAAATGCTAAGGGGCTCGCTGCAGCCAAAACCCGTCAATGGGTTCGCTCGAAAACATCTCGCACCTAGCACTTCGAGGGGGAGGGTGGCGTTTTCCAGAAACTTAGTGAAAAAATGCTAAGGGTCTCGCTGCAGAACAAACCCGTCGAAGGGTTTGCTCGAAAACACCTCGCCCCTAGCACTTCGAGGGGGAGGGTGGCGTGTTTCAAAAACTTAGCAAAAAAAATGGTACAAGGCTCCCTGCGGCCCAAACCCATCGAATGATTCACTCGAAAACACCTCGCCCCTAGCACTTTGAGACGGAGAGTGGCGTTTTCCAGAAACTTAGTGAAAAAATACTACGGGGCTCGCTGGAGCCCAAACCCATCGAAGGATTCGCTCGAAAATACCTCGCCCCTAGCACTTCGAGGGGGAGGGTGGCATTTTTCAAAAAGTTAGCGAAAAAATTCTACAAGGCTCGCTGCGGCCCAAACCCGTCGAAGGGTTCGCTCGAAAACACGTTGCCCCTAGCACTTCGAGGGAGAGGGTGGCGTTTTCCAAAAACTTAGCAAAAAAATGCTAAGGGTCTCGCTGCAGAACAAATCCGTCGAAGGGTTTGCTCGAAAACACCTCGCCCCTAGCACTTCGAAGGGGAGGGTGGCGTTTTTCAGAAAGTTAGCGAAAAAATGCAACAAGGCTCGCTGCGGCCCAAACCCGTCAAAGGGTTCGCCCGAAAACACCTCGCCCCTAGCACTTCGAGGGGGAGGTTGGTGTTTTCCAAAAACTTAGCGAAACAATGCTAAGGGTCTCGCTGTAGAACAAACCCGTCGAAGGGTTTGCTTGAAAACACCTCGCCCCTAGCACTTCGAGGGGGACAGGGGCGTTTTTTAACAAACTTAGCGAAAAATGCTAACGGACTCGCTGCAGCCCAAACCCATCGAATGATTCACTCAAAACCACCTCGCCCCTAGCACTTCGAGGGGGAGAGTGGCGTTTTTAAAATACTTAGCCTAAAGATGCTTAGGAGCTCGCTGCAGCCCAAACCCATTAAAGGATTCGCTTGAAAACACGTGGCCCCTTGCACTTCGAGGGGGAGGGTGGCGTTTTTCAAAAACTTAGCAAAAAAATGCTAAGGGGCTCGCTGCAGCCCTAACCCGTCAATGGGTTCGCTCGAAAACATCTCGCACCTAGCACTTCGAGGGGGAGGGTGGCGTTTTCCAGAAACTTAGTGAAAAAATGCTAAGGGTCTCGCCGCAGAACAAACCCGTCGAAGGGTTTGCTCCAAAACACCTCGCCCCTAGCACTTCGAGGGGGAGGGTGGCGTGTTTCAAAAACTTAGCGAAAAAATGCTACAAGACTCGCTGCGGCCCAAACCCATCGAATGATTCACTCGAAAACACCTCGCCCCTAGCACTTTGAGACGGAGAGTGCCGTTTTTAAGAAACTTAGTGAAAAAATACTACGGGGCTCGCTGGAGCCCAAACCCATCGAAGGATTCGCTCAAAAATACCTCGCCCCTAGCACTTCGAGGGGGAGGGTGGCATTTTTCAAAAAGTTAGCGAAAAAATTCTACAAGGCTTGCTGCGGCCCAAACCCGTCGAAGGGTTCGCTCGAAAACACGTTGCCCCTAGCACTTCGAGGGGGAGGGTGGCGTTTTCCAAAAACTTAGCAAAAAAATGCTAAGGGTCTCGCTACAGAACAAATCCGTCGAAGGGTTCGCTCGAAAACACCTCGCCGCTAGCACTTCGAAGGGGAGGGTGGCGTTTTTCAAAAAGTTAGCGAAAAAATGCTACAAGGCTCGCTGCGGCCCAAACCCGTCAAAGGGTTCGCCCGAAAACACCTCGCCCCCTAGCACTTCGAGGGGGAGGGTGGTGTTTTCCAAAAACTTAGCGAAACAATGCTAAGGGTCTCGCTGTAGAACAAACCCGTCGAAGGGTTCGCTTGAAAACACCTCGCCCCTAGCACTTCGAGGGGGACAGTGGCGTTTTTTAACAAACTTAGCGAAAAATGCTAACGGACTCGCTGCAGCCCAAACCCATCGAATGATTCACTCAAAACCACCTCGCCCCTAGCACTTCGAGGGGGAGAGTGGCGTTTTTAAAATACTTAGCCTAAAGATGCTTAGGAGCTCGCTGCAGCCCAAACCCATTAAAGGATTCGCTTGAAAACACGTGGCCCCTTGCACTTCGAGGGGGAGGGTGGCGTTTTTCAAAAACTTAGCAAAAAAATGCTAAGGGGCTCGCTGCAGCCCTAACCCGTCAATGGGTTCGCCCGAAAACATCTCGCACCTAGCACTTCGAGGGGGAGGGTGGCGTTTTCCAGAAACTTAGTGAAAAAATGCTAAGGGTCTCGCCGCAGAACAAACCCGTCGAAGGGTTTGCTCCAAAACACCTCGCCCCTAGCACTTCGAGGGGGAGGGTGGCGTGTTTCAAAAACTTAGCGAAAAAATGCTACAAGGCTCGCTGCGGCCCAAACCCATCGAATGATTCACTCGAAAACACCTCGCCCCTAGCACTTTGAGAGGGAGAGTGGCGTTTTTAAGAAATTAGCGAAAAAATACTATGGGGCTCGCTGGAGCCCAAACCCATCAAAGGATTCGCTCGAAAATACCTCGCCCCTAGCACTTCGAGGGGGAGGGTGGCGTTTTTCAAAAAGTTAGCGAAAAAATGCTACAAGGCTCGCTGCGGCCCAAACCCTTCAAAGGGTTCGCCCGAAAACACCTCGCCCCTAGCACTTCGAGGGTGAGGGTGGTGTTTTCCAAAAACTTAGCGAAACAATGCTAAGGGTCTCGCTGTAGAACAAACCTGTCGAAGGGTTCGCTTGAAAACACCTCGCCCCTAGCACTTCGAGGGGGAGAGTGGCGTTTTTTAAAAAACTTAGCAAAAAATGCTAAGGGACTCGCTCCAGCCCATACCCATCGAATGATTCACTCAAAACCACCTCGCCCCTAGCACTTCGAGGGGGAGAGTGGCATTTTTAAAATACTTAGCGTAAAGATGCTTAGGAGCTCGCGGCAGCCCAAACCCATTAAAGGATTCGCTTGAAGACACGTGGCCCCATGCACTTCGAGGGGGAGGGTGGCGTTTTTCAAAAACTTAGCAAAAAATTGCTAAGGGGATCGCTGCAGCCCTAACCCGTCAATGGGTTCGCTCGAAAACATCTCGCACCTAGCACTTCGAGGGGGAGGGTGGCGTTTTCCAAAAACTTAGCAAAAAAATGCTAAGGGTCTCGCTGCAGAACAAATCCGTCGAAGGGTTCGCTCGAAAACACCTCGCCGCTAGCACTTCGAAGGGGAGGGTGGCGTTTTTCAAAAAGTTAGCGAAAAAATGCTACAAGGCTCGCTGCGGCCCAAACCCGTCAAAGGGTTCGCCCGAAAACACCTCGCCCCCTAGCACTTCGAGGGGGAGGGTGGTGTTTTCCAAAAACTTAGCGAAACAATGCTAAGGGTCTCGCTGTAGAACAAACCCGTCGAAGGGTTCGCTTGAAAACACCTCGCCCCTAGCACTTCGAGGGGGAGAGTGGCGTTTTTTAAAAACTTAGCAAAAAATACTAACGGACTCGCTGCAGCCCAAACCCATCGAATGATTCACTCAAAACCACCTCGCCCCTAGCACTTCGAGGGGGAGAGTGGCGTTTTTAAAATACTTAGCCTAAAGATGCTTAGGAGCTCGCTGCAGCCCAAACCCATTAAAGGATTCGCTTGAAAACACGTGGCCCCTTGCACTTCGAGGGGGAGGGTGGCGTTTTTCAAAAACTTAGCAAAAAAATGCTAAGGGGCTCGCTGCAGCCCTAACCCGTCAATGGGTTCGCCCGAAAACATCTCGCACCTAGCACTTCGAGGGGGAGGGTGGCGTTTTCCAGAAACTTAGTGAAAAAATGCTAAGGGTCTCGCCGCAGAACAAACCCGTCGAAGGGTTTGCTCCAAAACACCTCGCCCCTAGCACTTCGAGGGGGAGGGTGGCGTGTTTCAAAAACTTAGCGAAAAAATGCTACAAGGCTCGCTGCGGCCCAAACCCATCGAATGATTCACTCGAAAACACCTCGCCCCTAGCACTTTGAGAGGGAGAGTGGCGTTTTTAAGAAATTAGCGAAAAAATACTATGGGGCTCGCTGGAGCCCAAACCCATCAAAGGATTCGCTCGAAAATACCTCGCCCCTAGCACTTCGAGGGGGAGGGTGGCGTTTTTCAAAAAGTTAGCGAAAAAATGCTACAAGGCTCGCTGCGGCCCAAACCCTTCAAAGGGTTCGCCCGAAAACACCTCGCCCCTAGCACTTCGAGGGTGAGGGTGGTGTTTTCCAAAAACTTAGCGAAACAATGCTAAGGGTCTCGCTGTAGAACAAACCTGTCGAAGGGTTCGCTTGAAAACACCTCGCCCCTAGCACTTCGAGGGGGAGAGTGGCGTTTTTTAAAAAACTTAGCAAAAAATGCTAAGGGACTCGCTCCAGCCCATACCCATCGAATGATTCACTCAAAACCACCTCGCCCCTAGCACTTCGAGGGGGAGAGTGGCATTTTTAAAATACTTAGCGTAAAGATGCTTAGGAGCTCGCGGCAGCCCAAACCCATTAAAGGATTCGCTTGAAGACACGTGGCCCCTTGCACTTCGAGAGGGAGGGTGGCGTTTTTCAAAAACTTAGCAAAAAATTGCTAAGGGGATCGCTGCAGCCCTAACCCGTCAATGGGTTCGCTCGAAAACATCTCGCACCTAGCACTTCGAGGGGGAGGGTGGCGTTTTCCAAAAACTTAGCAAAAAAATGCTAAGGGTCTCGCTGCAGAACAAATCCGTCGAAGGGTTCGCTCGAAAACACCTCGCCGCTAGCACTTCGAAGGGGAGGGTGGCGTTTTTCAAAAAGTTAGCGAAAAAATGCTACAAGGCTCGCTGCGGCCCAAACCCGTCAAAGGGTTCGCCCAAAAACACCTCGCCCCCTAGCACTTCGAGGGGGAGGGTGGTGTTTTCCAAAAACTTAGCGAAACAATGCTAAGGGTCTCGCTGTAGAACAAACCCGTCGAAGGGTTCGCTTGAAAACACCTCGCCCCTAGCACTTCGAGGGGGACAGTGGCGTTTTTTAACAAACTTAGCGAAAAATGCTAACGGACTCGCTGCAGCCCAAACCCATCGAATGATTCACTCAAAACCACCTCGCCCCTAGCACTTCGAGGGGGAGAGTGGCGTTTTTAAAATACTTAGCCTAAAGATGCTTAGGAGCTCGCTGCAGCCCAAACCCATTAAAGGATTCGCTTGAAAACACGTGGCCCCTTGCACTTCGAGGGGGAGGGTGGCGTTTTTCAAAAACTTAGCAAAAAAATGCTAAGGGGCTCGCTGCAGCCCTAACCCGTCAATGGGTTCGCTCGAAAACATCTCGCACCTAGCACTTCGAGGGGGAGGGTGGCGTTTTCCAGAAACTTAGTGAAAAAATGCTAAGGGTCTCGCCGCAGAACAAACCCGTCGAAGGGTTTGCTCCAAAACACCTCGCCCCTAGCACTTCGAGGGAGAGGGTGGCGTGTTTCAAAAACTTAGCGAAAAAATGCTACAAGGCTCGCTGCGGCCCAAACCCATCGAATGATTCACTCGAAAACACCTCGCCCCTAGCACTTTAAGAGGGAGAGTGGCGTTTTTAAGAAATTAGCGAAAAAATACTACGGGGCTCGCTGGAGCCCAAACCCATCAAAGGATTCGCTCGAAAATACCTCGCCCCTAGCACTTCGAGGGGGAGGGTGGCGTTTTTCAAAAAGTTAGCGAAAAAATGCTACAAGGCTCGCTGCGGCCCAAACCCTTCAAAGGGTTCGCCCGAAAACACCTCGCCCCTAGCACTTCGAGGGGGAGGGTGGTGTTTTCCAAAAACTTACCGAAACAATGCTAAGGGTCTCGCTGTAGAACAAACCTGTCGAAGGGTTCGCTTGAAAACACCTCGCCCCTAGCACTTCGAGGGGGAGAGTGGCGTTTTTTAAAAAACTTAGCAAAAAATGCTAAGGGACTCGCTCCAGCCCAAACCCATCGAATGATTCACTCAAAACCACCTCGCCCCTAGCACTTCGAGGGGGAGAGTGGCATTTTTAAAATACTTAGCGTAAAGATGCTTAGGAGCTCGCTGCAGCCCAAACCCATTAAAGGATTCGCTTGAAGACACGTGGCCCCTTGCACTTCGAGGGGGAGGGTGGCGTTTTTCAAAAACTTAGCAAAAAATTGCTAAGGGGATCGCTGCAGCCCTAACCCGTCAATGGGTTCGCTCGAAAACATCTCGCACCTAGCACTTCGAGGGGGAGGGTGGCGTTTTCCAGAAACTTAGTGAAAAAATGCTAAGGGTCTCGCTGCAGAACAAACCCGTCGAAGGGTTTGCTCGAAAACACCTCGCCCCTAGCACTTCGAGGGGGAGGGTGGCGTGTTTCAAAAACTTAGCAAAAAAAAATGGTACAAGGCTCGCTGCGGCACAAACCCATCGAATGATTCACTCGAAAACACCTCGCCCCTAGCACTTTGAGACGGAGAGTGGCGTTTTTAAGAAACATAGTGAAAAAATACTACGGGGCTCGCTGGAGCCCAAACCCATCGAAGGATTCGCTCGAAAATACCTCGCCCCTAGCACTTCGAGGGGGAGGGTGGCATTTTTCAAAAAGTTAGCGAAAAAATTCTACAAGGCTCGCTGCGGCCCAAACCCGTCGAAGGGTTCGCTCGAAAACACGTTGCCCCTAGCACTTCGAGGGGGAGGGTGGCGTTTTCCAAAAACTTAGCAAAAAAATGCTAAGGGTCTCGCTGCAGAACAAATCCGTCGAAGGGTTTGCTCGAAAACACCTCGCCCCTAGCACTTCGAAGGGGAGGGTGGCGTTTTTCAAAAAGTTAGCGAAAAAATGCTACAAGGCTCGCTGCGGCCCAAACCCGTCAAAGGGTTCGCCCGAAAACACCTCACCCCCTAGCACTTCGAGGGGGAGGGTGGTGTTTTCCAAAAACTTAGCGAAACAATGCTAAGGGTCTCGCTGTAGAACAAACCCGTCGAAGGGTTCGCTTGAAAACACCTCGCCCCTAGCACTTCGAGAGGGACAGTGGCGTTTTTTAACAAACTTAGCGAAAAATGCTAACGGACTCGCTGCAGCCCAAACCCATCGAATGATTCACTCAAAACCACCTCGCCCCTAGCACTTCGAGGGGGAGAGTGGCGTTTTTAAAATACTTAGCCTAAAGATGCTTAGGAGCTCGCTGCAGCCCAAACCCATTAAAGGATTCGCTTGAAAACACGTGGCCCCTTGCACTTCGAGGGGGAGGGTGGCGTTTTTCAAAAACTTAGCAAAAAAATGCTAAGGGGCTCGCTGCAGCCCTAACCCGTCAATGGGTTCGCTCGAAAACATCTCGCACCTAGCACTTCGAGGGGGAGGGTGGCGTTTTCTAGAAACTTAGTGAAAAAATGCTAAGGGTCTCGCCGCAGAACAAACCCGTCGAAGGGTTTGCTCCAAAACACCTCGCCCCTAGCACTTCGAGGGGGAGGGTGGCGTGTTTCAAAAACTTAGCGAAAAAATGCTACAAGGCTCGCTGCGGCCCAAACCCATCGAATGATTCACTCGAAAACACCTCGCCCCTAGCACTTTGAGAGGGAGAGTGGCGTTTTTAAGAAATTAGCGAAAAAATACTACGGGGCTCGCTGGAGCCCAAACCCATCAAAGGATTCGCTCGAAAATACCTCGCCCCTAGCACTTCGAGGGGGAGGGTGGCATTTTTCAAAAAGTTTGCAAAAAAATGCTACAAGGCTCGCTGCGGCCTAAACCCATCGAAGGGTTCGCTCGAAAACACGTTGCCCCTAGCACTTCGAGGGGGAGGGTGGCGTTTTCCAAAAACTTAGCAAAAAAATGCTAAGGGTCTCGCTGCAGAACAAATCCCTCGAAGGGTTCGCTCGAAAACACCTCGCCGCTAGCACTTCAAAGGGGAGGGTGGCGTTTTTCAAAAAGTTAGCGAAAAAATGCTACAAGGCTCGCTGCGGCCCAAACCCGTCAAAGGGTTCGCCCGAAAACACCTCGCCCCTAGCACTTCGAGGGGGAGGGTGGTGTTTTCCAAAAGCTTAGCGAAACAATGCTAAGGTTCTCGCTGTAGAACAAACCCGTCGAAGGGTTCGCTTGAAAACACCTCGCCCCTAGCACTTCGAGGGGGAGAGTGGCGTTTTTTAAAAAACTTAGGAAAAAATGCTAACGGACTCGCTGCAGCCCAAACCCATCGAATGATTCACTCAAAACCACCTCGCCCCTAGCACTTCGAGGGGGAGAGTGGCGTTTTTAAAATACTTAGCGTAAAGATGCTTAGGAGCTCGCTGCAGCCCAAACCCATTAAAGGATTCGCTTGAAAACACGTGGCCCCTTGCACTTCGAGGGGGAGGGTGGCGTTTTTCAAAAACTTAGCAAAAAATTGGTAAGGGGATCGCTGCAGCCCTAACCCGTCAATGGGTTCGCTCGAAAACATCTCGCACCTAGCACTTCGAGGGGGAGGGTGGCGTTTTCCAGAAACTTAGTGAAAAAATGCTAAGGGTCTCGCTGCAGAACAAACCCGTCGAAGGGTTTGCTCGAAAACACCTCGCCCCTAGCACTTCGAGGGGGAGGGTGGCGTGTTTCAAAAACTTAGCAAAAAAAATGCTACAAGGCTCGCTGCGGCCCAAACCCATCGAATGATTCCCTCGAAAACACCTCGCCCCTAGCACTTTGAGACGGAGAGTGGCGTTTTTAAGAAACTTAGCGAAAAAATACTACGGGGCTCGCTGGAGGCCAAACCCATCGAAGGATTCGCTCGAAAATACCTCGCCCCTAGCACTTCGAGGGGGAGGGTGGCATTTTTCAAAAAGTTAGCGAAAAAATGCTACAAGGCTCGCTGCGGCCCAAACCCGTCGAAGGGTTCGCTCGAAAACACGTTGCCCCTAGCACTTCGAGGGAGAGGGTGGCGTTTTCCAAAAACTTAGCAAAAAAATGCTAAGGGTCTCGCTGCAGAACAAATCCGTCGAAGGGTTTGCTCGAAAACACCTCGCCCCTAGCACTTCGAAGGGGAGGGTGGCGTTTTTCAGAAAGTTAGCGAAAAAATGCAACAAGGCTCGCTGCGGCCCAAACCCGTCAAAGGGTTCGCCCGAAAACACCTCGCCCCTAGCACTTCGAGGGGGAGGTTGGTGTTTTCCAAAAACTTAGCGAAACAATGCTAAGGGTCTCGCTGTAGAACAAACCCGTCGAAGGGTTTGCTTGAAAACACCTCGCCCCTAGCACTTCGAGGGGGAGAGTGGCGTTTTTTAAAAAATTTAGCGAAAAATGCTAAGGGACTCGCTGCAGCCCAAACCCATCGAATGATTCACTCAAAACCACCTCGCCCCTAGCACTTCGAGGGGGAGAGTGGCATTTTTAAAATACTTAGCGTAAAGATGCTTAGGAGCTCGCTGCTGCCCAAACCCATTAGAGGATTCGCTTGAAAACACGTGGCCCCTTGCACTTCGAGGGGGAGGGTGGCGTTTTTCAAAAACTTAGCAAAAAAATGCTAAGGGGCTCGCTGCAGCCAAAACCCGTCAATGGGTTCGCTCGAAAACATCTCGCACCTAGCACTTCGAGGGGGAGGGTGGCGTTTTCCAGAAACTTAGTGAAAAAATGCTAAGGGTCTCGCTGCAGAACAAACCCGTCGAAGGGTTTGCTCGAAAACACCTCGCCCCTAGCACTTTGAGGGGGAGGGTGGCGTGTTTCAAAAACTTAGCAAAAAAATGCTACAAGGCTCGCTGCGGCCCAAACCCATCGAATGATTCACTCGAAAACACCTCGCCCCTAGCACTTTGAGAGGGAGAGTGGCGTTTTTAAGAAACTTAGCGAAAAAATACTACGGGGCTCGCTGGAGCCCAAACCCATCAAAGGATTCGCTCGAACATACCTCGCCCCTAGCACTTCGAGGGGGAGGGTGGCATTTTTCAAAAAGTTTGCGAAAAAATGGTACAAGGCTCGCTGCGGCCCAAACCCATCGAAGGGTTCGCTCGAAAACACGTTGCCCCTAGCACTTCGAGGGGGAGGGTGGCGTTTTCCAAAAACATAGCAAAAAAATGCTAAGGGTCTCGCTGCAGAACAAATCCGTCGAAGGGTTTGCTCGAAAACACCTCGCCCCTAGCACTTCGAAGGGGAGGGTGGCGTTTTCCAAAAAGTTAGCGAAAAAATGCTACAAGGCTCGCTGCGGCCCAAACCCGTCAAAGGGTTCGCCCGAAAACACCTCGCCCCCTAGCACTTCGAGGGGGAGGGTGGTGTTTTCCAAAAACTTAGCGAAACAATGCTAAGGGTCTCGCTGTAGAACAAACCCGTCGAAGGGTTCGCTTGAAAACATCTCGCCCCTAGCACTTCGAGGGGGAGAGTGGCGTTTTTTAAAAAACTTAGCGAAAAATGCTAAGGGACTCGCTGCAGCCCAAACCCATCGAATGATTCACTCAAAACCACCTCGCCCCTAGCACTTCGAGCGGGAGAGTGGCGTTTTTAAAATACTTAGCGTAAAGATGCTTAGGAGCTCCCTGCAGCCCAAACCCATTAAAGGATTCGCTTGAAAACACGTGGCCCCTTGCTCTTCGAGGGGGAGGGTGGCGTTTTTCAAAAACTTAGCAAAAAAATGCTAAGGGGCTCGCTGCAGCCCTAACCCGTCAATGGGTTCGCTCGAAAACATCTCGCACCTAGCACTTCGAGGGGGAGGGTCGCGTTTTCCAGAAACATAGTGAAAAAATGCTAAGGGTCTCGCTGCAGAACAAACCCGTCGAAGGGTTTGCGAGAAAACACCTCGCCCCTAGCACTTCGAGGAGGAGGGTGGCGTGCTTCAAAAACTTAGCAAAAAAAATGCTACAAGGCTCGCTGCGGCCCAAACCTGTCGAATGATTCACTCGAGAACACCTCGCCCCTAGCACTTTGAGAGGGAGAGTGGCGTTTTTAAGAAACTTAACGAAAAAATACTAACGGGCTCGCTGGAGCCCAAACCCATCGAAGGATTCGCTCGAAAATACCTCGCCCCTAGCACTTCGAGGGGGAGGGTGGCATTTTTCAAAAAGTTAGCGAAAAAATGCTACAAGGCTCGCTGCAGCCCAAACCCATCGAATGATTCACTCGAAAACACCTCGCCCCTAGCACTTTGAGAGGGAGAGTGGCGTTTTTAAGAAACTTAGCGAAAAAATACTACGGGGCTCGCTGGAGCCCAAACCCATCAAAGGATTCGCTCGAAAATACCTCGCCCGTAGCACTTCGAGGGGGAGGGTGGCATTTTTCAAAAAGTTTGCGAAAAAGTGCTACAAGGCTCGCTGCGGCCCAAACCCATCGAAGGGTTCGCTCGAAAACACGTTGCCCCTAGCACTTCGAGGGGGAGGGTAGCGTTTTCCAAAAACTTAGCAAAAAAATGCTAAGGGTCTCGCTGCAGAACAAATCCGTCGAAGGTTTTGCTCGAAAACACCTCGCCCCTAGCACTTCGAAGGTGAGGGTGGCGTTTTTCAAAAAGTTAGCGAAAAAATGCTACAAGGCTCGCTGCGGCCCAAACCCGTCAAAGGGTTCGCCCGAAAACACCTCGCCCCTAGCACTTCGAGGGGGAGGGTGGTGTTTTCCAAAAACTTAGCGAAACAATGCTAAGGGTCTCGCTGTAGAACAAACCCGTCGAAGGGTTCGCTTGAAAACACCTCGCCCCTAGCACTTCGAGGGGGAGAGTGGCGTTTTTTAAAAAACTTAGCGAAAAATGCTAACGGACTTGCTGCAGCCCAAACCCATCGAATGATTCACTCAAAACCACCTCGCCCCTAGCACTTCGAGCGGGAGAGTGGCGTTTTTAAAATACTTAGCGTAAAGATGCTTAGGAGCTCGCTGCAGCCCAAACCCATTAAAGGATTCGCTTGAAAACACGTGGCCCCTTGCACTTCGAGGGGGAGGGTGGCGTTTTTCAAAAACTTAGCAAAAAAATGCTAAGGAGCTCGCTGCAGCCCTAACCCGTCAATGGGTTCCCTCGAAAACATCTCGCACCTAGCACTTCGAGGGGGAGGGTGGCGTTTTCCAGAAACTTAGTGAAAAAATGCTAAGGGTCTCGCCGCAGAACAAACCCGTCGAAGGGTTTGCTCGAAAACACCTCGCCCCTAGCACTTCGAGGGGGAGGGTGGCGTGTTTCAAAACTTAGCAAAAAAATGCTACAAGGCTTGCTGCGGCCCAAACCCATCGAATGATTCACTCGAAAACACCTCGCCCCTAGCACTTTGAGAGGGAGAGTGGCGTTTTCAAGAAACTTAGCGAAAAAATACTACGGGGCTCGCTGGAGCCCAAACCCATCAAAGGATTCGCTCGAAAATACCTCGCCCCTAGCACTTCGAGGGGGAGGGTGGCATTTTTCAAAAAGTTTGCGAAAAAATGCTACAAGGCTCGCTGCGGCCCAAATCCATCGAAGGGTTCGCTCGAAAACACGTTGCCCCTAGCACTTCGAGGGGGAGGGTGGCGTTTTCCAAAAACTTAGCAAAAAAATGGTAAGGGTCTCGCTGCAGAACAAATCCGTCGAAGGGTTCGCTCGAAAACACCTCGCCCCTAGCACTTCGAAGGGGAGGGTGGCGTTTTTCAAAAAGTTAGCGAAAAAATGCTACAAGGCTCGCTGCGGCCCAAACCCGTCAAAGGGTTCGCCCGAAAACACCTCGCCCCTAGCACTTCGAGGGGGAGGGTGGTGTTTTCCAAAAACTTAGCGAAACAATGCTAAGGGTCTCGCTGTAGAACAAACCCGTCGAAGGGTTCGCTTGAAAACACCTCGCCCCTAGCACTTCGAGGAGGAGAGTGGCGTTTTTTAAAAAACTTAGCGAAAAATGCTAACGGACTCGCTGCAGCCCAAACCCATCGAATGATTCACTCAAAACCACCTCACCCCTAGCACTTCGAGGGGGAGAGTGGCGTTTTTAAAATACTTAGCGTAAAGATGCTTAGGAGCTCGCTGCAGCCCAAACCCATTAAAGGATTCGCTTGAAAACACGTGGCCCCTTGCACTTCGAGGGGGAGGGTGGCGTTTTTCAAAAACTTAGCAAAAAAATGCTAAGGGGCTCGCTGCAGCCCTAACCCGTCAATGGGTTCGCTCGAAAACATCTCGCACCTAGCACTTCGAGGGGGAGGGTGGCGTTTTCCAGAAACTTAGTGAAAAAATGCTAAGGGTCTCACTGCAGAACAAACCCGTCGAAGGGTTTGCTCGAAAACACCTCGCCCCTAGCACTTCGAGGGGGAGGGTGGCGTGTTTCAAAAACTTAGCAAAAAAAATGCTACAAGGCTCGCTGCGGCCCAAACCCATCGAATGATTCACTCGAAAACACCTCGCCCCTAGCACTTTGAGACGGAGAGTGGCGTTTTTAAGAAACTTAGCGAAAAAATACTACGGGGCTCGCTGGAGCCCAAACCCATCGAAGGATTCGCTCGAAAATACCTCGCCCCTAGCACTTCGAGGGGGAGGGTGGCATTTTTTCAAAAAGTTAGCGAAAAAATGCTACAAGGCTCGCTGCGGCCCAAACCCGTCGAAGGGTTCGCTCGAAAACACGTTGCCCCTAGCACTTCGAGGGGGAGGGTGGCGTTTTCCAAAAACTTAGCAAAAAAATGCTAAGGGTCTCGCTGCAGAACAAATCCGTCGAAGGGTTTGCTCGAAAACACCTCGCCTCTAGCACTTCGAAGGGGAGGGTGGCGTTTTTCAAAAAGTTAGCGATAAAATGCTACAAGGCTCGCTGCGGCCCAAACCCGTCAAAGGGTTCGCCTGAAAACACCTCGCCCCTAGCACTTCGAGGGGGAGGGTGGTGTTTTCCAAAAACTTAGCGAAACAATGCTAAGGGTCTCGCTGTAGAACAAACCCGTCGAAGGGTTCGCTTGAAAACACCTCGCCCCTAGCACTTCGAGGAGGAGAGTGGCGTTTTTTAAAAAACTTAGCGAAAAATGCTAACGGACTCGCTGCAGCCCAAACCCATCGAATGATTCACTCAAAACCACCTCACCCCTAGCACTTCGAGGGGGAGAGTGGCGTTTTTAAAATACTTAGCGTAAAGATGCTTAGAAGCTCGCTGCAGCCCAAACCCATTAAAGGATTCGCTTGAAAACACGTGGCCCCTTGCACTTCGAGGGGGAGGGTGGCGTTTTTCAAAAACTTAGCAAAAAAATGCTAAGGGGCTCGCTGCAGCCCTAACCCGTCAATGGGTTCGCTCGAAAACATCTCGCACCTAGCACTTCGAGGGGGAGGGTGGCGTTTTCCAGAAACTTAGTGAAAAAATGCTAAGGGTCTCGCTGCAGAACAAACCCGTCGAAGGGTTTGCTCGAAAACACCTCGCCCCTAGCACTTCGAGGGGGAGGGTGGCGTGTTTCAAAAACTTAGCAAAAAAAATGCTACAAGGCTCGCTGCGGCCCAAACCCATCGAATGATTCACTCGAAAACACCTCGCCCCTAGCACTTTGAGACGGAGAGTGGCGTTTTTAAGAAACTTAGCGGAAAAATACTACGGGGCTCGCTGGAGCCTAAACCCATCGAAGGATTCGCTCGAAAATACCTCGCCCCTAGCACTTCGAGGGGGAGGGTGGCATTTTTTCAAAAAGTTAGCGAAAAAATGCTACAAGGCTCGCTGCGGCCCAAACCCGTCGAAGGGTTCGCTCGAAAACACGTTGCCCCTAGCACTTCGAGGGGGAGGGTGGCGTTTTCCAAAAACTTAGCAAAAAAATGCTAAGGGTCTCGCTGCAGAACAAATCCGTCGAAGGGTTTGCTCGAAAACACCTCGCCCCTAGCACTTCGAAGGTGAGGGTGGCGTTTTTCAAAAAGTTAGCGAAAAAATGCTACAAGGCTCGCTGCGGCCCAAACCCGTCAAAGGGTTCGCCCGAAAACACCTCGCCCCTAGCACTTCGAGGGGGAGGGTGGTGTTTTCCAAAAACTTAGCGAAACAATGCTAAGGGTCTCGCTGTAGAACAAACCCGTCGAAGGGTTCGCTTGAAAACACCTCGCCCCTAGCACTTCGAGGAGGAGAGTGGCGTTTTTTAAAAAACTTAGCGAAAAATGCTAACGGACTCGCTGCAGCCCAAACCCATCGAATGATTCACTCAAAACCACCTCACCCCTAGCACTTCGAGGGGGAGAGTGGCGTTTTTAAAATACTTAGCGTAAAGATGCTTAGGAGCTCGCTGCAGCCCAAACCCATTAAAGGATTCGCTTGAAAACACGTGGCCCCTTGCACTTCGAGGGGGAGGGTGGCGTTTTTCAAAAACTTAGCAAAAAAATGCTAAGGGGCTCGCTGCAGCCCTAACCCGTCAATGGGTTCGCTCGAAAACATCTCGCACCTAGCACTTCGAGGGGGAGGGTGGCGTTTTCCAGAAACTTAGTGAAAAAATGCTAAGGGTCTCACTGCAGAACAAACCCGTCGAAGGGTTTGCTCGAAAACACCTCGCCCCTAGCACTTCGAGGGGGGAGGGTGGCGTGTTTCAAAAACTTAGCAAAAAAAATGCTACAAGGCTCGCTGCGGCCCAAACCCATCGAATGATTCACTCGAAAACACCTCGCCCCTAGCACTTTGAGACGGAGAGTGGCGTTTTTAAGAAACTTAGCGAAAAAATACTACGGGGCTCGCTGGAGCCCAAACCCATCGAAGGATTCGCTCGAAAATACCTCGCCCCTAGCACTTCGAGGGGGAGGGTGGCATTTTTTCAAAAGTTAGCGAAAAAATGCTACAAGGCTCGCTGCGGCCCAAACCCGTCGAAGGGTTCGCTCGAAAACACGTTGCCCCTAGCACTTCGAGGGGGAGGGTGGCGTTTTCCAAAAACTTAGCAAAAAAATGCTAAGGGTCTCGCTGCAGAACAAATCCGTCGAAGGGTTTGCTCGAAAACACCTCGCCTCTAGCACTTCGAAGGGGAGGGTGGCGTTTTTCAAAAAGTTAGCGATAAAATGCTACAAGGCTCGCTGCGGCCCAAACCCGTCAAAGGGTTCGCCTGAAAACACCTCGCCCCTAGCACTTCGAGGGGGAGGGTGGTGTTTTCCAAAAACTTAGCGAAACAATGCTAAGGGTCTCGCTGTAGAACAAACCCGTCGAAGGGTTCGCTTGAAAACACCTCGCCCCTAGCACTTCGAGGAGGAGAGTGGCGTTTTTTAAAAAACTTAGCGAAAAATGCTAACGGACTCGCTGCAGCCCAAACCCATCGAATGATTCACTCAAAACCACCTCACCCCTAGCACTTCGAGGGGGAGAGTGGCGTTTTTAAAATACTTAGCGTAAAGATGCTTAGAAGCTCGCTGCAGCCCAAACCCATTAAAGGATTCGCTTGAAAACACGTGGCCCCTTGCACTTCGAGGGGGAGGGTGGCGTTTTTCAAAAACTTAGCAAAAAAAATGCTAAGGGGCTCGCTGCAGCCCTAACCCGTCAATGGGTTCGCTCGAAAACATCTCGCACCTAGCACTTCGAGGGGGAGGGTGGCGTTTTCCAGAAACTTAGTGAAAAAAATGCTAAGGGTCTCGCTGCAGAACAAACCCGTCGAAGGGTTTGCTCGAAAACACCTCGCCCCTAGCACTTCGAGGGGGAGGGTGGCGTGTTTCAAAAACTTAGCAAAAAAAATGCTACAAGGCTCGCTGCGGCCCAAACCCATCGAATGATTCACTCGAAAACACCTCGCCCCTAGCACTTTGAGACGGAGAGTGGCGTTTTTAAGAAACTTAGCGGAAAAATACTACGGGGCTCGCTGGAGCCTAAACCCATCGAAGGATTCGCTCGAAAATACCTCGCCCCTAGCACTTCGAGGGGGAGGTGGCATTTTTTCAAAAAGTTAGCGAAAAAATGCTACAAGGCTCGCTGCGGCCCAAACCCGTCGAAGGGTTCGCTCGAAAACACGTTGCCCCTAGCACTTCGAGGGGGAGGGTGGCGTTTTCCAAAAACTTAGCAAAAAAATGCTAAGGGTCTCGCTGCAGAACAAATCCGTCGAAGGGTTTGCTCGAAAACACCTCGCCCCCTAGCACTTTCGAAGGTGAGGGTGGCGTTTTTCAAAAAGTTAGCGAAAAAATGCTACAAGGCTCGCTTGCGGCCCAAACCCGTCAAAGGGGTTCGCCCCGAAAACACCTCGCCCCTAGCACTTCGAGGGGGAGGTGGTGTTTTCCAAAAACTTAGCGAAACAATGCTAAGGGTCTCGCTGTAGAACAACCCGTCGAAGGGTTCGCTTGAAAACACCTCGCCCTAGCACTTCGAGAGGAGAGTGGCGTTTTTTAAAAAACTTAGCGGAAAATGCTAACGGTACTTGCTGCAGCCCAAACCCATCGAATGATTCCACTCTAAAACCACCTCGCCCCTAGCACTTCGAGCCGGTGAGAGTGGCTTTTTTATATACTTAGCGAAAGATTGCTTAGGAGCCTCGCTGCAGCCCAAAACCCATTAAAGGATTCCGCTGAAAAAACACGTGGCCCCTTGCACTTCGAGGGGGAGGGTGGCGTTTTTCAAAAACTTAGACAAAAAAATGCTAAGGGGAGCTCGCTGCAGCCCTAACCCGTCAATGGGTTCGCTCGAAAACATCTCGCACCTAGCACTTCGAGGGGGAGGGTGGCGTTTTCCAGAAACTAAGTGAAAAAATGCTAAGGGTCTCGCCGCAGACCAAACCCGTCGAAGGGTTTGCTCGAAAACACCTCGCCCCTAGCACTTCGAGGGGGAGGGTGGCGTGTTTCAAAACTTAGCAAAAAAATGCTACAAAGCTTGCTGCGGCCCAAACCCATCGAATGATTCACTCGAAAACACCTCGCCCCTAGCACTTTGAGAGGGAGAGTGGCGTTTTCAAGAAACTTAGCGAAAAAATACTACGGGGGCTCGCTGGAGCCCAAACCCATCAAAGGATTCGCTCGAAATACCTCGCCCCTAGCACTTCGAGGGGGGAGGGTGGCATTTTTCAAAAAGTTTGCGAAAAAATGCTACAAGGCTCGCTGCGGCCCAAATCCATCGAGGGTTCGCTCGAAACACGTTGCCCCTAGCACATTCGAGGGGGAGGGTGGCGTTTTCCAAAAACTTAGCAAAAAAATGGTAAGGGTCTCGCTGTAGAACAAATCCGTCGAAGGGTTCGCTCGAAAACACCTCGCCCCTAGCACTTCGAAGGGAGGGTGGCGTTTTTCAAAAAGTTAGCGAAAAAATGCTACAAGGCTCGCTGCGGCCCAAACCCGTCAAAGGGTTCGCCCGAAAACACACCTCGCCCTAGCACTTCGAGGGGGAGGGTGGTGTTTCCAAAATACTTAGGGGCGAAACAATGCTAGAGGGTCTCGCTGTAGAACAAACCGTCGAAGGGTTCGCTTGAAAACACCTCGCCCCTAGCACTTCGAGGAGGAGAGGTGGCGTTTTTAAAAAACTTAGCGAAAAATGCTAACGGACTCGCGTGCAGAGCCCAAAACCCATCGAATGATTCACGTCAAAACCACCTCACCCCTAGCACTTCGAGGGGGAGAGTGGGCGTTTTTAAAATACTTAGCGGAAAGATGCTTGGAGCTCGCTGCAGCCCAAACCCATTTAAGGATTCGCTTGAAAATCACGTTGGCCCCTTGCACTTCGAGGGGAGGGTGGCGTTTTCAAAAACTTAGCAAAAAATTCAAGGGCTCGCTGCAGCCCAACCCGTCAAGGGTTCGCTCGAAAACACTCGCCCTAGCACTCGAGGGGAGGGTGGCGTTTTCAAAACTTAGGAAAAAATGCTAAGGGTCTCGCGCAGAACAAACCCGTCGAAGGTTTGCTCCGAAAACACCTCGCCCCTAGCACTTCGAGGGGGAGGGTGGCGTTTTCAAAAACTTAGGCAAAAAATGCTAAAGGCTCGCTGCAGCCCAAACCCTCGAATGACCTCGAAAACACCTCGCCCTAGCACTTGAGAGGAGAGGGCGTTTTTAAAAACTTAGCAAAAATCTAGGGGCTCGCTGGAGCCAAACCCATCGAAGGTCGCTCGAAAAACCCGCCCCTAGCACTCGAGGGGGAGGGTGGCTTTTTTTTCAAAAATTAGCGAAAAAATGCTAAGGGCTCGTGCGGCCCAAACCCGTCGAAGGGTTCGCCTCAAAACACTGCCCCTAGCACTTCGAGGGGGAGGTGGCGTTTTCCAAAAACTTAGCAAAAAATGCTAAGGGCTCGCTGCAGAACAAACCCGAAGGTTTGCCGAAAACACCTCGCCCCAACACTTCGAAGGGAGGGTGGCGTTTTTCAAAAATTTTAGCAAAAAATGCTAAGGCTCGCTGCGCCAAACCCGTCAAAGGGTCGCCCAAAAACACCTCGCCCCTAGCACTTCAAGGGTGGGTTTTCAAAAAACTTAGCGAAAAATGCAAGGGCTCGCTGTAGAACAAACCCGTCGAAGGGTCGCTGAAAACACCTCGCCCCTAGCACTTCGAGGGGAGAGTGGCGTTTTTAAAAAACTTAGCGAAAAATGCTAAGCTCGCTGCAGCCCAAACCCATCGAATATTCCTCAAAACACCTCGCCCTCTAGACTTCGAGGGGAGGTGGCGTTTTTCAAAAACTAAGAAAATGCTAGGGCTCGCTGCGCCCAAACCCTTAAGGTTCGCTGAAAACACTGCCCCTGCACTTCGAGGGAGGGTGGCGTTTTTCAAAAACTTAGCAAAAAATGCTAAGGGCTCGTGCAGCCCAACCCGTCATGGTTCGCTCGAAAACACTCGCCCTAGCACTTCGAGGGGAGGGTGGCGTTTTCAAAACTTAGGAAAAAATGCTAAGGGCTCGCTGCAGAACAAACCCGTCAAGGTTGCTCGAAAAACACCTCGCCCCTAGCACTTCGAGGGGAGGTGGCGTTTTCAAAACTTACAAAAAATGCTAAAGGCTCGCTGCGCCCAAACCCTCGAATGATTCACTCGAAAACACCTCGCCCCTAGCACTTTGAGACGGAGAGTGGCGTTTTTAAGAAACTTAGCGGAAAAATACTACGGGGCTCGCTGGAGCCTAAACCCATCGAAGGATTCGCTCGAAATACCTCGCCCCTAGCACTTCGAGGGGGGAGGGTGGCATTTTTTCAAAAAGTTAGCGAAAAAATGCTACAAGGCTCGCTGCGGCGCCAAACCCGTCGAAGGGTTCGCTCGAAAACCGACGTTGCCCTAGCACTTCGAGGGGGGAGGGTGGCGTTTTCCAAAAAACTTAGCAAAAAAATGCTAAGGGTCTCGGCTGCAGAACAAATCCGTCGAAGGGTTTGCTCGAAAACACCTCGCCCTAGCACTTCGAAGGGGAGGGTGGCGTTTTTCAAAAAGTTAGCGAAAAAATGCTACAGAGCTCGCTGCGCCCAAACCCGTCAAAGGGTTCGCCCGAAAACACCTCGCCCCTAGCACTTCGAGGGGGAGGGTGGCGTTTCAAAAACTTAGCAAAAAAATGCTAAGGGTCTCTGCAGCCAAAACCGTCAAAGGGTTGCTAAAACACCTCGCCCCTAGCACTTCGAAGGGGAGGGTGGCGTTTTTCAAAAATTAGCGAAAAAATGCTAAGGGCTCGTTGCGCCCAAACCCGTCAAGGGTTCGCCCGAAAACACCTCGCCCCTAGCACTTCGAGGGGAGGGTGGTGTTTCAAAAACTTAGCAAAAATGCTAAGGCTCGTGTAACCAAACCCGTCAAGGGTTCGCTGAAAACACCCTCGCCCCTAGCACTTTCGAGGGGAGGTGGGCGTTTTTAAAAAACTTAGCGAAAAATGCTAACGACTTGCTGCAGCCCACCCATCGAATGGTTCGCCTCAAAACACCTCGCCCCTAGCACTTCGAGGGAGAGTGGCGTTTTTCAAACTATTAGCGAAAATGCTAGGGCTCGTGCAGCCCAAACCCTAAGGTTCGCCCTAAAACACTGCCCCTGCACTTCGAGGGGGAGGGTGGCGTTTTTCAAAAACTTAGCAAAAAATGCTAAGGGCTCGCTGCAGCCCACCCGTCATGGTCGCTCGAAAACATCTCGCCCTAGCACTTCGAGGGGGAGGGTGGCGTTTTCAAAACTTAGTGAAAATGCTAAGGGCTCGCTGCAGCAAACCCGTCGAAGGGTTGCTACAAACACCTCGCCCCTAGCACTTCGAGGGGGAGGGTGGCGTGTTTCAAAAAAACTTAGCAAAAAAAATGCTACAAGGCTCGCTGCGGCCCAAACCCATCGAAGTTCCTCCGAAAACACCTCGCCCCTAGCACTATGAGACGGAGAGTGTCGTTTTTAAGAAACTTAGCGGAAAATACTACGGGGCTCGCTGGAGCCTAAACCCATCGAAGGATTCGCTCGAAAATACCTCGCCCCTAGCACTTCGAGGGGGAGGGTGGCATTTTTTCAAAAAGTTAGCGAAAAAATGCTACAAGGCTCGCTGCGGCCCAAACCCGTCGAAGGGTTCGCCTCGAAAACACGTTGCCCCTAGCACTTCGAGGGGGAGGGTGGCGTTTCCAAAAACTTAGCAAAAAAAAGCTAAGGGTCTTGCTGCAGAACAAATCCGTCGAAGGGTTTGCTCGAAACACCTCGCCCCTAGCACTTCGAAGGGGAGGGTGGCGTTTTTCAAAAAGTTAGCGAAAAAATGCTACAAGGCTCGCTGCGGCCCAAACCCGTCAAAGGGTTCGCCCGAAAACTACCTCGCCCCTAGCACTTCGAGGGGGAGGGTGGCGTTTTCCAAAAACTTAGCAAAAAAAATGCTAAGGGGACTCGCTGCAGAAGAAATCCGTCAAAGGGTTTGCTTGAAAACACCTCGCCCCTAGCACTTCGAAGGGGAGGGTGGCTTTTTTCAAAAATTAGCAAAAAATGCTACAAGGGCTCGTTGCGCCCAAACCCGTCAAGGTCTCGCCGAAAACACCTCGCCCCTAGCACTTCGAGGGGAGGTGGGGTTTTTCAAAAACTTAGCGAAAAATGCTAAGGCTCGCTGCAGAACAACCGTCAAGGGTTCCTCGAAAACACACTCCCCCTAGCACTTCGAAGGGGAGGTGGCGTTTTTCAAAAATTAGCGAAAAAATGCTAAAGTCTCGCGCGCCCAAACCCGCAAGGGTTCGCCCAAAACACCTCGCCCCTAGCACTTCGAGGGGGAGGGTGGTGTTTTTCAAAACTTAGCGAAAAATGCTAAGGGCTCGCTGTAGACAAACCGTCAAGGGTTCGCTGAAAACACCTCGCCCCTAGCACTTCGAGGGGGAGGTGGCTTTTTCAAAAACTTAGCAAAAAATCTAAGACTCGTGCAGCCCAAACCCATCGAAGATTCCTCAAAACACCTCGCCCCTAGCACTTCGAGGGGAGAGTGGCGTTTTTAAAACTTAGCAATTGCTTAGGGGCTCGTGCAGCCCAAACCCTTAAGGTTGCTAAAACACTGCCCTATGCACTTCGAGGGGGAGGGTGGCGTTTTTCAAAAACTTAGCAAAAAATGCTAAGGGCTCGCTTGCAGCCCAAACCCTCGAAGGGTCGTCGAAAACACCTCGCCCCTAGCACTTCGAGGGGAGGGTGGCGTTTTCAAAAATTAGTGAAAAATGTAAGGGTCTCTCTGCAGACCAAACCCGTCTGAAGGGTTGCTCGAAAACACCTCGCCCCCAGCACTTCAGGGGGAGGGTGGCGTTTTCAAAAACTAGACAAAAAAAATGCAAGCTCGCTGCAGGCCAAACCCATCGAAGATTCACTCGAAAACACCTCGCCCCTAGCACTTGAGAGGAGGTGGCGTTTTAAAAACTTAGCAAAAATCTAGGGCTCGCTGAGCCCAACCCATCAAGGATTCGCTCGAAAAACCCGCCCCTAGCACTTCGAGGGGAGGGTGGCTTTTTCAAAAATTAGCGAAAATGCAAGGCTCGCAGCCCAAACCCGTCTAAGGGTTCGCTCGAAACACCTCGCCCCTAGCACTTCGGGGGAGGTGGGTTTTCCAAAAACTTAGCAAAAATGCTAAGGGTCTCGCTGAGCAAAACCCTTCGAAGGTTCGCTGAAAACACCTCGCCCTAGCACTTCGAGGGGGAGTGTGTTTTTCAAAAACTTAGCAAAAATGCTAAGGCTCGCTGCAGCCAAAACCCATCGAAGGTTGGGTCCTGCAAAACACCTCGCCCCCTAGCACTTCGAGGGGGAGGTGGCTGTTTCAAAAAACTTAGCAAAAAATGCTAAGGGCTCGCTGCAGAAACAAACCGTCGAAGGGTTCGCCAAAAACACCTCGCCCCTAGCACTTCGAAGGAGGGTGGCGTTTTTTCAAAAATTAGCAAAAATGCTAAGGGCTCGTGCAGCCAAACCCGCGAAGGTTTCGCTCAAAACACCTTGCCCCTAGCACTTCGAGGGGGAGGTGGCGTTTTTCAAAAACTTAGCAAAAAATGCTAAGGCTCGCTTGCCACAACCGTCAAGGGTTCGCTCAAAACACCTCGCCCTAGCACTTCGAAGGGGAGGTGGCGTTTTTAAAAAATTAGCGAAAAATGCTAAAGGCTCGCTGCGGCCCAAACCCGTCAAAGGGTTCGCCAAAACACCTCGCCCCTAGCACTTCGGGGGGAGGGTGGTTTTTCAAAAACTAGGCAAAAATGCTAAGGCTCGCTGAGCAACAAACCCGTCGAAGTTCGCTAAAACACCTCGCCCCTAGCACTTCGAGGGGGAGGTGGCGTTTTTAAAAAACTTAGCAAAAAATGCTAAGGCTCGCTGCAGCCCAAACCCATCGAAGTTCACTCAAAACACCTCGCCCCTAGCACTCGAGGGGAGAAGGGCATTTGTA
>JARKIM010000027.1:0-39251 GCA_030378355.1 Eleusine indica | reverse complement strand
GGGGGGTGTTGGTTTGGTTGTTGTGGGGGGGTGTTGGGTCTGTTGTTGGCCTGAAATTCTTGTGAGTGTAGCCCTAGGCTGCAACGAGCCCTTTATCATTTTTGCTAAGTTTTTGAAAAATGCCACCCTCCCCTTCGAAGTGCTAGGGGCGAGGTGTTTTAGGGTAAAACCTTAGACGGGATTAGGCTGCAACGAGCCCCTTTGCATTTTTGCTAAGTTTTTGAAAAATGCCACCCTCCCCATGGAAGTGCTAGGGGCGAGGTGTTTTAGGGCGAACCCTTGGACGGGTTTAGGCTGCAACGAGCCCTTTATCATTTTTGCTAAGTTTTTGAAAAACACCACCCTCCCCTTCGAAGTGCTAGGGGCGAGGTAATTTAGGGTGAACCCTTAGACAGGATTGGGCTGCAACGAGCCCCTTAGCATTTTTGCTAAGTTTTTGAAAAACGCCACCCTCCCCTTCGAAGTGCTAGGGGCGAGGTGTTTTAGGGCGAACCCTTAGACGGGTTTAGGCTGCACCGAGCCCTTTATCATTTTTGCTAAGTTTTTGAAAAACACCACCCTCCCCTTCGAAGTGCTAGGGGCGAGGTATTTTAGGGTGAACCTTTAGACGGGATTGGGCTACAACGAGCCCCTTAGCATTTTTGCTAAGTTTTTGAAAAACGCCACCCTCCCCTTCGAAGTGCTAGGGGCGAGGTGTTTTAGGGCGAACCCTTAGCCGGGTTTAGGCTGCAACGAGCCCTTTAACATTTTTGCTAAGTTTTTGAAAAACGCCACCCTGCCCTTCGAAGTGCTAGGGGCGAGGTGTTTTTGGGCGAACCCTTAGACGGTTTTACGCTGCAACGAGCCCTTTAGCATTTTTGCTAAGTTTTTGAAAAACACCACCCTCCCCTTCGAAGTGCTAGGGGCGAGGTATTTTAGGGTGAACCCTTAGACGGGATTGGGCTGCAACGAGCCCTTTAGCATTTTTGCTAAGTTTTTGAAAAACGCCACCCTCCCCTTCGAAGTGCTCGGGGCGAGGTGTTTTAGGGCGAACCCTTGGACGGGTTTAGGCTGCAACGAGCCCTTTATCATTTTTGCTAAGTTTTTGAAAAACACCACCCTCCCCTTCGAAGTGCTAGGGGCGAGGTATTTTAGGGTGAACCCTTAGACGGGATTGGGCTGCAACGAGCCCCTTAGCATTTTTGCTAAGTTTTTGAAAAAGCCACCCTCCCCTTCGAAGTGCTAGGGGCGAGGTGTTTTAGGGCGAACCCTTAGACGGGTTTAGGCTGCAACGAGCCCTTTAACATTTTTGCTAAGTTTTTGAAAAACGCCACCCTGCCCTTCGAAGTGCTAGGGGCGAGGTGTTTTTGGGCGAACCCTTAGACGGTTATAGGCTGCAACGAGCCCTTTAGCATTTTTGCTATGTTTTTGAAAAATGCCACCCTCCCCTTCAAAGAGCTAGGGGTGAGGTATTTTAGGGTAAAACCTTAGACGGGATTGGGCTGCAACGAGCCCCTTTGCATTTTTGCTAAGTTTTTGAAAAACGCCACCCTCCCCATGGAAGTGCTAGGGGCGAGGTGTTTTAGGGCGAACCCTTGGACGGGTTTAGGCTGCAACGAGCCCTTTATCATTTTTGCTAAGTTTTTGAAAAATGCCACCCTGCCCTTCGAAGTGCTAGGGGCGAGGTGTTTTTGGGCGAACCCTTAGACGGTTTTACGCTGCAACGAGCCCTTTAGCATTTTTGCTAAGTTTTTGAAAAACACCACCCTCCCCTTCGAAGTGCTAGGGGCGAGGTATTTTAGGGTGAACCCTTAGACGGGATTGGGCTGCAACGAGCCCCTTAGCATTTTTGCTAAGTTTTTGAAAAACGCCACCCTCCCCTTCGAAGTGCTAGGGGCGAGGTGTTTTAGGGCGAACCCTTGGACGGGTTTAGGCTGCAACGAGCCCTTTATCATTTTTGCTAAGTTTTTGAAAAACACCACCCTCCCCTTCGAAGTGCTAGGGGCGAGGTATTTTAGGGTGAACCCTTAGACGGGATTGGGCTGCAACGAGCCCCTTAGCATTTTTGCTAAGTTTTTGAAAAAGCCACCCTCCCCTTCGAAGTGCTAGGGGCGAGGTGTTTTAGGGCGAACCCTTAGACGGGTTTAGGCTGCAACGAGCCCTTTAACATTTTTGCTAAGTTTTTGAAAAACGCCACCCTGCCCTTCGAAGTGCTAGGGGCGAGGTGTTTTTGGGCGAACCCTTAGACGGTTATAGGCTGCAACGAGCCCTTTAGCATTTTTGCTAAGTTTTTGAAAAATGCCACCCTCCCCTTCAAAGAGCTAGGGGTGAGGTATTTTAGGGTAAAACCTTAGACGGGATTGGGCTGCAACGAGCCCCTTTGCATTTTTGCTAAGTTTTTGAAAAACGCCACCCTCCCCATGGAAGTGCTAGGGGCGAGGTGTTTTAGGGCGAACCCTTGGACGGGTTTAGGCTGCAACGAGCCCTTTATCATTTTTGCTAAGTTTTTGAAAAACACCACCCTCCCCTTCGAAGTGCTAGGGGCGAGGTATTTTAGGGTGAACCCTTAGACAGGATTGGGCTGCAACGAGCCCCTTAGCATTTTTGCTAAGTTTTTGAAAAACGCCACCCTCCCCTTCGAAGTGCTAGGGGCGAGGTGTTTTAGGGCGAACCCTTAGACGGGTTTAGGCTGCACCGAGCCCTTTATCATTTTTGCTAAGTTTTTGAAAAACACCACCCTCCCCTTCGAAGTGCTAGGGGCGAGGTATTTTAGGGTGAACCTTTAGACGGGATTGGGCTGCAACGAGCCCCTTAGCATTTTTGCTAAGTTTTTGAAAAAGCCACCCTCCCCTTCGAAGTGCTAGGGGCGAGGTGTTTTAGGGCGAACCCTTAGACGGGTTTAGGCTGCAACGGGCCCTTTAACATTTTTGCTAAGTTTTTGAAAAACGCCACCCAGCCCTTCGAAGTGCTAGGGGCTAGGTGTTTTTGGGCGAACCCTTAGACGGTTTTAGGCTGCAACGAGCCCTTTAGCATTTTTGCTAAGTTTTTGAAAAACAGCACCCGCCCCTTCGAAGTGCTAGGGGCGAGGTATTTTAGGGTGAACCCTTAGACGGGATTGGGCTGCAACGAGCCCCTTAGCATTTTTGCTAAGTTTTTGAAAAACGCCACCCTCCCCTTTGAAGTGCTAGGGGCGAGGTGTTTTAGGGCGAACCCTTGGACGGGTTTAGGCTGCAACGAGCCCTTTATCATTTTTGCTAAGTTTTTGAAAAACAGCACCCTCCCCTTCGAAGTGCTAGGGGCGAGGTATTTTAGGGTGAACCCTTAGACGGGATTGGGCTGCAACGAGCCCCTTAGCATTTTTGCTAAGTTTTTTAAAAACGCCACCCTCCCCTTCGAAGTGCTAGGGGCGAGGTGTTTTAGGGCGAACCCTTAGACGGGTTTAGGCTGCAACGAGCCCTTTAACATTTTTGCTAAGTTTTTAAAAAACGCCACCCTGCCCTTCGAAGTGCTAGGGGCGAGGTGTTTTTGGGCGAACCCTTAGACGGTTTTAGGCTGCAACGAGCCCTTTAGCATTTTTGCTAAGTTTTTGAAAAATGCCACCCTCCCCTTCAAAGTGCTAGGGGCGAGGTATTTTAGGGTAAACACTTAGACGGGATTGGGCTGCAACGAGCCCCTTTGTATTTTTGCTAAGTTTTTGAAAAACGCCACCCTCCCCTTGGAAGTGCTAGGGGCGAGGTGTTTTAGGGCGAACCCTTGGACGGGTTTAGGCTGCAACGAGCCCTTTAACATTTTTGCTAAGTTTTTGAAAAACGCCACCCTGCCCTTCGAAGTGCTAGGGGCGAGGTGTTTTTGGGCGAACCCTTAAACGGTTTTAGGCTGCAACGAGCCCTTTAGCATTTTTGCTAAGTTTTTGAAAAATGCCACCCTTCCCTTCAAAGTGCTAGGGGCGAGGTGTTTTTGGGTAAACACTTAGACGGGATTGGGCTGCAACGAGCCCCTTTGCATTTTTGCTAAGTTTTTGAAAAACGCCACCTTCCCCTTGGAAGTGCTAGGGGCGAGGTGTTTTAGGGCGAACCCTTAGAAGGGTTTGGGCTGCAACGAGCCCCTTAGCATTTTTCGCTAAGTTTTTGAAAAACGCCACCCTTCCCTTCGAAGTGCTTGGGGTGAGGTGTTTTAGGGCGGACCCTGAGACAGGTTTGGGCTGCAACAAGCCTCTTAGCATTTTTGCTAAGTTTTTTAAAAATGCCACCCTCCCCCTCGAAGTGCTAGGGGCGAGGTGTTTTAGGGCGAACCCATAGACGGGTTTGGGCTGCATCAAGCCCCATAGCATTTTTGCTAAGTTTTTCAATAACACCACCCTGCCCTTCGAAGTGCTAGGGGCGAGGTGTTTTAGGGCGAACCCTTAGACGGTTTTAGGCTGCAACGAGCCCTTTAGCATTTTTGCTAAGTTTTTGAAAAATGCCACCCTCCCCTTCAAAGTGCTAGGGGCGAGGTATTTTAGGGTAAACCCTTAGACGGGATTGGGCTGCAACGAGCCCCTTTGCATTTTTGCTAAGTTTTTGAATAACGCCACCCTCCCCTTGGAAGTGCTAGGGGCGAGGTGTTTTAGGGCGAACCCTTAGACGGGTTTAGGCTGCAACGAGCCCTTTAGCATTTTTGCTAAGTTTTTGAAAAATGCCACCCTGCCTTTCGAAGTGCTAGGGGCGAGGTGTTTTAGGGCAAACCCTTAGACGGGTTTAGGCTGCAACGAGCCCTTTAGCATTTTTGCTAAGTTTTTGAAAAACGCCACCCTCCCCTTCGAAGTGCTAGGGGCGAGGTATTTTAGGGTGAACCCTTAGACGGGATTGGGCTGCAACGAGCCCCTTAGCATTTTTGCTAAGTTTTTGAAAAACGTCACCCTTCCCTTCGAAGTGCTAGGGGTGAGGTGTTTTAGGGCGGACCCTTAGATAGGTTTGGGCTGCAACAAGCCTCTCAGCATTTTTGCTAAGTTTTTTAAAAATGCCACCCTCCCCTTCGAAGTGCTAGGGGCGAGGTGTTTTAGGGTGAACCCTTAGACGGGATTGGGCGGCAACAAGCCTCCTAGCATTTTTTTGCTAAATGTTTGAAATATGCCACCCTCCCCCTCGAAGTGCTAGGGGCGAGGTGTTTTAGGGCGAACCCTTAGACGGGTTTCGGCTACAACGAGCCCATTAGCATTTTTGTAAGGTTTTTGAAAAACGCCACCCCCCCTTCGAAGTGCTAGGGGCGAGGTGTTTTACGACGAACCCTTAGATGGGTTTGACCCGCAACGAGCCCCTTAGCATTTTTCGCTAAGTTTTTGAAAAACGCCACCCTCCCCTTCGAACTGCTAGGGGCGAGGTGTTTTACGACGAACCCTTAGACGGGTTTAGGCTGCAACGAGCCCCTTTGCATTTTTTGCTAAGTTTTTGAAAAACGCCACCCTCGCCTTCGAAGTGCTAGGGGCGAGGTGTTTTAGGGTGAACCCTTAGACGAGGTTGGGCTGCAACGAGCCCCTTTGCATTTTGGCTAATTTTTGAAAAACGCCACCCTCTCCCTCAAAGTGCTAGGGGCGAGGTGTTTTAGGGCGAACCCTTAGACAGGTTTGGGCTGCAACGAGCCCCTTTGCATTTTTGCTAAGTTTTTGAAAAACGCCACGCTCGCCTTCGAAGTGCTAGGGGCGAGGTCTTTTACGACCAACCCTTAGACGGGTTTGGGCCGCAACGAGCCCCTTGGCATTTTTCACTAAGTTTTTGAAAAATGCCACCCTCCTCCTCGAAGTGCTAAGGGCGTGGTGTTTTAGGGCGAACCCTTAGATGGGTTTGGGCCACAACGAGCCCCTTAGCATTTTTCGCTAAGTTTTTGAAAAACGCCACCCTCCCCTTCGAACTGCTAGGGGCGAGGTGTTTTACGACGAACCCTTAGACGGGTTTAGGCTGCAACGAGCCCCTTTGCATTTTTTGCAAAGTTCTTGAAAAACGCCACCCTCTCCCTCGAAGTGCTAGGGACGATGTGTTTTAGGGCGAACCCTTAGACGGGTTTGGACTGCAACGAGCCCCTTAGCATTTTGGCTAGGTTTTTGAAAAATGCCACCCTCCCCTTCGAAGTGCTAGGGGCGAGGTGCTTTTGGGTGAACCCTTAGACGGGTTTAGGCTGCAACGAGCCCCTTAGCATTTTTGCTAAGTTTTTGAAAAAGGCCACCCTCCCCTTCGAAGTGCTCGGGGCGAGGTGTTTTAGGGCGAACCCTTAGACGGGTTTCGGTGGCAACGAGCCCCTTAGCATTTTTTCGCTAAATTTTTGAAAAATGCCACCCTCCCCCTCGAAGTGCTAGAGGCAAGGTGTTTTAGGGCCAACCCTTAGACGGGTTTGGGCTGCAACGAGCCCCTTAGCATTTTTGCTAGGTTTTTGAAAAACGCCACCCTCCCCCTCGAAGTGCTAGGGGCGAGGTGTTTTAGGATGAACCCTTAGATGGGTTTGGGCTGCAACGAGCCCCTTAGCATTTTTTGCTAAGTTTTTGAAAAACGCCACCCTCCCCTTCGAAGTGCTAGGGGCGAGGTGTTTTAGGGCGAACCCTCAGACGGGTTTAGGCTGCAACGAGCCCCTTTGCATTTTTGCTAAGTTTTTGAAAAACGCCACCCTCGCCTTCGAAGTGCTAGGGGCGAGGTGTTTTAGCGTGAACCCTTAGACGGGGTTGGGCTGCAACGAGCCCCTTTGCATTTTGGCTAATTTTTGAAAAACGCCACCTTCCCCCTCAAAGTGCTAGGGGCGAGGTGTTTTGGGCGAACCCTTAGACAGGTTTGGGCTGCAACGAGCCCCTTTGCATTTTTGCTAAGTTTTTGAAAAACGCCACCCTCCCCTTCGAAGTGCTAGGGGCGAGGTGTTTTACGACCAACCCTTAGACGGGTTTGGGCCGCAACGAGCCCCTTAGCATTTTTCACTAAGTTTTTGAAAAATGCCACCCTCCTCCTCGAAGTGCTAAGGGCGTGGTGTTTTAGGGCGAACCCTTAGATGGGTTTGGTCTGGAACGAGCCCCTTAGGATTTTTGCTACGTTTTTGAAAAACGCCACCCTCCCCTTCGAAGTGCTAGGGGCGAGGTGTTTTACGATGAACCCTTAGACGGGTTTAGGCTGCAACGAGCCCTTTAGCTTTTTTGCTAAGTTTTTGAAAAACGCCACCCTTCCCTTCGGAGTGCTAGGGGCGAGGAGTTTTAGGATGAACCCTTAGACGGGTTTAGGCTGCAACGAGCCCCATAGCATTTTTGCTAAGTTTTTGAAAAACGCCACCCTCGCCTTCGAAGTGCTAGGGGCGAGGTGTTTTAGGGTGAACCCTTAGACGGGGTTGGGCTGCAACGAGCCCCTTTGCATTCTGGCTAATTTTTGAAAAACGCCACCCTCCCCCTCGAAGTGCTAGGGGCAAGGTGTTTTAGGGCGAACCCTTAGACAGGTTTTGGCTGCAACAAGCCCCTTGGCATTTTTGCTAAGTTTTTGAAAAACGCCACCCTCCCCTTCGAAGTGCTAGGGGCGAGGTGTTTTAGGGTGAACCCTTAGACAGGATTGGGCTGCAACGAGCCCCTTTGCATTTTTGCTAAGTTTTTGAAAGATGCCACCCTCCCCTTGGAAGTGCTAGGGGCGAGGTGTTTTACGGCGAACCCTTAGAAGGGTTTGGGCTGCAACGAGCCCCTTAGCATTTTTCGCTAAGTTTTTGAAAAACGCCACCCTTCCCTTCCAAGTGCTAGGGGTGAGGTGTTTTAGGGCGGACCCTTAGACAGGTTTGGGCTGCAACGAGCCCCTTAGCATTTTTCGCTAAGTTTTTGAAAAAGGCCACCCTCCCCTTCGAAGTGCTCGGGGCGAGGTGTTTTAGGGCGAACCCTTAGAAGGGTTTCGGTGGCAACGAGCCACTTAGCATTTTTTCGCTAAATTTTTGAAAAATGCCACCCTCCCCCTCGAAGTGCTAGAGGCAAGGTGTTTTAGGGCGAACCCTTAGACGGGTTTGGGCTGCAACGAGCCCCTTAGCATTTTTGCTACGTTTTTGAAAAACGCCACCCTCCCCTTCGAAGTGCTAGGGGCGAGGTGTTTTACGACGAACCCTTAGACGGGGTTGGGCCGCAACGAGCCCCTTAGCATTTTCGCTAAGTTTTTGAAAAACGCCACCCTCCCCTTCGAAGTGCTAGGGGCGAGGTGTTTTAGGGCGAAGCCTCAGACGGGTTTAGGCTGCAACGAGCCCCTTTGCATTTTTGCTAAGTTTTTGAAAAATGCCACCCTCACCTTCGAAGTGCTAGGGGCGAGGTGTTTTAGGGTGAACCCTTAGACGGGGTTGGGTTGCAACGAGCCCGTTTGCATTTTGGCTAATTTTTGAAAAACGCCACCCTCCCCCTCAAAGTGCTAGGGGCGAGGTGTTTTAGGGCGAACCCTTAGACAGGTTTGGGCTGCAACGAGCCCCTTTGCATTTTTGCTAAGTTTTTGAAAAACGCCACCCTCACCTTCGAAGTGCTAGGGGCGAGGTGTTTTACGACCAACCCTTAGACGGGTTTGGGCCGCAACAAGCCCGTTAGCATTTTTCACTAAGTTTTTGAAAAATGCCACCCTCCTCCTCGAAGTGCTAAGGGCGTGGTGTTTTAGGGCGAACCCTTAGATGGGTTTGGTCTGGAACGAGCCCCTTAGCATTTTTGCTACGATTTTGAACAACGCCACCCTCCCCTTCGAAGTGCTAGGGGCGAGGTGTTTTACGACGAACCCTTAGACGGGTTTAGGCTGCAACGAGCCCTTTAGCATTTTTGCTAAGTTTTTGAAAAACGTCACCCTTCTCTTCGGAGTGCTAGGGGCGAGGAGTTTTAGGATGAACCCTTAGACGGGTTTAGGCTGCAACGAGCCCCTTAGCATTTTTGCTAAGTTTTTGAAAAACGCCACCCTCGCCTTCGAAGTGCTAGGGGCGAGGTGTTTTAGGGTGAACCCTTAGACGGGGTTGGGCTGCAACGAGCCCCTTTGCATTCTGGCTAATTTTTGAAAAACACCACCCTCCCCCTCGAAGTGCTAGGGGCGAGGTGTTTTAGGGCGAACCCTTAGACAGGTTTCGCCTGCAACAAGCCCCTTGGCATTTTTGCGAAGTTTTTGAAAAACGCCACCCTCTCCTTCGAAGTGCTAGGGGCGAGGTGTTTTAGGGTGAACCCTTAGACAGGATTGGGCTGCAACGAGCCCCTTTGCATTTTTGCTAAGTTTTTGAAAAATGCCACCCTCCCCTTGGAAGTGCTAGGGGCGAGGTGTTTTAGGGTGAACCCTTAGAAGGGTTTGGGCTGCAACGAGCCCCTTAGCATTTTTCGCTAAGTTTTTGAAAAACGCCACCCTTCCCTTCCAAGTGCTAGGGGTGAGGTGTTTTAGGGCGGACCCTTAGACAGGTTTGGGCTGCAACGAGCCCCTTAGCATTTTTCGCTAAGTTTTTGAAAAAGGCCACCCTCCCCTTTGAAGTGCTCGGGGCGAGGTGTTTTAGGGCGAACCCTTAGAAGGGTTTCGGTGGCAACGAGCCACTTAGCATTTTTTCGCTAAATTTTTGAAAAATGCCACCCTCCCCCTCGAAGTGCTAGAGGCAAGGTGTTTTAGGGCGAACCCTTAGACGGGTTTGGGCTGCAACGAGCCCCTTAGCATTTTTGCTACGTTTTTGAAAAACGCCACCCTCCCCTTTGTTGACGGTCCTTAAATGCAAAATATGACCGTCGTTTACCCGCAAGAATCACACAATTTGATCACCACCTTAGTGGTAGGAATTTATTGCTAATTATTTCCACAAGTTTTGGTGACTTTGTGTATGCAGGTAGCAACCCATGGAGTTTAAATAAAAATTCAAGGAAATTCAAGGAGAAAGCACACTTCCGACCAATCAGGAGCAAGCACACGGATTAAGGAGCCCACCTTCAGCACTTAACCGATGTAACTCTCTGTAATACCGCGCAAACCGATGTCAGGGCCCACAGGACAGCCACCTGGAAAAAGCACAGGCCAGGAGGGGCCACCCCCAGGTCGGGCGACCTGGTCTGGAGCCCTCTCCGCCTGGCCTTCCACGTGTAGGCTCCAGAGGACTCCCTGATGGCGGTTTGGGGGGATTCCGTGGCGGTTACTCCTCTGAAACCGACGTTAGGAGGCTATAAATAGAGGGTGAGGGCCTTCACTCCAACACACACTCAAGATTGAAGATTTAGTGCTCCTCTTGCAAAGGCCAAGTGCTACTTAGCTAGTGCTTAGATTAGGAAGAGAGTGGAGTAGAGTTCGGAGGAGGCTTGGGCTTGTCTTCGCCTTCTCCACGCTTGTACTTCGACGACATTTGCCAATCATAGTAAGTGTCGAGATTTCCCCTCTTGCAGTTTACTTTTTACTTTAATTAAGTTATAGTTCTAGCTTGTGAGCTCGTTCATCGCTCTAAGTTCTTAGGGTGCCTTAGCCTGAATATTCGTTGCTAGAAGGTTAAGGTAGTAATCGATCGCATAGACGTGGTGTCTAGGCAGGAGGTTACCTTTGATTATTCGTTAGTCTACTGGTTCGTTGAGGTAGGCGGCAGGTGGTGACAGCTCTGTTCGTCCTCTGAAATCCTCCCCGCTAGGCTAGTGCGTAGGCTCTTGGCGGAAGTCGCCTGTGGATGCAGGGGTAAGTCCGTGCCCAACGCGAGCAAACTAGAGCATAGCTTAGTTAACGTAGGAACCTGACTCTTGGGACATCCTCTCTGTCCTCTGCCTGTCTTAATCAATCTCTGTGTCCTTGGGTGATTTAGTCCAACGATAGACACACACGTTCCTCGTGATTCGATACCCCGGAATACTCTGGGTGAAGTGCTACATCGGTCTTCCGTGTGCTTGCGGATTTATTCGTAGACGTAAGAAAAACCAACAAGCATTTCTGGCGCCGTTGCCAGGGAGCGGTTGCTGTTTTATCTGCGGACCCTAGTCACCCTCGTATCCCTTTTTATCTTTCTTTTATTTCTTTCCTTATCCCTACCATGGAGCAACCTTCTATCCAATCCTTCTCTGCTCCAAGGGGCGAGTTCTACGAGCCACCTTCATCTTCAGAACCAATCCTTTCTGATGGCTTCGAACTGCGCCCAGGCTTTATAGCCATGGTTCAGGCACAACCTTTCTCGGGGGTAGAAAACGAAAACCCACACCATCACCTGCGAGAATTTGAGCAATTGTGCTCGTGCATCCAAATCAGGGGTATGACACAAGAGACTCTCAAGTGGAAATTGTTTCCCTTTTCTCTTATAGAGAGGGCGAAGCAATGGTACACTCACACGGCAGAAAGCACGAATGGTGACTGGAAAGAGCTCCGGGACAAATTTTGTCTTGCGTTCTTCCCAATGTCACGAATCGTTTCTCTCCGTAGAGAGGTCTTCAACTTCGAGCAGGCCGAGAAAGAATCCTTAGGCACAGCTTGGGCTAGGTTCTCGCTTTTAGTGAAATCCGGTCCTGACTTGTCTATACCCGATCCCATGCTGCTACAGCATTTTCGGATGGGTCTCGACAAGGAATCTGCCCAATATCTCGACATAGCCGCCGGAGGTTCATTCATACACAAAACGGTCTCAGAAGGAAGAACCATCCTAGAACGCATTCTAGAAAATACCTCTTTCCTTGAGCCCACCAAACCCCCCTGCGAAGAAGCTACGCCGAGCCAGGAGACTCTCCAGCTAGCCGAATCTGACCCTGCTTCTTGCACATCTCAAGACTTAGCTAGTGAGCCTCCTCCTGAACCAGGAAATTTGGATGATGAAGAAATTCAGCCGTCCGAATTCCCTTTCATCATCGAGGATGATCTTTTCAAAGATTTCGGTAACACCTCGATGTATGCCATCCAACGAAAGCCTCAAACACCAGTTCCTTCCCCTGAACCTATAGAAGAACAATTCCTTAGGGACTCAGTGAAAGAACTAACAGCCATCATGAGTGATGAGTGGTCCCGAGAAAATGAGCAATGTTCTGAACTTGTTCGGATTATCTCATCCTCTACTACCATTCCTTGTATGGTTAGAGGCAGAGCTGTGGATGTCTGGTATAATCCCGCCGTAGGAATAAACATCGTTTCCGACTCCTTTGCCTTTGAGGTATTAGGAGACGAACCTCTGCTTCCTACGCAAAAGACCTTCAAAAGCCCTACCGGAGCCATCCTAGAAGGTTACGGGATTCTAAACAATGTGTCGATACGACACAAAGACGCTGAGGCCCTTCTGAACTTTCATGTCTTTGAGGTCCCAAGCTTTGATGTCCTCATCGGGCTTCCTTTAGAAAAACTCTTTACGGCAGCCTCATCCGGTAACCTCAGTGTCAACATCGGAGGAAAGGCTCTCTCAATCCCAATCTCCCGTTCGCGAAACACCATCACTGAATTTCCTGATGAGAGAGACCTAACCGAAGAGGTGAAAGTGATTTCCCCTTTCGACCCTCCTGATACCCTCCTTGACCAAGACGCCGATCTTTTTACAGAAGAGGAGGATGATCTACAGGAAACTCTCGAGCTTCCTGAAGATGAACCACCGACTCGACCTCCCATCGAGTTAAAAACCTTACCCCCTGGCCTAAACTACGCTTTCCTACATGGTGACACGGAGTCCCCTGTCATCATTAGTGATAAGCTTTCGGAGGAGGAAACCAAGAAGCTGATCTCTGTCTTAGAGAAATATCGCTCTGTCTTTGGGTACTCCCTCCAAGACCTAAAGGGAATTAGTCCCACTCTCTGCACCCATCGCATCCCTCTTGACCCCGAGAGTACACCTTCTAGGGAACCTCAGAGGAGGTTAAATAATGCTATGCGTGAGGTTGTGAAGAAGGAAGTTCTAAAACTTCTGCATTCAGGGATCATATATCCCGTACCTCATAGTGAGTGGGTGAGCCCGGTACAAGTAGTGCCGAAGAAGGGAGGTATGACGGTCGTTAAGAATGATAAGAACGAGCTTATTCCCCAACGTACCGTCACGGGATGGAGGATGTGTATCGATTACAGAAAACTCAACAAGGCAACAAAGAAGGATCATTTCTAGCTGCCCTTCATCGATGAGATATTAGAGCGGTTGGCAAACCATTCCTTCTTCTGTTTCCTTGATGGGTATTCTAGTTATCATCAGATTCCTATCCATCCCGATGATCAGAGTAAGACCACCTTCACGTGCCCGTATGGAACGTATGCCTACCGTAGGATGTCTTTTGGGTTGTGTAATGCACCCGCCTCTTTCCAACGGTGTATGATGTCCATATTCTCGGACATGATCGAGGAAATCATGGAAGTCTTCATGGATGACTTCTCAGTCTATGGGAAGACCTTCGATCACTGTCTCGAGAACTTGGACAGGGTCTTGACTCGATGCCAAGAAAAGGACCTGGTACTTAATTGGGAAAAGTGCCACTTTATGGTCCGAGAAGGCATAGTGCTAGGGCACTTAGTGTCCGAGAGAGGGATCGAGGTGGATAAGGCGAAAATAGAAGTTATCGAGCAACTTCCACCTCCGATCAACGTCAAGGGTATTCGTAGCTTTTTGGGGCATGCCGGGTTCTATCGACGATTCATCAAAGACTATTCGAAAATCGCTAGACCCCTCACCAACCTCTTAGCTAAGGATGCGCCTTTTGACTTTGATGATGAGTGCTTGAAATCTTTTCATCTCTTGAAAAATGCACTCATCTCAGCTCCCATCATCCAACCCCCTGATTGGAAGCTGCCCTTTGAAATCATGTGCGATGCTAGTGACTATGCCGTAGGGGCCGTTCTCGGCCAATCTAAGGACAAGAAGCATCACGCAATAGCCTACGCTAGCAAAACCTTGACAGGAGCACAGCTCAACTACGCTACCACAGAAAAGGAGCTCCTGGCTGTGGTTTTTGCTATCGATAAGTTTAGATCTTATTTAGTTGGAGCAAAGGTAATTGTTTACACTGATCATGCTGCACTAAAATACCTGCTCACTAAAAAAGATGCTAAACCAAGGCTCATCAGATGGATCCTCTTACTCCAAGAATTTGATCTTGAAATAAAAGATAAGAAAGGAGTAGAGAACTCCGTAGCAGATCATCTATCTCGTATGCAAGTCACTAACATGCAGGAACTACCAATCAACGACTTCCTACGAGATGATATGCTGTTAAAGGTTGCGGACTCCACACCCTGGTATGCAGATATCGTGAATTTCATGGTTACAGGGTATGTTCCGCCGGGGGAAAACCGAAAGAAGCTGGCCTATGAAAGTAGGCGACACCTTTGGGACGACCGGTTCCTCTACAGGGTCTGTGCTGATGGTCTGTTGCGGCGATGCATCCCCACCATTGAAGGTGCACAGATAATTGAGAAGTGCCATGCAGCTCCGTACGGAGGACACTACGGCGTGTACCGGACGCAAGCAAAAATCTGGCAAAGTGGTTTCTATTGGCCGACGATGTATGAGGACACCAAGGAGTACATCAGGAGGTGCAGGAGATGCCAGAAGCATGGAGGAATCTCATCTCGCAACGCGATGCCCTTGACATACAACCTGCAAGTCGAACTTTTCGACGTCTGGGGCATCGACTTCATGGGACCCTTCCCAAGGTCCTATGATTGCGAGTATATCCTGGTGGCAGTCGACTACGTGTCAAAGTGGGTTGAAGCATTGCCATGCAGAGCTGCAGATGCAAAGAGCGCACGGAAGATGTTCTATGAGATCATTTTCCCACGCTTTGGGGTACCTAGGATGGTGATTAGTGATGGAGGTTCACACTTCACGGACAAAGGATTCCGACACTTCCTGAGGGAACTCGGTTCCGACCACAACATTGCTACTCCATACCACCCCCAGACCAGCGGTCAGGCAGAGACCTCGAACAAGCAAATCAAGAACATCCTGCAGAAAACAGTGGAGGAAATGGGATCGGGATGGAAGAACAAGTTGCCAGATGCACTATGGGCATATCGCACTGCATACAAGACCCCCATAGGCATGTCTCCATTCCAGCTGGTCTACGGCAAGACTTGCCATCTGCCGGTAGAACTGGAACACAAGGCATACTGGGCAATAAAGAAGTGGAATATGGATTCCAAAGAAGCAGGAAGGCACAGGATGAAGCAAATTTCTGAGCTGGAGGAATGGAGAGAAAAGGCGTATCACAGTGCCAGGATCTATAAAGAAAAGACCAAGAAATGGCACGACAAAAGGATACAGCCAAAGGAGTTCAACCCTGGAGACAAGGTGCTACTCTTCAACTCAAGAGTGAAGCTGTTTGGCGACGGGAAGCTGCGAAGCAAATGGCTTGGGCCATATCTCGTCATCGACGTCGCGACACTGTTGACGGCTGTTAAGTACCATTTTCAACCGTCAACTATACTCAAATAAAGGAGAATTTAGCATTTCATACACGCATGCTTTATCACAATAATATAGTTCCACTTGTACTTGGAGAACTTTGTGCATGCAGGAGGAAATGTGAAGGAAACACCTCAAAAGGCAAGAAAACACACTTTCGACCAATCAGAGAGTGCCACATGGACGTCACACGGATTGAAGGGCCTATTTTCAGCTCTTAACCGACGTAACTCCCTGTAATACCGCGGGAACTGACCTCAGGACCCACCTGCCAGCCTCCCCAAGAAAGCACAGGCCAGGAGGACCCCTGGCCAGGTCGGGCGACCCAGTCAGGTCGGCCGACCTGGTCCTGGGGGATATTCCTTTGTGCTTCCACGTGTTGGCTCCTCAGCGACTCCTGATGGCGGTTTGAGGTGCCTTCCGTGGCGGTTACTCTTCCTTGCCGACCTATTGAGGCTATAAATAGGAGGGTGTGCCTTCACACTCAACACACACCACAAGAAGCATTTCTCTCTTGCTAGTAGTAGTTCTTGGAGTTTTAGTGGAGTTAGGCTGAGTCTAGAGCTCTCTAGTCCCAAGTCTTCACTTGGAATTGGTATGGCTCTTGTATCTTTTCCCTTTTGTAAGACTTTGCTCTTATCAATATATATATTTTTTCTATATAGTTGTGCTTGGGTCATGAGTTTCTTGTTTGATATTGTGATCCATATATGTGATAGTATAGTCTACTTGTGTGATAGTAGTTTATATTTATTATACTACTATTGTCATGCTAGTTATATACCGTCACTATAGTCTAGTTTATATGTTATAGTCTCTATGCTTAGTTTTAGCTGATAAAGTATAGCATGGGTTTGGTGATCGTATTCGTACGGTAGCTCTGCCTCGTTAATAGTAATCGCGGAGGGGCAGAGTGCTCTTTGGTCATGCAAGTATGGTACTTGGGTGACTGATTTGCATCAATTATTCGTTAGTCTACTGGTTCGTTGAGGTAGGCGGCAGGTGGTGACAGGCCTGTCCGTCCTTTGAAATCCTCCCCGCTAGGCTAGTGCGTAGGCTCTTGGCGGAAGTCGCCTGTGGATGCAGGGGTAAGTCCGTGCCTGAAGTGCTATACTATTGACTGCTGAACCTGAGTGTGGGTCTGTATGTATTCTACTTAGGCTATGCAACTGTATAGGAATGTATAGTAGGAGTAGCTTAGCCTAGTCTTTCCTCCACTAGACTTTATTTATTTAGTAGGAATCTTCTGTGTGTGTCACACTACCCGGTTATTATCATGTACCCCCCTGTCTTGGTTAGATATCCTTGCTAATTGTTAACATGATCTTATATGTTAGTAACGCTTCTTGATCATAACCTTCCTTTGGGATAAACAAATACGATACCCTGAATACTTCCGGGTGAAATGCTACAGCGGTATTCTCCGTGCGCTTGCGGATTTTACCTACTTGACTCTGGGACATATTAGTGAACCGTTTCTGGCCCCGTGCCGGGAATGATTTATTAATATGGCTTAGCAAAAGTCAACAGACACATGGAGCGGTCACACTCCAGGACGAGGACGGGAACGCGTTTAAGGTAAACGGCCATCGACTTAAACTCTTTTACGATTCTATTAAAAGTATAGGAGTTGAGGAGGACGTAGTCAATTTAATTGACTTCCGGGCCTACCCATAGCCTTTACGGGCACCTAAACTTAGAATCAAATTAAATTGCCGTACCTTTCCCCCTCCTTGGACCTCCCTTAGGCAGCCCACGAAGCAGCAGCCCCAGGGGGCCCACCACCAGGTCGGCCGACCTGACCAGGTCGGGCGACCCCCTGGTGGCGCCGCCGCTTCCCGTTTTTCTCTCACGCGTTACCCCAACTTCCCCGTTCGCCCTAATCAGGGATTCTCGCGGAGAATCGCGAATATACCGTCGGGGGACTCTCCTTTTAAGCAGAGGGGAGCGATACTTTTCTCTCATCCCAAACCTTCCTGTGAACCTCCTCCAGAACCCCCAACTTCGTCATGGCTGCCAAAAAGAGCACTTCCCAGGCTTCCTTGACCAGCTCCGCCCTTGCCCTTAGCGGGGAAATCACCCCCGCTAACCAAATTGTCCCGACCAACCTCGATCTCACCCTTGCCGAGATCGTTGAGCCTCTCGCCATTGAGCCTCCCTTGCGGAAGATGGAGGAATCCATCGACTCCTCCCCGCGGAAGACCATCAGCCGCTTCCTCGACCCCCCGCCAATCACAGCGGAGGGCGGCCACTACCAGGACAGCGGGGACGAGGCGACAGGTCCCTCCAAGGCCAAGCTTACGCAGGACGTTCTCCTCCTACGGGCGGAGAATAAGAGGCTGGCCAACAAGCTGGCGGAGGAGTTGGTTGATCGTGCTCAACTTGAGGATCGTGTGCAACGCCTCGAGGAGGGTATGAAAGACCTCCGCCGTGGCTTATGCGCTAAGATGGAGCGCATTTGTAGCCACATGGGAGAGCCCGACTTGTATAAGGGCAAATGAATAGGCTCTCCCATATAGTTTAGGAAAATAGGCGCTTAGTTTCCCTTTTTAGATTTTCTTCGTTTATTTCATTAAAATGTAATGCGCCTATAATAAAGAATTGAATAATGGAACCCACTGAGCCCATAAAGCCGGTGGGGTCCACCTTTGCTTTCACACTTTGTCCTTTGTGTTTGTGTCAAATAAAAAGAAGTCAGGAAACAAGTGTGGAGGAGGATTTGCGAAGTACGAACGCGCAAACGGACGGTCTACCCTGAGAAATACGTTGCACAGGGCGACACGAAGCGACACGATGAACCAGGGGACCAGAGGAGCATCTCCCAGGTCGGGCGACCTGACCAGGTCGGCCGACCCAGGCCTGGCTCCCCTGGGACCCCCACTTGGTCCATACTCTGGTTTGCACGTCCACTTCCCATTCCTCCCTGCCTCTCTGCTTATTTTCTCCTTGAAAATGGAAAAATTAATAAATACTAAAAACCTGAATTTTCTCCATAATTCATTCTTTTTGATTTATCATCTTGCATGCTCCTTATTCCTAGAATGTTTGCCTGAATTTCCATGACTATATCTTTAGGAAAACATGCTACCTAGGACTATTGATTTATGTGATATGAATAGACTTTATGAATCTTCACTCTTATGCTTATAACTTGGGATTTTCTTTTGAAAATGATAAATTTGAAAGCCAACTCCTCAATGATAAATTTTATCCTACCAAGGCCAAATTTTGCTTATCAAAGATTGTGCTCTTTTGTGCTACTTATTAATTTATTGAGCCTTGTCAAAATTTTGAGACCCAAATTGAGATGCCTGTTATGCTTCATTTATCAAGTCTGTGTGCACATCCACCCCTATGCTAAAACTTCTACACTGGAAGTTAGCATCTCCACCATCCATGAAAATAAAATACTCCCGTTCTACATACTTCCCTCCGTATTTTGTTGCAAAAAGAGTTATGGGCTATCTAGTATTCAAAAAAAAAAGAGAGAAAAGAAAAGAAAGAAAGATAGCCCATGATCTCATTTCAATGAGGGAATATTCAAAGGAGTATCCATCTTCCATCTACCAAACAAATGTGCACAGACTTGACTTATGAATCATGACTTGTTTTTCTCTTTGGATCCGAATTTTGACTTAGCAAGATATGAATTATAAGTATGCCACCATTTCAATCCTATTCTTGAGCTCCACATATACCATATTTAGAGATAGGACATGAAAGGCACAATGCCTCGGTGAGGAAAATACACCTTTGAGCGACTGAGAGAATCATTTGAGGAGTATGGCTACTATTCTTTGATTGTGAAAATCTTTTCGAAAACCCAAGTTACATAAGCAGAAGGAGCTGAGTTTTCGGAGTCAAGATTCGTTCCATTCATCAATATCCAAAGAAGGCATGCTAGACACTTCAAAAGCTCATGGAGATACAAGGTAATGCCTGGAATAATTTGCATGCTAGATTTGATTTATCAAGGTTTGAATTATCACTTAGTCCTTAGTCTTTAGTCCTTTACTCGAGGACGAGCAAAGGCTAAGTGTGGGGGAGTTTGTTGACGGTCCTTAAATGCAAAATATGACCGTCGTTTACCCGCAAGAATCACACAATTTGATCACCACCTTAGTGGTAGGAATTTATTGCTAATTATTTCCACAAGTCTTGGTGACTTTGTGTATGCAGGTAGCAACCCATGGAGTTTAAATAAAAATTCAAGGAAATTCAAGGAGAAAGCACACTTCCGGCCAATCAGGAGCAAGCACACGGATTAAGGAGCCCACCTTCAGCACTTAACCGACGTAACTCCCTGCAATACCGCGCAAACCGACGTCAGGGCCCACAGGACAGCCACCTGGAGAAAGCACAGGCCAGGAGGGGCCACCCCCAGGTCGGCCGACCTGGTCAGGTCGGGCGACCTGGTCTGGCGCCCTCTCCGCCTGGCCTTCCACGTGTAGGCTCCAGAGGACTCCCTGATGGCGGTTTAGGGGGATTCCGTGGCGGTTACTCCTCTGAAACCGACGTTAGGAGGCTATAAATAGAGGGTGAGGGCCTTCACTCCAACACACACTCAAGATTGAAGATTTAGTGCTCCTCTTGCAAAGGCCAAGTGCTACTTAGCTAGTGCTTAGATTAGGAAGAGAGTGGAGTAGAGTTCGGAGGAGGCTTGGGCTTGTCTTCGCCTTCTCCACGCTTGTACTTCGACGACATTTGCCAATCATAGTAAGTGTCGAGATTTCCCCTCTTGCAGTTTACTTTTTACTTTAATTAAGTTATAGTTCTAGCTTGTGAGCTCGTTCATCGCTCTAAGTTCTTAGGGTGCCTTAGCCTGAATATTCGTTGCTAGAAGGTTAAGGTAGTAATCGATCGCATAGACGTGGTGTCTAGGCAGGAGGTTACCTTTGATTATTCGTTAGTCTACTGGTTCGTTGAGGTAGGCGGCAGGTGGTGACAGCTCTGTCCGTCCTCTGAAATCCTCCCCGCTAGGCTAGTGCGTAGGCTCTTGGCGGAAGTCGCTTGTGGATGCAGGGGTAAGTCCGTGCCCAACGCGAGCAAACTAGAGCATAGCTTAGTTAACGTAGGAACCTGACTCTTGGGACATCCTCTCTGTCCTCTGCCTGTCTTAATCAATCTCTGTGTCCTTGGGTGATTTAGTCCAACGATAGACACACACGTTCCTCGTGATTCGATACCCCGGAATACTCTGGGTGAAGTGCTACATCGGTCTTCCGTGCGCTTGCGGATTTATTCGTAGACGTAAGAAAAACCAACACCCTTCGAAGTGCTAGGGGCGAGGTGTTTTACGACGAACCCTTAGACGGGGTTGGGCCGCAACGAGCCCCTTAGCATTTTCGCTAAGTTTTTGAAAAACGCCACCCTCCCCTTCGAAGTGCTAGGGGCGAGGTGTTTTAGGGCGAACCCTCAGATGGGTTTAGGCTGCAACGAGCCCCTTTGCATTTTTGCTAAGTTTTTGAAAAACGCCACCCTCGCCTTCGAAGTGCTAAGGGCGAGGTGTTTTATGGTGAACCCTTAGACGGGGTTGGGCTGCAACGAGCCCCTTTGCATTTTGGCTAATTTTTGAAAAACGCCACCCTCCCCCTCAAAGTGCTAGGGGCGAGGTGTTTTAGGGCGAAACCCTTAGACAGGTTTGGGCTGCAACGAGCCCCTTTGCATTTTTGCTAAGTTTTTGAAAAACGCCACCCTCCCCTTCGAAGTGCTAGGGGCGAGGTGTTTTACGACCAACCCTTAGACGGGTTTGGGCCGCAACGAGCCCGTTAGCATTTTTCACTAAGTTTTTGAAAAATGCCACCCTCCTCCTCGAAGTGCTAAGGGCGTGGTGTTTTAGGGCGAACCCTTAGACGGGTTTGGTCTGGAACGAGCCCCTTAGCATTTTTGCTACGATTTTGAAAAACGCCACCCTCCCCTTCGAAGTGCTAGGGGCGAGGTGTTTTACGACGAACCCTTAGACGGGTTTAGGCTGCAACGAGCCCTTTAGCATTTTTGCTAAGTTTTTGAAAAACGCCACCCTTCCCTTCGGAGTGCTAGGGGCGAGGAGTTTTAGGATGAACCCTTAGACGGGTTTAGGCTGCAACGAGCCCCTTAGCATTTTTGCTAACTTTTTGAAAAATGCCACCCTCGCCTTCGAAGTGCTAGGGGCGAGGTGTTTTAGGGTGAACCCATAGACGGGGTTGGGCTGCAACGAGCCCCTTTGCATTCTGGCTAATTTTTGAAAAACGCCACCCTCCCCCTTGAAGTGCTAGGGGCGAGGTGTTTTAGGGCAAACCCTTAGACAGGTTTTGGCTGCAACAAGCCCCTTGGCATTTTTGCTAAGTTTTTGAAAAACGCCACCCTCCCCTTCGAAGTGCTAGGGGCGAGGTGTTTTAGGGTGAACCCTTAGACAGGATTGGGCTGCAACGAGCCCCTTTGCATTTTTGCTAAGTTTTTGAAAAATGCCACCCTCCCCTTGGAAGTGCTAGGGGCGAGGTGTTTTAGGGCGAACCCTTAGAAGGGTTTGGGCTGCAACGAGCCCCTTAGCATTTTTCGCTAAGTTTTTGAAAAACGCCACCCTTCCCTTCCAAGTGCTAGGGGTGAGGTGTTTTAGGGCGGACCCTTAGACAGGTTTGGGCTGCAACGAGCCCCTTAGCATTTTTCGCTAAGTTTTTGAAAAAGGCCAACCTCCCCTTCGAACTGCTCGGGCGAGGTGTTTTAGGGCGAACCCTTAGAAGGGTGTCGGTGGCAACGAGCCACTTAGCATTTTTTCGCTAAATTTTTGAAAAATGCCACCCTCCCCCTCGAAGTGCTAGAGGCAAGGTGTTATAGGGCGAACCCTTAGACGGGTTTGGGCTGCAACGAGCCCCTTACCATTTTTGCTACGTTTTTGAAAAATGCCACCCTCCCCCTCGAAGTGCTAGGGGCGAGGTGTTTTACGACGAACCCTTAGACGGGGTTGGGCCGCACCGAGCCCCTTAGCATTTTCGCTAAGTTTTTGAAAAACGCCACCCTCCCCTTCGAAGTGCTAGGGGCGAGGTGTTTTAGGGTGAACCCTCAGACGGGTTTAGGCTGCAACGAGCCCCTTTGCATTTTTGCTAAGTTTTTGAAAAACGCCACCCTCGCCTTCGAAGTGCTAGGGGCGAGGTGTTTTAGGGTGAACCCTTAGACGGGGTTGGGCTGCAACAAGCCCCTTTGCATTTTGGCTAATTCTTGAAAAACGCCACCCTCCCCCTCAAAGTGCTAGGGGCGAGGTGTTTTAGGGCGAACCCTTAGACATGTTTGGGCTGCAACGAGCCCCTTTGCATTTTTGCTAAGTTTTTGAAAAACGCCACCCTCCCCTTCGAAGTGCTAGGGGCGAGGTGTTTTATGACCAACCCTTAGACGGGTTTGGGCCGCAACGAGCCCCTTAGAATTTTTCACTAAGTTTTTGAAAAATGCCACCCTCCTCCTCGAAGTGCTAAGGGCGTGGTGTTTTAGGGCGAACCCTTAGATGGGTTTGGTCTGGAACGAGCCCCTTAGCATTTTTGCTACGTTTTTTAAAAACGCCACCCTCCCCTTCGAAGTGCTAGGGGCGAGGTGTTTTACGACGAACCCTTAGACGGGTTTAGGCTGCAACGAGCCCTTTAGCATTTTTGCTAAGTTTTTGAAAAACGCCACCCTCCCCTTCGGAGTGCTAGGGGCGAGGTGTTTTAGGATGAACCCTTAGACGGGTTTAGGCCGTAACGAGCCCCTTAGCATTTTTGCTAAGTTTTTGAAAAACGCCACCCGAGCCTTCGAAGTGCTAGGGGCGAGGTGTTTTAGGGTGAACCCTTAGACGGGGTTGGGCTGCAACGAGCCGCTTGGCATTTTTGCTAAGTTTTTGAAAAACGCCACCCTCCCCTTCGAAGTGCTAGGGGCGAGGTGTTTTAGGGCGAACCCTTAGACAGGTTTTGGCTGCAACAAGCCCCTTGACATTTTTGCTAAGTTTTTGAAAAACGCCACCCTCCCCTTCGAAGTGCTAGGGGCGAGGTGTTTTAGGCGAACCCTTAGAAGGGTTTGGGCTGCAACGAGCCCCTTAGCATTTTTCCTAAGTTTTTAAAAAATGCCACCCTCCCCTTCGAAGTGCTAGGGGCGAGGTGTTTTAGGGCGAACCCTTAGAAGGGTTTGGTCTGCAACGAGCCCCTTAGCATTTTTCGCTAAGTTTTTGAAAAATGCCACCCTCCCCTTCGAAGTGCTAAGGGCGAGGTGTTTTAGGGCGAACCCTTAGACGGGTTTGGGCTGCAACGAGCCCCTTAGCATTTTTTGCTAAGTTTTTAAAAAACGCCACCCTCCCCTTCGAAGTGCTAGGGGCGAGGTGTTTTAGGTCGAACCCTTAGACGGGTTTGGGCTGCATCAAGCCCCTTAGCATTTTTGCTAAGTTTTTGAAAAACGCCACCCTCCCCTTCGAAGTGCTAGGGGCGAGGTGTTTTAGGGTGAACCCTTAGACAGGATTGGGCTGCAACGAGCCCCTTTGCATTTTTGCTAAGTTTTTGAAAAATGCCACCCTCCCCTTGGAAGTGCTAGGGGCGAGGTGTTTTAGGGCGAACCCTTAGACGGGTTTGGGCTGCAACGAGCCCCTTAGCATTTTTGCTACGTTTTTGAAAAACGCCACCCTCCCCTTCGAAGTGCTAGGGGCGAGGTGTTTTACGACGAACCCTTAGACGGGGTTGGGCCGCAACGAGCCCCATAGCATTTTCGCTAAGTTTTTGAAAAACGCCACCCTCCCCTTCGAAGTGCTAGGGGCGAGGTGTTTTAGGGCGAACCCTCAGACGGGTTTAGGCCGTAACGAGCCCCTTTGCATTTTTGCTAAGTTTTTGAAAAACGCCACCCTCGCCTTCGAAGTGCTAGGGGCGAGGTGTTTTATGACCAACCCTTAGACGGGTTTGGGCCGCAACGAGCCCCTTAGAATTTTTCACTAAGTTTTTGAAAAATGCCACCCTCCTCCTCGAAGTGCTAAGGGCGTGGTGTTTTAGGGCGAACCCTTAGATGGGTTTGGTCTGGAACGAGCCCCTAAGCATTTTTGCTACGTTTTTTAAAAACGCCACCCTCCCCTTCGAAGTGCTAGGGGCGAGGTGTTTTACGACGAACCCTTAGACGGGTTTAGGCTGCAACGAGCCCTTTAGCATTTTTGCTAAGTTTTTGAAAAACGCCACCCTCCCCTTCGGAGTGCTAGGGGCGAGGTGTTTTAGGATGAACCCTTAGACGGGTTTAGGCTGTAACGAGCCCCTTAGCATTTTTGCTAAGTTTTTGAAAAACGCCACCCGCGCCTTCGAAGTGCTAGGGGCGAGGTGTTTTAGGGTGAACCCTTAGACGGGTTTAGGCTGTAACGAGCCCCTTAGCATTTTTGCTAAGTTTTTGAAAAACGCCACCCGCGCCTTCGAAGTGCTAGGGGCGAGGTGTTTTAGGGTGAACCCTTAGACGGGGTTGGGCTGCAACGAGCCCCTTTGCATTCTGGCTAATTTTTGAAAAACGCCACCCTCCCCCTCAAAGTGCTAGGGGCGAGGTGTTTTAGGGCGAACCCTTAGACAGGTTTTGGCTGCAACAAGCCCCTTGGCATTTTTGCTAAGTTTTTGAAAAACGCCACCCTCCCCTTCGAAGTGCTAGGGGCGAGGTGTTTTACGACCAACCCTTAGACGGGTTTGGGCCGCAACGAGCCCCTTAGCATTTTTCACTAAGTTTTTAAAAAATGCCACCCTCCCCTTCGAAGTGCTAGGGGCGTGGTGTTTTAGGGCGAACCCTTAGATGGGTTTGGTCTGCAATGAGCCCCTTAGCATTTTTCGCTAAGTTTTTGAAAATTGCCACCCTCCCCTTGGAAGTGCTAAGGGCGAGGTGTTTTAGGGCGAACCCTTAGACGGGTTTGGGCTGCAAGGACCCCATAGCATTTTTTGCTAAGTTTTTAAAAAAACGCCACCCTCCCCTTTGAAGTGCTAGGGGCGAGGTGTTTTAGGTCGAACCCTTAGACGGGTTTGGGCTGCATCAAGCCCCTTAGCATTTTTGCTAAGTTTTTGAATAACGCCACCCTCCCCTTCGAAGTGCTAGGGGCGAGGTGTTTTAGGGCGAAGCCTTAGACGGGTTTAGGCTGCAACGAGCCCTTTAGCATTTTTGCTAAGTTTTTGAAAAACGCCACCCTCCCCTTCGAAGTGCTAGGGGCGAGGTGTTTTAGGGTGAACCCTTAGACAGGATTGGGCTGCAACAAGCCCCTTTGCATTTTTGCTAAGTTTTTGAAAAATGCCACCCTCCCCTTGGAAGTGCTAGGGGCGAGGTGTTTTAGGGCGAACCCTTAGAAGGGTTTGGGCTGCAACGAGCCCCTTAGCATTTTTCGCTAAGTTTTTGAAAAACGCCACCCTTCCCTTCGAAGTGCTAGGGGTGAGGTGTTTTAGGGTGGACCCTTAGACAGGTTTGGGCTGCAACGAGCCCCTTAGCATTTTTCGCTAAGTTTTTGAAAAAGGCCACCCTCCCCTTCGAAGTGCTCAGGGCGAGGTGTTTTAGGGCGAACCCTTAGACGGGTTTCGGTGGCAACGAGCCCCTTAGCATTTTTTCGCTAAATTTTTGAAAAATGCCACCCTCCCCCTCGAAGTGCTAGAGGCAAGGTGTTTTAGGGCGAACCCTTAGACGGGTTTGGGCTGCAACGAGCCCCTTAGCACTTTTGCTACATTTTTGAAAAACGCCACCCTCCCCTTCGAAGTGCTAGGGGCGAGGTGTTTTACGATGAACCCTTAGACGGGGTTGGGCCGCAACGAGCCCCTTTGCATTTTCGCTAAGTTTTTGAAAAACGCCACCCTCCCCTTCGAAGTGCTAGGGGCGAGGTGTTTTAGGGCGAACCCTTAGACGGGTTTAGGCTGCAACGAGCCCCTTTGCATTTTTTCTAAGTTTTTGAAAAACGCCACCCTGCCCTTCGAAGTGCTAGGGGCGAGGTGTTTTAGGTGAACCCTTAGACGGGGTTGGGCTGCAACGAGCCCCTTAGCATTTTTGCTACGTTTTTGAAAAATGCCACCCTCCCCTTCGAAGTGCTAGGGGCGAGGTGTTTTAGGGCGAACCCTTAGAACGGTTCGGGCTGCAACGAGCCCCTTAGCATTTTTCGCAAAGTTTTTGAAAAATGCCACCCTTCCCTTCGAAGTGCTAGGGGTGAGGTGTTTTAGGGTGGACCCTTAGACAGGTTTGGGCTGCAACGAGCCCCTTAGCATTTTTCGCTAAGTTTTTGAAAAAAGACACCCTCCCCTTCGAAGTGCTCGGGGCGAGGTGTTTTAGGGCGAACCCTTAGACGGGTTTCGGTGGCAACGAGCCCCTTAGCATTTTTTCGCTAAATTTTTGAAAAATGCCACCCTCCCCCTCGAAGTGCTAGAGGCAAGGTGTTTTAGGGCGAACCCTTAGACGGGATTGGGCTGCAACGAGCCCCTTAGCATTTTTGCTACGTTTTTGAAAAACGCCACCCTCCCCTTCGAAGTGCTAGGGGCGAGGTGTTTTACGACGAACCCTTAGACGGGGTTGGGCCGCAACGAGCCCCTTAGCATTTTCGCTAAGTTTTTGAAAAACGCCACGCTCCCCTTCGAAGTGCTAGGGGCGAGGCGTTTTAGGGCGAACCCTTAGACGGGTTTAGGCTGCAACGAGCCCCTTTGCATTTTTGCTAAGTTTTTGAAAAACGCCACCCTCCCCTTCGGAGTGCTAGGGGCGAGGTGTTTTAGGATGAACCCTTAGACGGGTTTAGGCTGCAACGAGCCCCTTAGCATTTTTGCTAAGTTTTTGAAAAACGCCACCCTCGCCTTCGAAGTGCTAGGGGCGAGGTGTTTTAGGGTGAACCCTTAGACGGGGTTGGGCTGCAACGAGCCCCTTTGCATTCTGGCTAATTTTTGAAAAACGCCACCCTCCCCCTCGAAGTGCTTGGGGCGAGGTGTTTTATGGCGAACCCTTAGACAGGTTTTGGCTGCAACAAGCCCCTTGGCATTTTTGCTAAGTTTTTGAAAAACGCCACCCTCCCCTTCGAAGTGCTAGGGGCGAGGTGTTTTACGACCAACCCTTAGACGGGTTTGGGCCGCAACGAGCCCCTTAGCATTTTTCACTAAGTTTTTAAAAAATGCCACCCTCCCCTTCGAAGTGCTAGGGGCGTGGTGTTTTAGGGCGAACCCGTAGATGGGTTTGGTCTGCAATGAGCCCCTTAGCATTTTTCGCTAAGTTTTTGAAAAATGCCACCCTCCCCTTGGAAGTGCTAAGGGCGAGGTGTTTTAGGGCGAACCCTTAGACGGGTTTGGGCTGCAAGGAGCCCCTTAGCATTTTTTGCTAAGTTTTTAAAAAAACGCCACCCTCCCCTTTGAAGAGCTAGGGGCGAGGTGTTTTAGGTCGAACCCTTAGACGGGATTGGGCTGCATCGAGCCCCTTAGCATTTTTGCTAAGTTTTTGAATCACGCCACCCTCCCCTTCGAAGTGCATGGGGCGAGGTGTTTTAGGGCGAACCCTTACACGGGTTTAGGCTGCAACGAGGCCTTAGCATTTTTGCTACGTTTTTGAAAAACGCCACCCTCCCCTTCGAAGTGCTAGGGGCGAGGTGTTTTAGGGCGAACCCTCAGACGGGTTTAGGCTGCAACGAGCCCCTTTGCATTTTTGCTAAGTTTTTGAAAAACGCCACCCTCGCCTTCGAAGTGCTAGGGGCGAGGTGTTTTAGGGTGAACCCTTAGACGGGGTTGGGCTGCAACGAGCCCCTTTGCATTTTGGCTAATTTTTGAAAAACGCCACCCTCCCCCTCAAAGTGCTAGGGGCGAGGTGTTTTAGGGCGAACCCTTAGACAGGTTTGGGCTGCAACGAGCCCCTTTGCATTTTTGCTAAGTTTTTGAAAAACGCCACCATCCCCTTCGAAGTGCTAGGGGTGAGGTGTTTTAGGGTGAACCCTTAAACGGGGTTGGGCTGCAACGAGCCCCTTTGCATTTTGGCTAATTTTTGAAAAATGCCACCCTCCCCCTCAACGTGCTAGGGGCGAGGTGTTTTAGGGCGAACCCTTAGACAGGTTTGGGCTGCAACGAGCCCCTTTGCATTTTTGCTAAGTTTTTGAAAAACGCCACCCTCCCCTTCGAAGTGCTAGGGGCGAGGTGTTTTACGACCAACCCTTAGACGGGTTTGGGCCGCAACGAGCCCCTTAGCATTTTTCACTAAGTTTTTGAAAAATGCCACCCTCCTCCTCGAAGTGCTAAGGGCGAGGTGTTTTAGGGCGAACCCTTAGATGGGTTTGGTCTGCAACGAGCCCCTTAGCATTTTTGCTACGTTTTTGAAAAACGCCACCCTCCCCTTCGAAGTGCTAGGGGCGAGGTGTTTTACGACGAACCCTTAGACGGGTTTAGGCTGCAACGAGCCCTTTAGCATTTTTGCTAAGTTTTTGAAAAATGCCACCCTCCCCTTCGAAGTGCTAGGGGCGAGGTGTTTTAGGATGAACCCTTAGACGGGTTTAGGCTACAACGAGCCCCTTAGCATTTTTGCTAAGTTTTGGAAAAACGCCACCCTCGCCTTCGAAGTGCTAGGGGCGAGGTGTTTTAGGGTGAACCCTTAGACGGGGTTGGGCTGCAACGAGCCCCCTTGCATTCTGGCTAATTTTTGAAAAACGCCACCCTCCCCCTCGAAGTGCTAAGGGCGAGGTGTTTTAGGGTGAACCCTTAGACAGGTTTTGGCTGCAGCAAGCCCCTTGGTATTTTTGCTAAGTTTTTGAAAAATGCCACCCTCCCCTTCGAAGTGCTAGGGGCGAGGTGTTTTACGACCAACCCTTAGACGGGTTTGGGCCGCAACGAGCCCCTTAGCATTTTTCACTATGTTTTTAAAAAATGCCACCCTCCCCTTCGAAGTGCTAGGGGCATGGTGTTTTAGGGCGAACCCTTAGATGGGTTTGGTCTGCAATGAGCCCCTTAGCATTTTTTGCTAAGTTTTTGAAAAATGCCACCCTCCCCTTGGAAGTGCTAAGGGCGAGGTGTTTTAGGGCGAACCCTTAGACGGGTTTGGGCTGCAAGGAGCCCCTTAGCATTTTTTGCTAAGTTTTTAAAAAAACGCCACCCTCCCCTTTGAAGTGCTAGGGGCGAGGTGTTTTAGGTCGAACCCTTAGACGGGTTTGGGCTGCATCAAGCCCCTTAGCATTTTTGCTAAGTTTTTGAATAACGCCACCCTCCCCTTCGGAGTGCTAGGGGCGAGGTGTTTTAGCGCGAACCCTTACACGGGTTTAGGCTGCAACGAGGTCTTTAGCATTTTTGCTAAGTTTTTGCAAAACGCCACCCTCCCCTTCGAAGTGCTAGGGGTGAGGTGTTTTAGGGTGAACCCTTAGACAGGATTGGGCTGCAACGAGCCCCTTTGCATTTTTGCTAAGTTTTTGAAAAATCCCACCCTCCCCTTGGAAGTGCTAGGGGCGAGGTGTTTTAGGGCGAACCCTTAGAAGGGTTTGGGCTGCAACGAGCCCCTTAGCATTTTTCGCTAAGTTTTTGAAAAACGCCACCCTTCCCTTCGAAGTGCTAGGGGTGAGGTGTTTTAGGGCGGACCCTTAGATAGGTTTGGGCTGCAACAAGCCTCTTAGCATTTTTGCTAAGTTTTTTCAAAATGCCACCCTCCCCCTCGAAGTGCTAGGGGCGAGGTGTTTTAGGGCGAACCCTTAGACGGGTTCGGGCTGCATCAAGCCCCTTAGCATTTTTGCCAAGTTTTTGAATAACGCCACCCTCCCCTTCGAAGTGCTAGGGGCGAGGTATTTAAGGCGAACCCTTAGACGGGTTTAGGCTGCAACGAGCCCTTTAGCATTTTTGCTAAGTTTTTGAAAAACGCCACCCTCCCCTTGGAAGTGCTAGGGGCGAGGTGTTTTAGGGCGAACCCTTAGAAGGGTTTGGGCTGCAACGAGCCCCTTAGCATTTTTCCTACGTTTTTGAAAAACGCCACCCTCCCCTTCGAAGTGCTAGGGGCGAGGTGTTTTAGGGCGAACCCCTAGACGGGTTTAGGCTGCAATGAGCCCCTTTGCATTTTTCGCTAAGTTTTTGAAAAATGCCACCCTCTCCCTCGAAGTGCTATGGATAATGTGTTTTAGGGCGAACCCTTAGACGGGATTGGGCTGCATCGAGCCCCTTAGCATTTTTGCTAACTTTTTGAATCACGCCACCCTCCCCTTCGAAGTGCATGGGGCGAGGTGTTTTAGGGCGAACCCTTACACGGGTTTAGGCTGCAACGAGGCCTTTAGCATTTTTGCTAAGTTTTTGAAAAATGCCACCCTCCCCTTGGAAGTGCTAGGGGCGAGGTGTTTTCGGGCGAACCCTTAGAAGGGTTTGGGCTGCAACGAGCCCCTTAGCATTTTTTGCTAAGTTTTTAAAAAAACGCCACCCTCCCCTTTGAAGTGCTAGGGGCGAGGTGTTTTAGGTCGAACCCTTAGACGGGATTGGGCTGCATCGAGCCCCTTAGCATTTTTGCTAAGTTTTTGAATCACGCCACCCTCCCCTTCGAAGTGCATGGGGCGAGGTGTTTTAGGGCGAACCCTTACACGGGTTTAGGCTGCAATGAGGCCTTTAGCATTTTTGCTAAGTTTTTGAAAAATGCCACCCTCCCCTTGGAAGTGCTAGGGGCGAGGTGTTTTCGGGCGAACCCTTAGAAGGGTTTGGGCTGCAACGAGCCCCTTAGCATTTTTCACTAAGTTTTTGAAAAATGCCACCCTCCTCCTCGAAGTGCTAAGGGCGTGGTGTTTTAGGGTGAACCCTTAGACAGGTTTTGGCTGCAGCAAGCCCCTTGGTATTTTTGCTAAGTTTTTGAAAAACGCCACCCTCCCCTTCGAAGTGCTAGGGGCGAGGTGTTTTACGACCAACCCTTAGACGGGTTTGGGCCGCAACGAGCCCCTTAGCATTTTTCACTATGTTTTTAAAAAATGCCACCCTCCCCTTCGAAGTGCTAGGGGCATGGTGTCTTAGGGCGAACCCTTAGATGGGTTTGGTCTGCAATGAGCCCCTTAGCATTTTTTGCTAAGTTTTTGAAAAATGCCACCCTCCCCTTGGAAGTGCTAAGGGCGAGGTGTTTTAGGGCGAACCCTTAGACGGGTTTGGGCTGCAAGGAGCCCCTTAGCATTTTTTGCTAAGTTTTTAAAAAAACGCCACCCTCCCCTTTGAAGTGCTAGGGGCGAGGTGTTTTAGGTCGAACCCTTAGACGGGTTTGGGCTGCATCAAGCCCCTTAGCATTTTTGCTAAGTTTTTGAATAACGCCACCCTCCCCTTCGGAGTGCATGGGGCGAGGTGTTTTAGCGCGAACCCTTACACGGGTTTAGGCTGCAACGAGGTCTTTAGCATTTTTGCTAAGTTTTTGCAAAACGCCACCCTCCCCTTCGAAGTGCTAGGGGTGAGGTGTTTTAGGGTGAACCCTTAGACAGGATTGGGCTGCAACGAGCCCCTTTGCATTTTTGCTAAGTTTTTGAAAATCCCACCCTCCCCTTGGAAGTGCTAGGGGCGAGGTGTTTTAGGGCGAACCCTTAGAAGGGTTTGGGCTGCAACGAGCCCCTTAGCATTTTTCGCTAAGTTTTTGAAAAACGCCACCCTTCCCTTCGAAGTGCTAGGGGTGAGGTGTTTTAGGGCGGACCCTTAGATAGGTTTGGGCTGCAACAAGCCTCTTAGCATTTTTGCTAAGTTTTTTAAAAATGCCACCCTCCCCCTCGAAGTGCTAGGGGCAAGGTGTTTTAGGGCGAACCCTTAGACGGGTTCGGGCTGCATCAAGCCCCTTAGCATTTTTGCTAAGTTTTTGAATAACGCCACCCTCCCCTTCGAAGTGCTAGGGGCGAGGTGTTTTAGGGCGAACCCTTAGACGGGTTTAGGCTGCAACGAGCCCTTTAGCATTTTTGCTAAGTTTTTGAAAAACGCCACCCTCCCCTTCGAAGTGCTAGGGGCGAGGTGTTTTAGGGCGAACCCTTAGACGGGTTTGGGCTGCAACGAGCCCCTTAGCATTTTTCCTACGTTTTTGAAAAACGCCACCCTCCCCTTCGAAGTGCTCGGGGCGAGGTGTTTTAGGGCGAACCCCTAGACGGGTTTAGGCTGCAATGAGCCCCTTTGCATCTTTCGCTAAGTTTTTGAAAAATGCCACCCTCTCCCTCGAAGTGCTATGGATAATGTGTTTTAGGGCGAACCCTTAGACGGGATTGGGCTGCATCGAGCCCCTTAGCATTTTTGCTAACTTTTTGAATCACGCCACCCTCCCCTTCGAAGTGCTAGGGGCGAGGTGTTTTAGGGCGAACCCTTACACGGGTTTAGGCTGCAACGAGGCCTTTAGCATTTTTGCTAAGTTTTTGAAAAATGCCACCCTCCCCTTGGAAGTGCTAGGGGCGAGGTGTTTTCGGGCGAACCCTTAGAAGGGTTTGGGCTGCAACGAGCCCCTTAGCATTTTTTGCTAAGTTTTTAAAAAACGCCACCCTCCCCTTTGAAGTGCTAGGGGCGAGGTGTTTTAGGTCGAACCCTTAGACGGGATTGGGCTGCATCGAGCCCCTTAGCATTTTTGCTAAGTTTTTGAATCACGCCACCCTCCCCTTCGAAGTGCATGGGGCGAGGTGTTTTAGGGCGAACCCTTACACGGGTTTAGGCTGCAATGAGGCCTTTAGCATTTTTGCTAAGTTTTTGAAAAATGCCACCCTCCCCTTGGAAGTGCTAGGGGCGAGGTGTTTTCGGGCGAACCCTTAGAAGGGTTTGGGCTGCAACGAGCCCCTTAGCATTTTTCACTAAGTTTTTGAAAAATGCCACCCTCCTCCTCGAAGTGCTAAGGGCGTGGTGTTTTAGGGTGAACCCTTAGACAGGTTTTGGCTGCAGCAAGCCCCTTGGTATTTTTGCTAAGTTTTTGAAAAACGCCACCCTCCCCTTCGAAGTGCTAGGGGCGAGGTGTTTTACGACCAACCCTTAGACGGGTTTGGGCCGCAACGAGCCCCTTAGCATTTTTCACTATGTTTTTAAAAAATGCCACCCTCCCCTTCGAAGTGCTAGGGGCATGGTGTCTTAGGGCGAACCCTTAGATGGGTTTGGTCTGCAATGAGCCCCTTAGCATTTTTTGCTAAGTTTTTGAAAAATGCCACCCTCCCCTTGGAAGTGCTAAGGGCGAGGTGTTTTAGGGCGAACCCTTAGACGGGTTTGGGCTGCAAGGAGCCCCTTAGCATTTTTTGCTAAGTTTTTAAAAAAACGCCACCCTCCCCTTTGAAGTGCTAGGGGCGAGGTGTTTTAGGTCGAACCCTTAGACGGGTTTGGGCTGCATCAAGCCCCTTAGCATTTTTGCTAAGTTTTTGAATAACGCCACCCTCCCCTTCGGAGTGCATGGGGCGAGGTGTTTTAGCGCGAACCCTTACACGGGTTTAGGCTGCAACGAGGTCTTTAGCATTTTTGCTAAGTTTTTGCAAAACGCCACCCTCCCCTTCGAAGTGCTAGGGGTGAGGTGTTTTAGGGTGAACCCTTAGACAGGATTGGGCTGCAACGAGCCCCTTTGCATTTTTGCTAAGTTTTTGAAAAATCCCACCCTCCCCTTGGAAGTGCTAGGGGCGAGGTGTTTTAGGGCGAACCCTTAGAAGGGTTTGGGCTGCAACGAGCCCCTTAGCATTTTTCGCTAAGTTTTTGAAAAACGCCACCCTTCCCTTCGAAGTGCTAGGGGTGAGGTGTTTTAGGGCGGACCCTTAGATAGGTTTGGGCTGCAACAAGCCTCTTAGCATTTTTGCTAAGTTTTTTCAAAATGCCACCCTCCCCCTCGAAGTGCTAGGGGCAAGGTGTTTTAGGGCGAACCCTTAGACGGGTTCGGGCTGCATCAAGCCCCTTAGCATTTTTGCCAAGTTTTTGAATAACGCCACCCTCCCCTTCGAAGTGCTAGGGGCAAGGTATTTTAGGGCGAACCCTTAGACGGGTTTAGGCTGCAACGAGCCCTTTAGCATTTTTGCTAAGTTTTTGAAAAACGCCACCCTCCCCTTGGAAGTGCTAGGGGCGAGGTGTTTTAGGGCGAACCCTTAGAAGGGTTTGGGCTGCAACGAGCCCCTTAGCATTTTTCCTACGTTTTTGAAAAACGCCACCCTCCCCTTCGAAGTGCTAGGGGCGAGGTGTTTTAGGGCGAACCCTAGACGGGTTTAGGCTGCAATGAGCCCCTTTGCATCTTTCGCTAAGTTTTTGAAAAATGCCACCCTCTCCCTCGAAGTGCTAGGGCTAATGTGTTTTAGGGCGAACCCTTAGACGGGATTGGGCTGCATCGAGCCCCTTAGCATTTTTGCTAACTTTTTGAATCACGCCACCCTCCCCTTCGAAGTGCATGGGGCGAGGTGTTTTAGGGCGAACCCTTAGACGGGTTTAGGCTGCAACGAGGCCCTTTAGCATTTTTGCTAAGTTTTTGAAAAATGCCACCCTCCCCTTGGAAGTGCTAGGGGCGAGGTGTTTTAGGGCGAACCCTTAGAAGGGTTTGGGCTGCAACGAGCCCCTTAGCATTTTTTGCTAAGTTTTTAAAAAACGCCACCCTCCCCTTCGAAGTGCTAGGGGCGAGGTGTTTTAGGTCGAACCCTTAGACGGGATTGGGCTGCAACGAGCCCCTTAGCATTTTTGCTAAGTTTTTGAAACACGCCACCCTCCCCTTCGAAGTGCTAGGGGCGAGGTGTTTTAGGGCGAACCCTTAGACGGGTTTAGGCTGCAACGAGCCCTTTAGCATTTTTGCTAAGTTTTTGAAAAATGCCACCCTCCCCTTCGAAGTGCTAGGGGCGAGGTGTTTTAGGGCGAACCCTTAGAAGGGTTTGGGCTGCAACGAGCCCCTTAGCATTTTTCACTAAGTTTTTGAAAAATGCCACCCTCCTCCTCGAAGTGCTAAGGGCGAGGTGTTTTAGGGTGAACCCTTAGACAGGTTTTGGCTGCAACGAAGCCCCTTAGCATTTTTGCTAAGTTTTTGAAAAACGCCACCCTCCCCTTCGAAGTGCTAGGGGCGAGGTGTTTTACGACGAACCCTTAGACGGGTTTGGGCCGCAACGAGCCCCTTAGCATTTTTCACTATGTTTTTAAAAAATGCCACCCTCCCCTTCGAAGTCCTAGGGGCATGGTGTCTTAGGGCGAACCCTTAGATGGGTTTGGTCTGCAATGAGCCCCTTAGCATTTTTTGCTAAGTTTTTGAAAAATGCCACCCTCCCCTTGGAAGTGCTAAGGGCGAGGTGTTTTAGGGCGAACCCTTAGACGGGTTTGGGCTGCAAGGAGCCCCTTAGCATTTTTTGCTAAGTTTTTAAAAAAACGCCACCCTCCCCTTTGAAGTGCTAGGGGCGAGGTGTTTTAGGTCGAACCCTTAGACGGGTTTGGGCTGCATCAAGCCCCTTAGCATTTTTGCTAAGTTTTTGAATAACGCCACCCTCCCCTTCGGAGTGCATGGGGCGAGGTGTTTTAGCGCGAACCCTTACACGGGTTTAGGCTGCAACGAGGTCTTTAGCATTTTTGCTAAGTTTTTGCAAAACGCCACCCTCCCCTTCGAAGTGCTAGGGGTGAGGTGTTTTAGGGTGAACCCTTAGACAGGATTGGGCTGCAACGAGCCCCTTTGCATTTTTGCTAAGTTTTTGAAAAATCCCACCCTCCCCTTGGAAGTGCTAGGGGCGAGGTGTTTTAGGGCGAACCCTTAGAAGGGTTTGGGCTGCAACGAGCCCCTTAGCATTTTTCGCTAAGTTTTTGAAAAACGCCACCCTTCCCTTCGAAGTGCTAGGGGTGAGGTGTTTTAGGGCGGACCCTTAGATAGGTTTGGGCTGCAACAAGCCTCTTAGCATTTTTGCTAAGTTTTTTCAAAATGCCACCCTCCCCCTCGAAGTGCTAGGGGCAAGGTGTTTTAGGGCGAACCCTTAGACGGGTTCGGGCTGCATCAAGCCCCTTAGCATTTTTGCCAAGTTTTTGAATAACGCCACCCTCCCCTTCGAAGTGCTAGGGGCAAGGTATTTTAGGGCGAACCCTTAGACGGGTTTAGGCTGCAACGAGCCCTTTAGCATTTTTGCTAAGTTTTTGAAAAACGCCACCCTCCCCTTCGAAGTGCTAGGGGCGAGGTGTTTTAGGGCGAACCCTTAGACGGGTTTGGGCTGCAACGAGCCCCTTAGCATTTTTGCTAAGTTTTTGAAAAACGCCACCCTCCCCTTCGAAGTGCTAGGGGCGAGGTGTTTTAGGGCGAACCCTTAGACGGGTTTAGGCTGCAACGAGCCCCTTAGCATTTTTCGCTAAGTTTTTGAAAAATGCCACCCTCCCCTCGAAGTGCTAGGGGCGAGGTGTTTTAGGGCGAACCCTTAGACGGGTTTGGGCTGCAACGAGCCCCTTAGCATTTTTGCTAAGTTTTTGAAAAACGCCACCCTCCCCTTCGAAGTGCTAGGGGCGAGGTGTTTTAGGGCGAACCCTTAGACGGGTTTAGGCTGCAACGAGCCCCTTAGCATTTTTGCTAAGTTTTTGAAAAATGCCACCCTCCCCTTCGAAGTGCTAGGGGCGAGGTGTTTTAGGGCGAACCCTTAGACGGGTTTGGGCTGCAACGAGCCCCTTAGCATTTTTGCTAAGTTTTTGAAAAAACGCCACCCTCCCCTTCGAAGTGCTAGGGGCGAGGTGTTTTAGGTCGAACCCTTAGACGGGATTGGGCTGCAACGAGCCCCTTAGCATTTTTGCTAAGTTTTTGAAAAACGCCACCCTCCCCTTCGAAGTGCTAGGGGCGAGGTGTTTTAGGGCGAACCCTTAGACGGGTTTAGGCTGCAACGAGCCCTTTAGCATTTTTGCTAAGTTTTTGAAAAATGCCACCCTCCCCTTCGAAGTGCTAGGGGCGAGGTGTTTTAGGGCGAACCCTTAGACGGGTTTGGGCTGCAACGAGCCCCTTAGCATTTTTCGCTAAGTTTTTGAAAAATGCCACCCTCCTCCTCGAAGTGCTAGGGGCGAGGTGTTTTAGGGTGAACCCTTAGACAGGTTTTGGCTGCAGCAAGCCCCTTAGCATTTTTGCTAAGTTTTTGAAAAACGCCACCCTCCCCTTCGAAGTGCTAGGGGCGAGGTGTTTTACGACGAACCCTTAGACGGGTTTGGGCCGCAACGAGCCCCTTAGCATTTTTCACTAAGTTTTTAAAAATGCCACCCTCCCCTTCGAAGTGCTAGGGGCATGGTGTCTTAGGGCGAACCCTTAGATGGGTTTGGTCTGCAATGAGCCCCTTAGCATTTTTTGCTAAGTTTTTGAAAAATGCCACCCTCCCCTTGGAAGTGCTAAGGGCGAGGTGTTTTAGGGCGAACCCTTAGACGGGTTTGGGCTGCAACGAGCCCCTTAGCATTTTTTGCTAAGTTTTTGAAAAAACGCCACCCTCCCCTTTGAAGTGCTAGGGGCGAGGTGTTTTAGGTCGAACCCTTAGACGGGTTTGGGCTGCATCAAGCCCCTTAGCATTTTTGCTAAGTTTTTGAATAACGCCACCCTCCCCTTCGAGTGCTAGGGGCGAGGTGTTTTAGCGCGAACCCTTACACGGGTTTAGGCTGCAACGAGGTCTTTAGCATTTTTGCTAAGTTTTTGCAAAACGCCACCCTCCCCTTCGAAGTGCTAGGGGTGAGGTGTTTTAGGGTGAACCCTTAGACAGGATTGGGCTGCAACGAGCCCCTTTGCATTTTTGCTAAGTTTTTGAAAAATCCCACCCTCCCCTTGGAAGTGCTAGGGGCGAGGTGTTTTAGGGCGAACCCTTAGAAGGGTTTGGGCTGCAACGAGCCCCTTAGCATTTTTCGCTAAGTTTTTGAAAAACGCCACCCTTCCCTTCGAAGTGCTAGGGGTGAGGTGTTTTAGGGCGGACCCTTAGATAGGTTTGGGCTGCAACAAGCCTCTTAGCATTTTTGCTAAGTTTTTTCAAAATGCCACCCTCCCCCTCGAAGTGCTAGGGGCAAGGTGTTTTAGGGCGAACCCTTAGACGGGTTCGGGCTGCATCAAGCCCCTTAGCATTTTTGCCAAGTTTTTGAATAACGCCACCCTCCCCTTCGAAGTGCTAAGGGCGTGGTGTTTTAGGGCGAACCCTTAGATGGGTTTGGTCTGGAATGAGCCCCTTAGCATTTTTGCTACGTTTTTGAAAAACGCCACCCTCCCCTTCGAAGTGCTAGGGGCGAGGTGTTTTACGACGAACCCTTAGACGGGTTTAGGCTGCAACGAGCCCTTAGCATTTTTGCTATGTTTTTGAAAAACGCCACCCTCCCCTTCGAGTGCTAGGGGCGAGGTGTTTTAGGATGAATCCTTAGACGGGTTTAGGCTACAACGAGCCCCTTAGCATTTTTTCTAAGTTTTGGAAAAACGCCACCCTCGCCTTCGAAGTGCTAGGGGCGAGGTGTTTTAGGGTGAACCCTTAGACGGGGTTGGGCTGCAACGAGCCCCTTTGCATTTTGGCTAATTTTTGAAAAATGCCACCCTCCCCCTCGAAGTGCTAGGGGCGAGGTTGATGTGGACAAGGGTTCCCGATCTTCCGAAAGGTTCTTGGTAAGTTGATTTGGTCGGAGGCGACACACAAATCGATCCGGCTTTAGAACAGCACGTTCTAAACCCCGCAATCGCAGCACGACGTCTCCTCTGGTTATCAACCGTCCAAAAGACGATTGACCTCGCCGAGAAGGCTGATCCCTGCCTGCGAATCAAGAACACAAGCAAGAACAACGAAGATTGCAACACAATTGCAGATGTATGATTAAACTCTCGAAGTTGGGGTCTCACAAACCGATGAACGGCGAAACTGTTTATGAACAGAATTGATCTAAGCAAAACCCGAACCCTAATGGTGCGGTGGCGGCTGTATATAAAGACCCTAGGGTCGTGCAAGACCCTCTGGACGCGCCCCTAATTGGGCTCAACTAGATACAAAGCCCAAAGGCCAAAAATAGGCGACGCAGCACCGACACAGATTCTGGACTCTGTCTTGTTTTGACGATTCCCGATGACTCCGGATGAATTTTGATATGAGGCCGGCGGCATTGGAAAGGTCTTCTCCTTATCTTTCCGTGCATATGTAGAACGTCCAAATCCGAGTCCGTATGCGTCCTGGG
>JARKIM010000026.1:171334-181395 GCA_030378355.1 Eleusine indica | reverse complement strand
GGTTCCAGCCGGTGAAATGAACCGTCTCACGGTGAGCACAAACAAGTATGGACATGGAATGGAGCTACTGTGATACATCATATCTCGCCTAATGCTCGTTCAATATTTTATACTCATTCACTAACATATCACCGGCTAGAACAACAAAGTATAGACAAGGCGAGTCAAGCAATCAGTCAAACTGTGACGCCTATGAGATGAGGCCTTAACGAGATGCCTATTGAAAGTCATAATGCATGATTGACACTGTATCACTAGCGAGAACAAATCGAGTAATGGACAAGGAAAGGAGCTACCAGAGACATCATATTCGCCTAATGGCTCGTCCAATATGTTATACTCGTTGGCCAAAATATCACGGCTAGAACCAACGAAGTATAGACAAGGCGAGTCAAGATAGGGCCAAACTGTGAGTCTATGAGATGAGGCCTTACAAGTACCCATTCAATGTCTCATGCTTGATTGAAACCGTATCACGGTGAGACAAAACAAGTTATGGACATGGAATGGAGCTACTGTGATACATCATCGTCCCTAATGGCTCGTCCAATATTGTTACACTCATTGGCCAACGTTCACCGTCTAAACCAACGAAGTCTAGACAAGGCGAGTCAAGCAATCGGTCCAAAGTGTGACGTCTATGAGATGAGGCCTACGAGAGCCCATTGAATGTCATCATGTTTGATTGACACCGTATCACGTGAGCACAAACAAGTATGGACATGGAATGGAGCTATGTGATACATCATATCGTCGCCTAATGGCTCGTTCATATTATTATAACTCATTCACTAACAATATCACCGGCTAGAACCAACAAAGTATAGACAAGGCGAGTCAACAATCAGTCCAAACTGTGACGCCTATGAGATGAGGCCTTACGAGATGCCTATTGAAAGTCATAATGCATGATTGACACGTATCACTAGCGAGAACAATCGAGTATGGACAAGGAATGGAGCTACATGTGACATCATATCTCGCCTAATGGCTCGCCCAATATTGTTATACTCATTGGACAAAATTTCACCGGCCAGAAACAACGAAGTATAGACAAGGCGAGTCAAGCAATCAGGCTAATTTGTGACGCCATGAGATGAGGCCTTATGAGATGCCCATTGAAAGTCATATGCTGATTGACACCTATCACTTGAGAGAACAATCGAGTATGGACAAGGAATGGAGCTACCATGAGACATCATATGTCGCCTAATGGCTCGTCCAATTATTGTTATACTCGTTGGCCAACATATCACCGGCTAGAACCAACGAAGTATAGACAAGGCGAGTCAAGCAATCGGGCCAACTGTGACGTCTATGAGATGAGGCCTTACAAGATACCCATTCAATGTCATCATGCTTGATTGACACCGTATCACCGGTGAGCACAAACAAGTATGGACATGGAATGGAGCTACTGTGATACATCATATCGTCACCTAATGGCTCGTCCAATATTGTTACACTCATTGGCCAACGTATCACCGTCTAGAACCAACGAGTCTAGACAGGCGAGTCAAGCAATCGGTCCAAAGTGTGACGTCTATGAGATGAGGCCCTACGAATGCCCATGAATGTCATCATGTTTGATTGACACCGTATCACGGTGAGCACAAACAAGTTATGGACATGGAATGGAGCTACTGTGATACATCAAATCGTCGCCTAATGGCTCGTTCAATATTATTATACTCATTCACTAACATATCACCGGCTAGAACCAACAAGTATAGACAAGGCGAGTCAAGCAATCATCCAAACTGCGACGCCTATGAGATGAGGCCTTACGAGATGCCTATTGAAAGTCATAATGCATGATTGACACCTATCACTAGCAAGAACAATCGAGTATGGACAAGGAATGGAGCTACTATGGACATCATATCGTCGCCTATGGCTCGCCCAATATTGTTATACTCATTGGACACATTTCACCGGCCAAAACAATGAGTATAGACAAGGCAGTCAAGCATCAGCTAATTTGTGACGCCAATGAGATGAGGCCTATGAGATGCCCATTGAAAGTCATAATGCTGATTGACACCGTATCACTAGCGAGAAACACATGAGATGGACAGGAATGGAGCTACCACGAGACATCATATCGTCGCCTAATGGCTCGTCCAATATTGTTATATCGTTGGCCAACATATCACGGCTAGAACCAACGAAGTATAGACAAGGCGAGTCAAGCAATCGGGCCAAACTGTGACGTCTATGAGATGAGGCCTTACAAGATACCCATTCAATGTCATCATGCTTGATTGACACCATATCACGGTGGCACAAACAAGTATGGACATGGAATGGGCTACTGTGATACATCAATCGTCACCTAATGGCTGTCCAATATTGTTACACTCATTGGCAACGTATCACCGTCTAAACAAAGAAGTCTAGACAAGGCGAGTCAAAGACGCGTCAAAGTGTGACGTCTATAGATGAGGCCTACGAATGCCCATTGAATGTCATCATGTTTGATTGACACCGTATCACCGGTGAGCACAAACAAGTATGGACATGGAATGGAGCTACTGTGATACATCATATCGTCGCCTAATGGCTCGTTCAATATTATTATACTCATTCACTAACATATCACCGGCTAGAACCAACAAAGTATAGACAAGGCGAGTCAAGCAATCAGTCAAACTGTGGACGCCTATGAGATGAGGCCTTACGAGATGCCTATTGAAAGTCATAATGCATGTTGACACGTATCACTAGCGAGAACAATCGAGTATGGACAAGGAATGGAGCTACTGAGACATCATATCGTCGCCTAATGGCTCCCCAATATATTTTATACTCATTGGACAAATTTCACCGGCCAGAAACAACGAAGTATAGACAAGGCGAGTCAAGCAATCAGGCTAATTTGTGACGCTATGAGATGAGGCCTTATGGATGCCCATTGAAAGTCATAATGCTGATTGACACCGTATCACTAGCGAGAACAATCGAGTATGGACAAGGAATGGAGCTACCACGAGACATCATATCGTCGCCTAATGGCTCGTCCAATATTGTTATATCGTTGCCAACATATCACGGCTCGAACCAACGAAGTATAGACAAGGCGAGTCAAGCAATGGGCCAAACTGTGACGTCTATGAGATGAGGCCTTACAAGATACCCATTCAATGTCATCATGCTTGATTGACACCGTATCACCGGTGAGCACAAACAAGTATGGACATGGAATGGAGCTACTGTGATACATCATATCGTCACCTAATGGCTCGTCCAATATTGTTACACTCATTGGCCAACGTATCACCGTCTACAACCAACGAAGTCTAGACAAGGCGAGTCAAGCAATCGGTCCAAAGTGTGACGTCTATGAGATGAGGCCCTACGAGATGCCCATTGAATGTCATCATGTTTGATTGACACCGTATCACCGGTGAGCACAAACAAGTATGGACATGGAATGGAGCTACTGTGATACATCATATCGTCGCCTAATGGCTCGTTCAATATTATTATACTCATTCACTAACATATCACCGGCTAGAACCAACAAAGTATAGACAAGGCGAGTCAAGCCAATCAGTCCAAACTACGACGCCTATGAGATGAGGCCTTACGAGATGCCTATCGAAAGTCATAATGCATGATTGACACCGTATCACTAGCAAGAACAATCGAGTATGGACAAGGAATGGAGCTACTATGAGACATCATATCGTCGCCTAATGGCTCGCCCAATATTGTTATACTCATTGGACAACATTTCACCGGCCAGAAACAATGAAGTATAGACAAGGCGAGTCAAGCAATCAGGCTAATTTGTGACGCTAATGAGATGAGGCCTTATGACATGCCCAGTGAATGTCATAATGCATGATTGACACCGTATCACTAGCGAGAACAATCGAGTATGGACAAGGAATGGAGCTACCACGAGACATCATATCGTCGCCTAATGGCTCTCCAATATTGTTATACTCGTTGGCCAACATATCACCGGCTAGAACCAACGAAGTATAGACAAGGCGAGTCAAGCAATCGGGCCAAACTGTGACGTCTATGAGATGAGGCCTTACAAGATACCCATTCAATGTCATCATGCTTGATTGACACCGTATCACCGGTGAGCACAAACAAGTATGGACATGGAATGGAGCTACTGTGATACATCATATCGTCACCTAATGGCTCGTCCAATATTGTTACACTCATTGGCCAACGTATCACCGTCTACAACCAACGAAGTCTAGACAAGGCGAGTCAAGCAATCGGTCCAAAGTGTGACGTCTATGAGATGAGGCCCTACGAGATGCCCATTGAATGTCATCATGTTTGATTGACACCGTATCACCGGTGAGCACAAACAAGTATGGACATGGAATGGAGCTACTGTGATACATCATATCATCGCCTAATGGCTCGTTCAATATTATTATACTCATTCACTAACATATCACCGGCTAGAACCAACAAAGTATAGACAAGGCGAGTCAAGCAATCAGTCCAAACTGTGACGCCTATGAGATGAGGCCTTACGAGATGCCTATTGAAAGTCATAATGCATGATTGACACTGTATCACTAGCGAGAACAATCGAGTATGGACAAGGAATGGAGCTACCACGAGACATCATATCGTCGCCTAATGGCTCGTCCAATATTGTTATACTCGTTGGCCAACATATCACCGGCTAGAACCAACGAAGTATAGACAAGGCGAGTCAAGGAATAGGGCCAAACTGTGATGTCTATGAGATGAGGCCTTACAAGATACCCATTCAATGTCATCATGCTTGATTGACACCGTATCACCGGTGAGCACAAACAAGTATGGACATGGAATGGAGCTACTGTGATACATCATATCGTCCCCTAATGGCTCGTCCAATATTGTTACACTCATTGGCCAACGTGTCACCGTCTACAACCAACGAAGTCTAGACAAGGCGAGTCAAGCAATCGGTCCAAAGTGTGACGTCTATGAGATGAGGCGCTACGAGATGCCCATTGAATGTCATCATGTTTGATTGACACCGTATCATCGGTGAGCACAAACAAGTATGGACATGGAATGGAGCTAGTGTGATACATCATATCGTCGCCTAATGGCTCGTTCAATATTATTATACTCATTCACTAACATATCACCGGCTAGAACCAACAAAGTATAGACAAGGCGAGTCAACCAATCAGTCCAAACTGTGACGCCTATGAGATGAGGCCTTACGAGATGCCTATTGAAAGTCATAATGCATGATTGACACTGTATCACTAGCGAGAACAATCGAGTATGGACAAGGAATGGAGCTACCATGAGACATCATATCGTCGCCTAATGGCTCGCCCAATATTGTTATACTCATTGGACAAATTTCACCGGCCAGAAACAACGAAGTATAGACAAGGCGAGTCAAGCAATCAGGCTAATTTGTGACGCCTATGAGATGAGGCCTTATGAGATGCCCATTGAAAGTCATCATGCTTGATTGACACCATATCACTTGAGAGAACCATCGAGTATGGACAAGGAATGGAGCTACCATGAGACATCATATCGTCGCCTAATGGCTCGTCCAATATTGTTATACTCGTTGGCCAACATATCACCGGCTAGAACCAACGAAGTATAGACAAGGCGAGTCAAGCAATCGGGCCACACTGTGACGTCTATGAGATGAGGCCTTACAAGATACCCATTCAATGTCATCATGCTTGATTGACACCGTATCACCGGTGAGCACAAACAAGTATGGACATGGAATGGAGCTACTGTGATACATCATATCGTCACCTAATGGCTCGTCCAATATTGTTACACTCATTGGCCAACGTATCACCGTCTAGAACCATCGAAGTCTAGACAAGGCGAGTCAAGCAATCGGTCCAAAGTGTGACGTCTATGAGATGAGGCCCTACGAGATGCCCATGGAATGTCATCATGTTTGATTGACACCGTATCACCGGTGAGCACAAACAAGTATGGACATGGAATGGAGCTACTGTGATACATCAAATCGTCGCCTAATGGCTCGTTCAATATTATTATACTCATTCACTAACATATCACCGGCTAGAACCAACAAAGTATAGACAAGGCGAGTCAAGCAATCAATCCAAACTGCGACGCCTATGAGATGAGGCCTTACGAGATGCCTATTGAAAGTCATAATGCATGATTGACACCATATCACTAGCAAGAACAATCGAGTATGGACAAGGAATGGAGCTACTATGAGACATCATATCGTCGCCTATTGGCTCGCCCAATATTGTTATACTCATTGGACAACATTTCACGGCCGAAAACAAGAGTATAGACAAGGCAGTCAAGCATCAGGCTAATTTGTGACGCCATGAGATGAGGCCTATGAGATGCCCATTGAAAGTCATAATGCATGATTGACACCGTATCACTAGCAGAAACAATCGAGTATGGACAAGGAATGGAGCTACCACGAGACATCATATCGTCGCCTAATGGCTCGTCCAATATTGTTATACTCGTTGGCCAACATATCACCGGCTAGAACCAACGAAGTATAGACAAGGCGAGTCAAGCAATCGGGCCAAACTGTGACGTCTATGAGATGAGGCCTTACAAGATACCCATTCAATGTCATCATGCTTGATTGACACCATATCACCGGTGAGCACAACAAGTATGGACATGGAATGGAGCTACTGTGATACATCACATCGTCACCTAATGGCTCGTCCAATATTGTTACACTCATTGGCGAACGTATCACCGTCTAGAACAAACTGAAGTCTAGGACAAGGCGAGTCAAGCAATCAGGTCCAAAGTGTGACGTCTATGAGATGAGGCCCTACGACATGCCCATGAATGTCATCATGTTTGATTGACCCGTATCACCGGTGAGCACAAACAAGTATGGACATGGAATGGAGCTACTGTGATACATCATATCGTCGCCTAATGGCTCGTTCAATATTATTATACTCATTCACTAACATATCACCGGCTAGAACCAACAAGTATAGACAAGGCGAGTCAAGCAATCAGTCCAAACTGTGACGCCTATGAGATGAGGCCTTACGAGATGCCTATTGAAAGTCAAATGCATGATTGACACTGTATCACTAGCGAGAACAATCGAGTATGGACAAGGAATGGAGCTACCATGAGACATCATATCGTCGCCTAATGGCTCGCCCAATATTGTTATACTCATTGGACAAATTTCACCGGCCAGAGAACATGAAGTATAGACAAGGCGAGTCAAGCAATCAGGCTAATTTGTGACGCTAATGAGATGAGGCCTTATGACATGCCCATTGAAGTCATAATGCATGATTGACACCGTATCACTAGCGAGAACAATCGAGTATGGACAAGGAAGGAGCTACCACGAGACATCATATCGTCGCCTAATGGCTTCCAATATTGTTATACTCGTTGGCCAACATATCACCGGCTAGAACCAACGAAGTTAGACAAGGCGAGTCAAGCAATCGGGCCAAACTGTGACGTCTATGAGATGAGGCCTTACAAGATACCCATTCAATGTCATCATGCTTGATTGACACCGTATCCCGGTGAGCACAAACAAGTATGGACATGGAATGGAGCTACTGTGATACATCATATCGTCACCTAAAGGCTCGTCTCCAATATTGTTTCACTCATTGGCCAACGTATCACCGTCTCAAACAACGAAGTCTAGACAAGGCGAAGAGGTCAAAAGGAAAGCAGAAGGTCGAAGTGAAAAGAGGAGGATTAGGCTTTTAGTAGAAGGAGGACGAGGAAAGAGAGAAGATAACGAAAGCGAGTTCAAGCAATCGGTCCCAAAGTGTTGACGTCTCTTTTGAGAGAATGAGAGGCCCCCTCCTATAACGAGATGGATTGAACCATTGGATGCCCATTGAATGTCATATGTTTTGATTGGACACCGTCGTTTTTCAACTGCGTGAGCACAAACAAGTATGATGGACATTTAGGAATATTGGAGCTACTTACTGTGTTGTTGGTCGGGTGTCCGGGGATTTGGGAGTTTGTGCTTGTTGGAGTACGATCATATGCATCGCCTCCTGAAATGGACGTGGATTGTTCAATATTATTATGATCATTCCGAGTAGACATATCACCAGGCGTTATTAGAGACCAACCAACAGAGATGTAGACAGGCTGAGGGTGGGAGGTCAAAAGTGTCATCAGAGGTCAGTACGAGTCAAAAGTCAAAAGCAAGTAAGTTCGGAGTCAAGAGCATCAATAGATAGAGATACGAAGTCAGTGGCAATCAGAAGTGAAGTGTCCAAACTGTGTTGCTGAAGTGACGCCTACTATGGGTGATTTGAATGCGCGGCGCTTATCCGAGGCAGATTTCGTGCTATTGAAGAGTCATAATAAGCAATCGAACTAATGCATGGGAATGTTGACACTGTAGGCCACGTGGGGCCTATCACTAGCCAGAGAGGGAGGAAACAATCGGGAGCACTACTGGGTATGCCGGAGGGATACATGAGGACTAGGAAATGAAGGCCAGTTCAGATTCATGGCAGTAGCAGCGCAAAGCAAAATTAAACCACCGTCGCTAGCGTACACACGATTTTTTGACATCATTCGTTCTCCAAACTAAATGGCCTCCCGATTCCGATCGTCCAATATTGATCAGTAGTCCTCGTCCACTAAGTGTGCAATTGATGAGTGCCTCATAGCGGGACCTTCGCCTGCCAACCTGATGACGCGGCCTATGAGACTGAGAACCACATTTAGTTTAAGCTCTAGGTTAGGATTACCAGTTACGGAGGGCACATTGTACAGTCGTCGTCTCGTAGTATAGACATTAGAGCGAGAAGAGTGGATATCCGTAAGTCCTCGAGGAAGGTCAAGCGCTAGAGAGCGTAAAGTCAAGCAAGCACGGACGGTACGAAAAAGAAGGGTCGGTGGAAGGCTGGGAGAGGAGTGGGCTGCGACGGTTCACGAGAAGCACTACATCGACGAGGTTGCAAAAGTCAAGCGATGAGTGGCGAACACTGCGGTGTACAGTTGCACCTAGTTGTTGGTCTTATGTAGGAAGCCCGTTGACGGATGAGAGAGAGGCGCGTCTTCACTCACAGCTTGGTCTTGTTGTTTTACCTTTTGCTTAACTATTTAGCGCTGGCATTCTTCCAGCTGTCACTATTATTCGCTCTTTTTATTACAAGATTCTCTATGTAAATCGGCTAGCCCAATTCAGTAGTCATCATGCTTGTCCATTGCATCACACTAGTATGCCTATCATCGCAGGTCTCTGGAGCAGACAAACAACGTGAAATTTCTTTCGTCTGATTGGACATGGAAATGCTGTACCTCAGGATTCTGATCTGTGAATACATTTCATATTTGCTGGCCGCCCCTAATGGTGCTCTTTGCTCTACGGTACTGCGTCTAATAATATTGTTTATGACACTATTGGCCCAACGTGTAATAACATCACCGTCTTCTTCAACCAACGAAGTCTAGACAAGGGAGGTAAGAGGAGACCAAGGGGATGTCAAAGCAAACGGTTCCAAAGTGTGGACACGAGTAACGTTCTCAGAGATGATGGTCGCTACACCCTTCTGAAGGCGCTTCTCCTAAACGGGCGCTGCCTACGAGCGCGATTAGGAATGCTGCCCATAGGTTGAATTTGTTGAATGTCTCATGTTTGATAATATTTCACACCGAGCATCACCGCGGGTGAAGCACAAACAAATTGGGGCGCGGTTGAGCAGACGCCAGCGTGATAGTAGGTCGCGTTGTGAGCGGCGCTGTGTTTGTTGAGCACAAACAAGGTGCATGCGACATGGACATGGATTCAAATATAGAGAAGATTGCTGGAGTATGTGAGTATCAGTGTCAGCATCGTCGCGATCGCGTTACGCAGGCGCTTAGGTCACGCTTGTCAGATCGATTATCTCATGGAAATCGAATATCGCTTATTAATCTAAAATATGCCAGAGTTTCTAAAGCGTAGTGAATAGAAAAAAATTACGAAAGTAGTGAGGACTAGGAGAAGTAGGAAGAACCCCCAAAAGAAGGGGCGGGTGGCAACAGAGGGTGGCAATAGGTTGGGGATGGGGGTTGGGTTGGCATTCATATTTTAGCAG
>JARKIM010000026.1:0-171309 GCA_030378355.1 Eleusine indica | reverse complement strand
CAATCAAACATGATGACATTCAATGGGCATCTCGTAGGGCCTCATCTCATAGACGTCACACTTTGGACCGATTGCTTGACTCGCCTTGTCTAGACTTCGTTGGTTGTAGACGGTGATACGTTGGCCAATGAGTGTAACAATATTGGACGAGCCATTAGGTGACGATATGATGTATCACAGTAGCTCCATTCCATGTCCATACTTGTTTGTGCTCACCGGTGATACGGTGTCAATCAAGCATGATGACATTGAATGGGTATCTTGTAAGGCCTCATCTCATAGACGTCACAGTTTGGCCCGATTGCTTGACTCGCCTTGTCTATACTTCGTTGGTTCTAGCCGGTGATATGTTGGCCAACGAGTATAACAATATTGGATGAGCCATTAGGCGACGATATGATGTCTCGTGGTAGCTCCATTCCTTGTCCATACTCGATTGTTCTCGCTAGTGATACGGTGTCAATCATGCATTATGACATTCACTGGGCATGTCATAAGGCCTCATCTCATTAGCGTCACAAATTAGCCTGATTGCTTGACTCGCCTTGTCTATACTTCATTGTTTCTGGCCGGTGAAATGTTGTCCAATGAGTATAACAATATTGGGCGAGCCATTAGGCGACGATATGATGTCTCATAGTAGCTCCATTCCTTGTCCATACTCGATTGTTCTTGCTAGTGATACGGTGTCAATCATGCATTATGACTTTCGATAGGCATCTCGTAAGGCCTCATCTCATAGGCGTCGTAGTTTGGACTGATTGCTTGACTCGCCTTGTCTATACTTTGTTGGTTCTAGCCGGTGATATGTTAGTGAATGAGTATAATAATATTGAACGAGCCATTAGGCGACGATATGATGTATCACAGTAGCTCCATTCCATGTCCATACTTGTTTGTGCTCACCGGTGATACGGTGTCAATCAAACATGATGACATTCAATGGGCATCTCGTAGGGCCTCATCTCATAGACGTCACACTTTGGACCGATTGCTTGACTCGCCTTGTCTAGACTTCGTTGGTTGTAGACGGTGATACGTTGGCCAATGAGTGTAACAATATTGGACGAGCCATTAGGTGACGATATGATGTATCACAGTAGCTCCATTCCATGTCCATACTTGTTTGTGCTCACCGGTGATACGGTGTCAATCAAGCATGATGACATTGAATGGGTATCTTGTAAGGCCTCATCTCATAGACGTCACAGTTTGGCCCTATTGCTTGACTCGCCTTGTCTATACTTCGTTGGTTCGAGCCGGTGATATGTTGGTCAACGAGTATAACAATATTGGACGAGCCATTAGGCGACGATATGATGTCTCGTGGTAGCTCCATTCCTTGTCCATACTCGATTGTTCTCGCTAGTGGTACGGTGTCAATCATGCATTATGACTTTCAATGGGCATCTCATAAGGCCTCATCTCATAGGCGTCACAAATTAGCCTGATTGCTTGACTCGCCTTGTCTATACTTCGTTGTTTCTGGCCGGTGAAATTTGTCCAATGAGTATAACAATATTGGGCGAGCCATTAGGCGACGATATGATGTCTCAAGGTAGCTCCATTCCTTGTCCATACTCGATTGTTCTCGCTAGTGATACAGTGTCAATCATGCATTATGACTTTCAATAGGCATCTCGTAAGGCCTCATCTCATAGGCGTCACAGTTTGGACTGATTGCTTGACTCGCCTTGTCTATACTTTGTTGGTTCTAGCCGGTGATATGTTAGTGAATGAGTATAATAATATTGAACGAGCCATTAGGCGACGATATGATGTATCACAGTAGCTCCATTCCATGTCCATACTTGTTTGTGCTCACCGGTGATACGGTGTCAATCAAACATGATGACATTCAATGGGCATGTCGTAGGGCCTCATCTCATAGACGTCACACTTTGGACCGATTGCTTGACTCGCCTTGTCTAGACTTCGTTTGTTCTAGACGGTGATACGTTGGCCAATGAGTGTAACAATATTGGACGAGCCATTAGGTGACGATGTGATGTATCACAGTAGCTCCATTCCATGTCCATACTTGTTTGTGCTCACCGGTGATATGGTGTCAATCAAGCATGATGACATTGAATGGGTATCTTGTAAGGCCTCATCTCATAGACGTCACAGTTTGGCCCGATTGCTTGACTCGCCTTGTCTATACTTCGTTGGTTCTAGCCGGTGATATGTTGGCCAACGAGTATAACAATATTGGACGAGCCATTAGGCGACGATATGATGTCTCGTGGTAGCTCCATTCCTTGTCCATACTCGATTGTTCTCGCTAGTGATACGGTGTCAATCATGCATTATGACTTTCAATGGGCATCTCATACGGCCTCATCTCATTGGCGTCACAAATTAGCCTGACTGCTTGACTTGCCTTGTCTATACTTCATTGTTTCTGGCCGGTGAAATGTTGTCCAATGAGTATAACAATATTGGGCGAGCCAATAGGCGACGATATGATGTCTCATAGTAGCTCCATTCCTTGTCCATACTCGATTGTTCTTGCTAGTGATACGGTGTCAATCATGCATTATGACTTTCAATAGGCATCTCGTAAGGCCTCATCTCATAGGCGTCGCAGTTTGGATTGATTGCTTGACTCGCCTTGTCTATACTTTGTTGGTTCTAGCCGGTGATATGTTAGTGAATGAGTATAATAATATTGAACGAGCCATTAGGCGACGATTTGATGTATCACAGTAGCTCCATTCCATGTCCATACTTGTTTGTGCTCACCGGTGATACGGTGTCAATCAAACATGATGACATTCAATGGGCATCTCGTAGGGCCTCATCTCATAGACGTCACACTTTGGACCGATTGCTTGACTCGCCTTGTCTAGACTTCGTTGGTTCTAGACGGTGATACGTTGGCCAATGAGTGTAACAATATTGGACGAGCCATTAGGTGACGATATGATGTATCACAGTAGCTCCATTCCATGTCCATACTTGTTTGTGCTCACCGGTGATACGGTGTCAATCAAGCATGATGACATTGAATGGGTATCTTGTAAGGCCTCATCTCATAGACGTCACAGTGTGGCCCGATTGCTTGACTCGCCTTGTCTATACTTCGTTGGTTCTAGCCGGTGATATGTTGGCCAACGAGTATAACAATATTGGACGAGCCATTAGGCGACGATATGATGTCTCATGGTAGCTCCATTCCTTGTCCATACTCGATTGTTCTCTCAAGTGATATGGTGTCAATCAAGCATGATGACTTTCAATGGGCATCTCATAAGGCCTCATCTCATAGGCGTCACAAATTAGCCTGATTGCTTGACTCGCCTTGTCTATACTTCGTTGTTTCTGGCCGGTGAAATTTGTCCAATGAGTATAACAATATTGGGCGAGCCATTAGGCGACGATATGATGTCTCATGGTAGCTCCATTCCTTGTCCATACTCGATTGTTCTCGCTAGTGATACGGTGTCAATCATGCATTATGACTTTCAATAGGCATCTCGTAAGGCCTCATCTCATAGGCGTCGCAGTTTGGACTGATTGCTTGACTCGCCTTGTCTATACTTTGTTGGTTCTAGCTGGTGATATGTTAGTGAATGAGTATAATAATATTGAACGAGCCATTAGGCGACGATATGATGTATCACAGTAGCTCCATTCCATGTCCATACTTGTTTGTGCTCACCGGTGATACGGTGTCAATCAAACATGATGACATTCAATGGGCATCTCGTAGGGCCTCATCTCATAGACGTCACACTTTGGACCGATTGCTTGACTCGCCTTGTCTAGACTTCGTTGTTTCTGGCCGGTGAAATTTGTCCAATGAGTATAACAATATTGGGCGAGCCATTAGGCGACGATATGATGTCTCATGGTAGCTCCATTCCTTGTCCATACTCGATTGTTCTCGCTAGTGATACGGTGTCAATCATGCATTATGACTTTCAATAGGCATCTCGTAAGGCCTCATCTCATAGGCGTTGCAGTTTGGACTGATTGCTTGACTCGCCTTGTCTATACTTTGTTGGTTCTAGCTGGTGATATGTTAGTGAATGAGTATAATAATATTGAACGAGCCATTAGGCGACAATATGATGTATCACAGTAGCTCCATTCCATGTCCATACTTGTTTGTGCTCACCGGTGATACGGTGTCAATCAAACATGATGACATTCAATGGGCATCTCGTAGGGCCTCATCTCATAGACGTCACACTTTGGACCGATTGCTTGACTCGCCTTGTCTAGACTTCGTTGGTTCTAGACGGTGATACGTTGGCCAATGAGTGTAACAATATTGGACGAGCCATTAGGTGACGATCTGATGTATCACAGTAGCTCCATTCCATGTCCATACTTGTTTGTGCTCACCGGTGATATGGTGTCAATCAAGCATGATGACATTGAATGGGTATCTTGTAAGGCCTCATCTCATAGACGTCACAGTTTGGCCCGATTGCTTGACTCGCCTTGTCTATACTTCGTTGGTTCTAGCCGGTGATATGTTGGCCAACGAGTATAACAATATTGGACGAGCCATTAGGCGACGATATGATGTCTCGTGGTAGCTCCATTCCTTGTCCATACTCGATTGTTCTCGCTAGTGATACGGTGTCAATCATGCATTATGACTTTCAATGGGCATCTCATACGGCCTCATCTCATTGGCGTCACAAATTAGCCTGACTGCTTGACTTGCCTTGTCTATACTTCATTGTTTCTGGCCGGTGAAATGTTGTCCAATGAGTATAACAATATTGGGCGAGCCATTAGGCGACGATATGATGTCTCATAGTAGCTCCATTCCTTGTCCATACTCGATTGTTCTTGCTAGTGATACGGTGTCAATCATGCATTATGACTTTCAATAGGCATCTCGTAAGGCCTCATCTCATAGGCGTCGCAGTTTGGACTGATTGCTTGACTCGCCTTGTCTATACTTTGTTGGTTCTAGCCGGTGATATGTTAGTGAATGAGTATAATAATATTGAACGAGCCATTAGGCGACGATTTGATGTATCACAGTAGCTCCATTCCATGTCCATACTTGTTTGTGCTCACCGGTGATACGGTGTCAATCAAACATGATGACATTCAATGGGCATCTCGTAGGGCCTCATCTCATAGACGTCACACTTTGGACCGATTGCTTGACTCGCCTTGTCTAGACTTCGTTGGTTCTAGACGGTGATACGTTGGCCAATGAGTGTAACAATATTGGACGAGCCATTAGGTGACGATATGATGTATCACAGTAGCTCCATTCCATGTCCATACTTGTTTGTGCTCACCGGTGATACGGTGTCAATCAAGCATGATGACATTGAATGGGTATCTTGTAAGGCCTCATCTCATAGACGTCACAGTTTGGCCCGATTGCTTGACTCGCCTTGTCTATACTTCGTTGGTTCTAGCCGGTGATATGTTGGCCAACGAGTATAACAATATTGGACGAGCCATTAGGCGACGATATGATGTCTCGTGGTAGCTCCATTCCTTGTCCATACTCGATTGTTCTCGCTAGTGATACGGTGTCAATCATGCATTATGACTTTCAATGGGCATCTCATACGGCCTCATCTCATTGGCGTCACAAATTAGCCTGATTGCTTGACTCGCCTTGTCTATACTTCATTGTTTCTGGCCGGTGAAATGTTGTCCAATGAGTATAACAATATTGGGCGAGCCAATAGGCGACGATATGATGTCTCATAGTAGCTCCATTCCTTGTCCATACTCGATTGTTCTTGCTAGTGATACGGTGTCAATCATGCATTATGACTTTCAATAGGCATCTCGTAAGGCCTCATCTCATAGGCGTCGCAGTTTGGACTGATTGCTTGACTCGCCTTGTCTATACTTTGTTGGTTCTAGCCGGTGATATGTTAGTGAATGAGTATAATAATATTGAACGAGCCATTAGGCGACGATTTGATGTATCACAGTAGCTCCATTCCATGTCCATACTTGTTTGTGCTCACCGGTGATACGGTGTCAATCAAACATGATGACATTCAATGGGCATGTCGTAGGGCCTCATCTCATAGACGTCACACTTTGGACCGATTGCTTGACTCGCCTTGTCTAGACTTCGTCTGTTCTAGACGGTGATACGTTGGCCAATGAGTGTAACAATATTGGACGAGCCATTAGGTGACGATCTGATGTATCACAGTAGCTCCATTCCATGTCCATACTTGTTTGTGCTCACCGGTGATATGGTGTCAATCAAGCATGATGACATTGAATGGGTATCTTGTAAGGCCTCATCTCATAGACGTCACAGTTTAGCCCGATTGCTTGACTCGCCTTGTCTATACTTCGTTGGTTCTAGCCGGTGATATGTTGGCCAACGAGTATAACAATATTGGACGAGCCATTAGGCGACGATATGATGTCTCGTGGTAGCTCCATTCCTTGTCCATACTCGATTGTTCTCGCTAGTGATACGGTGTCAATCATGCATTATGACTTTCAATGGGCATCTCATACGGCCTCATCTCATTGGCGTCAAAAATTAGCCTGACTGCTTGACTTGCCTTGTCTATACTTCATTGTTTCTGGCCGGTGAAATGTTGTCCAATGAGTATAACAATATTGGGCGAGCCAATAGGCGACGATATGATGTCTCATAGTAGCTCCATTCCTTGTCCATACTCGATTGTTCTTGCTAGTGATACGGTGTCAATCATGCATTATGACTTTCAATAGGCATCTCGTAAGGCCTCATCTCATAGGCGTCGCAGTTTGGATTGATTGCTTGACTCGCCTTGTCTATACTTTGTTGGTTCTAGCCGGTGATATGTTAGTGAATGAGTATAATAATATTGAACGAGCCATTAGGCGACGATTTGATGTATCACAGTAGCTCCATTCCATGTCCATACTTGTTTGTGCTAACCGGTGATACGGTGTCAATCAAACATGATGACATTCAATGGGCATCTCGTAGGGCCTCATCTCATAGACGTCACACTTTGGACCGATTGCTTGACTCGCCTTGTCTAGACTTCGTTGGTTCTAGACGGTGATACGTTGGCCAATGAGTGTAACAATATTGGACGAGCCATTAGGTGACGATATGATGTATCACAGTAGCTCCATTCCATGTCCATACTTGTTTGTGCTCACCGGTGATACGGTGTCAATCAAGCATGATGACATTGAATGGGTATCTTGTAAGGCCTCATCTCATAGACGTCACAGTGTGGCCCGATTGCTTGACTCGCCTTGTCTATACTTCGTTGGTTCTAGCCGGTGATATGTTGGCCAACGAGTATAACAATATTGGACGAGCCATTAGGCGACGATATGATGTCTCATGGTAGCTCCATTCCTTGTCCATACTCGATTGTTCTCTCAAGTGATATGGTGTCAATCAAGCATGATGACTTTCAATGGGCATCTCATAAGGCCTCATCTCATAGGCGTCACAAATTAGCCTGATTGCTTGACTCGCCTTGTCTATACTTCGTTGTTTCTGGCCGGTGAAATTTGTCCAATGAGTATAACAATATTGGGCGAGCCATTAGGCGACGATATGATGTCTCATGGTAGCTCCATTCCTTGTCCATACTCGATTGTTCTCGCTCGTGATACGGTGTCAATCATGCATTATGACTTTCAATAGGCATCTCGTAAGGCCTCATCTCATAGGCGTCGCAGTTTGGAGTGATTGCTTGACTCGCCTTGTCTATACTTTGTTGGTTCTAGCTGGTGATATGTTAGTGAATGAGTATAATAATATTGAACGAGCCATTAGGCGACGATTTGATGTATCACAGTAGCTCCATTCCATGTCCATACTTGTTTGTGCTCACCGGTGATACGGTGTCAATCAAACATGATGACATTCAATGGGCATCTCGTAGGGCCTCATCTCATAGACGTCACACTTTGGACCGATTGCTTGACTCGCCTTGTCTAGACTTCGTTGGTTCTAGACGGTGATACGTTGGCCAATGAGTGTAACAATATTGGACGAGCCATTAGGTGACGATATGATGTATCACAGTAGCTCCATTCCATGTCCATACTTGTTTGTGCTCACCGGTGATACGGTGTCAATCAAGCATGATGACATTGAATGGGTATCTTGTAAGGCCTCATCTCATAGACGTCACAGTTTGGCCCGATTGCTTGACTCGCCTTGTCTATACTTCGTTGGTTCTAGCCGGTGATATGTTGGCCAACGAGTATAACAATATTGGACGAGCCATTAGGCGACGATATGATGTCTCGTGGTAGCTCCATTCCTTGTCCATACTCGATTGTTCTCGCTAGTGATACGGTGTCAATCATGCATTATGACTTTCAATGGGCATCTCATACGGCCTCATCTCATTGGCGTCACAAATTAGCCTGATTGCTTGACTTGCCTTGTCTATACTTCATTGTTTCTGGCCGGTGAAATGTTGTCCAATGAGTATAACAATATTGGGCGAGCCAATAGGCGACGATATGATGTCTCATAGTAGCTCCATTCCTTGTCCATACTCGATTGTTCTTGCTAGTGATACGGTGTCAATCATGCATTATGACTTTCAATAGGCATCTCGTAAGGCCTCATCTCATAGGCGTCGCAGTTTGGACTGATTGCTTGACTCGCCTTGTCTATACTTTGTTGGTTCTAGCCGGTGATATGTTAGTGAATGAGTATAATAATATTGAACGAGCCATTAGGCGATGATTTGATGTATCACAGTAGCTCCATTCCATGTCCATACTTGTTTGTGCTCACCGGTGATACGGTGTCAATCAAGCATGATGACATTGAATGGGTATCTTGTAAGGCCTCATCTCATAGACGTCACAGTGTGGCCCGATTGCTTGACTCGCCTTGTCTATACTTCGTTGGTTCTAGCCGGTGATATGTTGGCCAACGAGTATAACAATATTGGACGAGCCATTAGGTGACGATATGATGTCTCATGGTAGCTCCATTCCTTGTCCATACTCGATTGTTCTCTCAAGTGATATGGTGTCAATCAAGCATGATGACTTTCAATGGGCATCTCATAAGGCCTCATCTCATAGGCGTCACAAATTAGCCTGATTGCTTGACTCGCCTTGTCTATACTTCGTTGTTTCTGGCCGGTGAAATTTGTCCAATGAGTATAACAATATTGGGCGAGCCATTAGGCGACGATATGATGTCTCATGGTAGCTCCATTCCTTGTCCATACTCGATTGTTCTCGCTAGTGATACGGTGTCAATCATGCATTATGACTTTCAATAGGCATCTCGTAAGGCCTCATCTCATAGGCGTCGCAGTTTGGACTGATTGCTTGACTCGCCTTGTCTATACTTTGTTGGTTCTAGCTGGTGATATGTTAGTGAATGAGTATAATAATATTGAACGAGCCATTAGGCGACGATATGATGTATCACAGTAGCTCCATTCCATGTCCATACTTGTTTGTGCTCACCGGTGATACGGTGTCAATCAAACATGATGACATTCAATGGGCATCTCGTAGGGCCTCATCTCATAGACGTCACACTTTGGACCGATTGCTTGACTCGCCTTGTCTAGACTTCGTTGGTTCTAGACGGTGATACGTTGGCCAATGAGTGTAACAATATTGGACGAGCCATTAGGTGACGATCTGATGTACCACAGTAGCTCCATTCCATGTCCATACTTGTTTGTGCTCACCGGTGATATGGTGTCAATCAAGCATGATGACATTGAATGGGTATCTTGTAAGGCCTCATCTCATAGACGTCACAGTTTGGCCCGATTGCTTGACTCGCCTTGTCTATACTTCGTTGGTTCTAGCCGGTGATATGTTGGCCAACGAGTATAACAATATTGGACGAGCCATTAGGCGACGATATGATGTCTCGTGGTAGCTCCACTCCTTGTCCATACTCGATTGTTCTCGCTAGTGATACGGTGTCAATCATGCATTATGACTTTCAATGGGCATCTCATACGGCCTCATCTCATTGGCGTCACAAATTAGCCTGATTGCTTGACTTGCCTTGTCTATACTTCATTGTTTCTGGCCGGTGAAATGTTGTCCAATGAGTATAACAATATTGGGCGAGCCAATAGGCGACGATATGATGTCTCATAGTAGCTCCATTCCTTGTCCATACTCGATTGTTCTTGCTAGTGATACGGTGTCAATCATGCATTATGACTTTCAATAGGCATCTCGTAAGGCCTCATCTTATAGGCGTCGCAGTTTGGACTGATTGCTTGACTCGCCTTGTCTATACTTTGTTGGTTCTAGCCGGTGATATGTTAGTGAATGAGTATAATAATATTGAACGAGCCATTAGGCGACGATTTGATGTATCACAGTAGCTCCATTCCATGTCCATACTTGTTTGTGCTCACCGGTGATACGGTGTCAATCAAACATGATGACATTCAATGGGCATGTCGTAGGGCCTCATCTCATAGACGTCACACTTTGGACCGATTGCTTGACTCGCCTTGTCTAGACTTCGTCTGTTCTAGACGGTGATACGTTGGCCAATGAGTGTAACAATATTGGACGAGCCATTAGGTGACGATCTGATGTATCACAGTAGCTCCATTCCATGTCCATACTTGTTTGTGCTCACCGGTGATATGGTGTCAATCAAGCATGATGACATTGAATGGGTATCTTGTAAGGCCTCATCTCATAGACGTCACAGTTTAGCCCGATTGCTTGACTCGCCTTGTCTATACTTCGTTGGTTCTAGCCGGTGATATGTTGGCCAACGAGTATAACAATATTGGACGAGCCATTAGGCGACGATATGATGTCTCGTGGTAGCTCCATTCCTTGTCCATACTCGATTGTTCTCGCTAGTGATATGGTGTCAATCATGCATTATGACTTTCAATGGGCATCTCATACGGCCTCATCTCATTGGCGTCACAAATTAGCCTGATTGCTTGACTTGCCTTGTCTATACTTCATTGTTTCTGGCCGGTGAAATGTTGTCCAATGAGTATAACAATATTGGGCGAGCCAATAGGCGACGATATGATGTCTCATAGTAGCTCCATTCCTTGTCCATACTCGATTGTTCTTGCTAGTGATACGGTGTCAATCATGCATTATGACTTTCAATAGGCATCTCGTAAGGCCTCATCTCATAGGCGTCGCAGTTTGGAGTGATTGCTTGACTCGCCTTGTCTATACTTTGTTGGTTCTAGCCGGTGATATGTTAGTGAATGAGTATAATAATATTGAACGAGCCATTAGGCGACGATTTGATGTATCACAGTAGCTCCATTCCATGTCCATACTTGTTTGTGCTCACCGGTGATACGGTGTCAATCAAACATGATGACATTCAATGGGCATCTCGTAGGGCCTCATCTCATAGACGTCACACTTTGGCCCGATTGCTTGACTCGCCTTGTCTATACTTCGTTGGTTCTAGACGGTGATACGTTGGCCAATGAGTGTAACAATATTGGACGAGCCATTAGGTGACGATATGATGTATCACAGTAGCTCCATTCCATGTCCATACTTGTTTGTGCTCACCGGTGATACGGTGTCAATCAAGCATGATGACATTGAATGGGTATCTTGTAAGGCCTCATCTCATAGACGTCACAGTTTGGCCCGATTGCTTGACTCGCCTTGTCTATACTTCGTTGGTTCTAGCCGGTGATATGTTGGCCAACGAGTATAACAATATTGGACGAGCCATTAGGCGACGATATGATGTCTCGTGGTAGCTCCATTCCTTGTCCATACTCGATTGTTCTCGCTAGTGATACGGTGTCAATCATGCATTATGACTTTCAATGGGCATCTCATACGGCCTCATCTCATTGGCGTCACAAATTAGCCTGATTGCTTGACTTGCCTTGTCTATACTTCATTGTTTCTGGCCGGTGAAATGTTGTCCAATGAGTATAACAATATTGGGCGAGCCAATAGGCGACGATATGATGTCTCATAGTAGCTCCATTCCTTGTCCATACTCGATTGTTCTTGCTAGTGATACGGTGTCAATCATGCATTATGACTTTCAATAGGCATCTCGTAAGGCCTCATCTCATAGGCGTCGCAGTTTGGACTGATTGCTTGACTCGCCTTGTCTATACTTTGTTGGTTCTAGCCGGTGATATGTTAGTGAATGAGTATAATAATATTGAACGAGCCATTAGGCGATGATTTGATGTATCACAGTAGCTCCATTCCATGTCCATACTTGTTTGTGCTCACCGGTGATACGGTGTCAATCAAGCATGATGACATTGAATGGGTATCTTGTAAGGCCTCATCTCATAGACGTCACAGTGTGGCCCGATTGCTTGACTCGCCTTGTCTATACTTCGTTGGTTCTAGCCGGTGATATGTTGGCCAACGAGTATAACAATATTGGACGAGCCATTAGGTGACGATATGATGTCTCATGGTAGCTCCATTCCTTGTCCATACTCGATTGTTCTCTCAAGTGATATGGTGTCAATCAAGCATGATGACTTTCAATGGGCATCTCATAAGGCCTCATCTCATAGGCGTCACAAATTAGCCTGATTGCTTGACTCGCCTTGTCTATACTTCGTTGTTTCTGGCCGGTGAAATTTGTCCAATGAGTATAACAATATTGGGCGAGCCATTAGGCGACGATATGATGTCTCATGGTAGCTCCATTCCTTGTCCATACTCGATTGTTCTCGCTAGTGATACGGTGTCAATCATGCATTATGACTTTCAATAGGCATCTCGTAAGGCCTCATCTCATAGGCGTCGCAGTTTGGACTGATTGCTTGACTCGCCTTGTCTATACTTTGTTGGTTCTAGCTGGTGATATGTTAGTGAATGAGTATAATAATATTGAACGAGCCATTAGGCGACGATATGATGTATCACAGTAGCTCCATTCCATGTCCATACTTGTTTGTGCTCACCGGTGATACGGTGTCAATCAAACATGATGACATTCAATGGGCATCTCGTAGGGCCTCATCTCATAGACGTCACACTTTGGACCGATTGCTTGACTCGCCTTGTCTAGACTTCGTTGGTTCTAGACGGTGATACGTTGGCCAATGAGTGTAACAATATTGGACGAGCCATTAGGTGACGATCTGATGTACCACAGTAGCTCCATTCCATGTCCATACTTGTTTGTGCTCACCGGTGATATGGTGTCAATCAAGCATGATGACATTGAATGGGTATCTTGTAAGGCCTCATCTCATAGACGTCACAGTTTGGCCCGATTGCTTGACTCGCCTTGTCTATACTTCGTTGGTTCTAGCCGGTGATATGTTGGCCAACGAGTATAACAATATTGGACGAGCCATTAGGCGACGATATGATGTCTCGTGGTAGCTCCACTCCTTGTCCATACTCGATTGTTCTCGCTAGTGATACGGTGTCAATCATGCATTATGACTTTCAATGGGCATCTCATACGGCCTCATCTCATTGGCGTCACAAATTAGCCTGATTGCTTGACTTGCCTTGTCTATACTTCATTGTTTCTGGCCGGTGAAATGTTGTCCAATGAGTATAACAATATTGGGCGAGCCAATAGGCGACGATATGATGTCTCATAGTAGCTCCATTCCTTGTCCATACTCGATTGTTCTTGCTAGTGATACGGTGTCAATCATGCATTATGACTTTCAATAGGCATCTCGTAAGGCCTCATCTTATAGGCGTCGCAGTTTGGACTGATTGCTTGACTCGCCTTGTCTATACTTTGTTGGTTCTAGCCGGTGATATGTTAGTGAATGAGTATAATAATATTGAACGAGCCATTAGGCGACGATTTGATGTATCACAGTAGCTCCATTCCATGTCCATACTTGTTTGTGCTCACCGGTGATACGGTGTCAATCAAACATGATGACATTCAATGGGCATGTCGTAGGGCCTCATCTCATAGACGTCACACTTTGGACCGATTGCTTGACTCGCCTTGTCTAGACTTCGTCTGTTCTAGACGGTGATACGTTGGCCAATGAGTGTAACAATATTGGACGAGCCATTAGGTGACGATCTGATGTATCACAGTAGCTCCATTCCATGTCCATACTTGTTTGTGCTCACCGGTGATATGGTGTCAATCAAGCATGATGACATTGAATGGGTATCTTGTAAGGCCTCATCTCATAGACGTCACAGTTTAGCCCGATTGCTTGACTCGCCTTGTCTATACTTCGTTGGTTCTAGCCGGTGATATGTTGGCCAACGAGTATAACAATATTGGACGAGCCATTAGGCGACGATATGATGTCTCGTGGTAGCTCCATTCCTTGTCCATACTCGATTGTTCTCGCTAGTGATATGGTGTCAATCATGCATTATGACTTTCAATGGGCATCTCATACGGCCTCATCTCATTGGCGTCACAAATTAGCCTGATTGCTTGACTTGCCTTGTCTATACTTCATTGTTTCTGGCCGGTGAAATGTTGTCCAATGAGTATAACAATATTGGGCGAGCCAATAGGCGACGATATGATGTCTCATAGTAGCTCCATTCCTTGTCCATACTCGATTGTTCTTGCTAGTGATACGGTGTCAATCATGCATTATGACTTTCAATAGGCATCTCGTAAGGCCTCATCTCATAGGCGTCGCAGTTTGGAGTGATTGCTTGACTCGCCTTGTCTATACTTTGTTGGTTCTAGCCGGTGATATGTTAGTGAATGAGTATAATAATATTGAACGAGCCATTAGGCGACGATTTGATGTATCACAGTAGCTCCATTCCATGTCCATACTTGTTTGTGCTCACCGGTGATACGGTGTCAATCAAACATGATGACATTCAATGGGCATCTCGTAGGGCCTCATCTCATAGACGTCACACTTTGGACCGATTGCTTGACTCGCCTTGTCTAGACTTCGTTGGTTCTAGACGGTGATACGTTGGCCAATGAGTGTAACAATATTGGACGAGCCATTAGGTGACGATATGATGTATCACAGTAGCTCCATTCCATGTCCATACTTGTTTGTGCTCACCGGTGATACGGTGTCAATCAAGCATGATGACATTGAATGGGTATCTTGTAAGGCCTCATCTCATAGACGTCACAGTTTGGCCCGATTGCTTGACTCGCCTTGTCTATACTTCGTTGGTTCTAGCCGGTGATATGTTGGCCAACGAGTATAACAATATTGGACGAGCCATTAGGCGACGATATGATGTCTCGTGGTAGCTCCATTCCTTGTCCATACTCGATTGTTCTCGCTAGTGATACGGTGTCAATCATGCATTATGACTTTCAATGGGCATCTCATACGGCCTCATCTCATTGGCGTCACAAATTAGCCTGATTGCTTGACTTGCCTTGTCTATACTTCATTGTTTCTGGCCGGTGAAATGTTGTCCAATGAGTATAACAATATTGGGCGAGCCAATAGGCGACGATATGATGTCTCATAGTAGCTCCATTCCTTGTCCATACTCGATTGTTCTTGCTAGTGATACGGTGTCAATCATGCATTATGACTTTCAATAGGCATCTCGTAAGGCCTCATCTCATAGGCGTCGCAGTTTGGACTGATTGCTTGACTCGCCTTGTCTATACTTTGTTGGTTCTAGCCGGTGATATGTTAGTGAATGAGTATAATAATATTGAACGAGCCATTAGGCGACGATTTGATGTATCACAGTAGCTCCATTCCATGTCCATACTTGTTTGTGCTCACCGGTGATACGGTGTCAATCAAACATGATGACATTCAATGGGCATCTCGTAGGGCCTCATCTCATAGACGTCACACTTTGGACCGATTGCTTGACTCGCCTTGTCTAGACTTCGTTGGTTCTAGACGGTGATACGTTGGCCAATGAGTGTAACAATATTGACGAGCCATTAGGTGACGATATGATGTATCACAGTAGCTCCATTCCATGTCCATACTTGTTTGTGCTCACCGGTGATACGGTGTCAATCAAGCATGATGACATTGAATGGGTATCTTGTAAGGCCTCATCTCATAGATGTCACTGTTTGGCCCGATTGCTTGACTCGCCTTGTCTATACTTCGTTGGTTCTAGCCGGTGATATGTTGGCCAACGAGTATAACAATATTGGACGAGCCATTAGACGACGATATGATGTCTCGTGGTAGCTCCATTCCTTGTCCATACTCGATTGTTCTCGCTAGTGATACGGTGTCAATCATGCATTATGACTTTCAATGGGCATCTCATACGGCCTCATCTCATTGGCGTCACAAATTAGCCTGATTGCTTGACTTGCCTTGTCTATACTTCATTTCTGGCCGGTGAAATGTTGTCCAATGAGTATAACAATATTGGGCGAGCCAATAGGCGACGATATGATGTCTCATAGTAGCTCCATTCCTTGTCCATACTCGATTGTTCTTGCTAGTGATACGGTGTCAATCATGCATTATGACTTTCAATAGGCATCTCGTAAGGCCTCATCTCATAGGCGTCGCAGTTTGGACTGATTGCTTGACTCGCCTTGTCTATACTTTGTTGGTTCTAGCCGGTGATATGTTAGTGAATGAGTATAATAATATTGAACGAGCCATTAGGCGACGATTTGATGTATCACAGTAGCTCCATTCCATGTCCATACTTGTTTGTGCTCACCGGTGATACGGTGTCAATCAAACATGATGACATTCAATGGGCATCTCGTAGGGCCTCATCTCATAGACGTCACACTTTGGACCGATTGCTTGACTCGCCTTGTCTAGACTTTGTTGGTTCTAGACGGTGATACGTTGGCCAATGAGTGTAACAATATTGACGAGCCATTAGGTGACGATATGATGTATCACAGTACCTCCATTCCATGTCCATACTTGTTTGTGCTCACCGGTGATACGGTGTCAATCAAGCATGATGACATTGAATGGGTATCTTGTAAGGCCTCATCTCATAGACGTCACAGTTTGGCCCGATTGCTTGACTCGCCTTGTCTATACTTTGTTGGTTCTAGCCAGTGATATGTTGGCCAACGAGTATAACAATATTGGACGAGCCATTAGGCGACGATATGATGTCTCATGGTAGCTCCATTCCTTGTCCATACTCAATTGTTCTCTCAAGTGATATAGTGTCAATCAAGCATGATGACTTTCAATGGGCATCTCATAAGGCCTCATCTCATAGGCGTCACAAATTAGCCTGATTGCTTGACTCGCCTTGTCTATACTTCGTTGTTTCTGGCCGGTGAAATTTGTCCAATGAGTATAACAATATTGGGCGAGCCATTAGGCGACGATATGATGTCTCATGGTAGCTCCATTCCTTGTCCATACTCGATTGTTCTCGCTAGTGATACGGTGTCAATCATGCATTATGACTTTCAATAGGCATCTCGTAAGGCCTCATCTCATAGGCGTCGCAGTTTGGACTGATTGCTTGACTCGCCTTGTCTATACTTTGTTGGTTCTAGCCGGTGATATGTTAGTGAATGAGTATAATAATATTGAACGAGCCATTAGGCGACGATTTGATGTATCACAGTAGCTCCATTCCATGTCCATACTTGTTTGTGCTCACCGGTGATACGGTGTCAATCAAACATGATGACATTCAATGGGCATGTCGTAGGGCCTCATCTCATAGACGTCACACTTTGGACCGATTGCTTGACTCGCCTTGTCTAGACTTCGTTGGTTCTAGACGGTGATACGTTGGCCAATGAGTGTAACAATATTGGACGAGCCATTAGGTGACGATCTGATGTATCACAGTAGCTCCATTCCATGTCCATACTTGTTTGTGCTCACCGGTGATATGGTGTCAATCAAGCATGATGACATTGAATGGGTATCTTGTAAGGCCTCATCTCATAGACGTCACAGTTTGGCCCGATTGCTTGACTCGCCTTGTCTATACTTCGTTGGTTCTAGCCGGTGATATGTTGGCCAACGAGTATAACAATATTGGACGAGCCATTAGGCGACGATATGATGTCTCGTGGTAGCTCCATTCCTTGTCCATACTCGATTGTTCTCGCTAGTGATACGGTGTCAATCATGCATTATGACTTTCAATGGGCATCTCATACGGCCTCATCTCATTGGCGTCACAAATTAGCCTGATTGCTTGACTCGCCTTGTCTATACTTCGTTGTTTCTGGCCGGTGAAATTTGTCCAATGAGTATAACAATATTGGGCGAGCCATTAGGCGACGATATGATGTCTCATGGTAGCTCCATTCCTTGTCCATACTCGATTGTTCTCGCTAGTGATACGGTGTCAATCATGCATTATGACTTTCAATAGGCATCTCGTAAGGCCTCATCTCATAGGCGTCGCAGTTTGGACTGATTGCTTGACTCGCCTTGTCTATACTTTGTTGGTTCTAGCTGGTGATATGTTAGTGAATGAGTATAATAATATTGAACGAGCCATTAGGCGACGATATGATGTATCACAGTAGCTCCATTCCATGTCCATACTTATTTGTGCTCACCGGTGATACGGTGTCAATCAAACATGGTGACATTCAATGGGCATCTCGTAGGGCCTCATCTCATAGACGTCACACTTTGGACCGATTGCTTGACTCGCCTTGTCTAGACTTCGTTGGTTCTAGACGGTGATACGTTGGCCAATGAGTGTAACAATATTGGACGAGCCATTAGGTGACGATCTGATGTATCACAGTAGCTCCATTCCATGTCCATACTTGTTTGTGCTCACCGGTGATATGGTGTCAATGAAGCATGATGACATTGAATGGGTATCTTGTAAGGCCTCATCTCATAGACGTCACAGTTTGGCCCGATTGCTTACGCGCCTTGTCTATACTTCGTTGGTTCTAGCCGGTGATATGTTGGCCAACGAGTATAACAATATTGGACGAGCCATTAGGCGACGATATGATGTCTCGTGGTAGCTCCATTCCTTGTCCATACTCGATTGTTCTCGCTAGTGATACGGTGTCAATCATGCATTATGACTTTCAATGGGCATCTCATACGGCCTCATCTCATTGGCGTCACAAATTAGCCTGATTGCTTGACTTGCCTTGTCTATGCTTCATTGTTTCTGGCCGGTGAAATGTTGTCCAATGAGTATAACAATATTGGGCGAGCCAATAGGCGACGATATGATGTCTCATAGTAGCTCCATTCCTTGTCCATACTCGATTGTTCTTGCTAGTGATACGGTGTCAATCATGCATTATGACTTTCAATAGGCATCTCGTAAGGCCTCATCTCATAGGCGTCGCAGTTTGGATTGATTGCTTGACTCGCCTTGTCTATACTTTGTTGGTTCTAGCCGGTGATATGTTAGTGAATGAGTATAATAATATTGAACGAGCCATTAGGCGATGATTTGATGTATCACAGTAGCTCCATTCCTTGTCCATACTTGTTTGTGCTCACCGGTGATACGGTGTCAATCAAACATGATGACATTCAATGGGCATCTCGTAGGGCCTCATCTCATAGACGTCACACTTTGGACCGATTGCTTGACTCGCCTTGTCTAGACTTCGTTGGTTCTAGACGGTGATATGTTGGCCAATGAGTGTAACAATATTGGACGAGCCATTAGGTGACGATATGATGTATCACAGTAGCTCCATTCCATGTCCATACTTGTTTGTGCTCATCGGTGATACGGTGTCAATCAAGCATGATGACATTGAATGGGTATCTTGTAAGGCCTCATCTCATAGACGTCACAGTTTGGCCCGATTGCTTGACTCGCCTTGTCTATACTTCGTTGGTTCTAGCCGGTGATATGTTGGCCAACGAGTATAACAATATTGGACGAGCCATTAGGCGACGATATGATGTCTCATGGTAGCTCCATTCCTTGTCCATACTCGATTGTTCTCTCAAGTGATATGGTGTCAATCAAGCATGATGACTTTCAATGGGCATCTCATAAGGCCTCATCTCATAGGCGTCACAAATTAGCCTGATTGCTTGACTCGCCTTGTCTATACTTCGTTGTTTCTGGCCGGTGAAATTTGTCCAATGAGTATAACAATATTGGGCGAGCCATTAGGCGACGATATGATGTCTCATGGTAGCTCCATTCCTTGTCCATACTCGATTGTTCTCGCTAGTGATACGGTGTCAATCATGCATTATGACTTTCAATAGGCATCTCGTAAGGCCTCATCTCATAGGCGTCGCAGTTTGGACTGATTGCTTGACTCGCCTTGTCTATACTTTGTTGGTTCTAGCTGGTGATATGTTAGTGAATGAGTATAATAATATTGAACGAGCCATTAGGCGACGATATGATGTATCACAGTAGCTCCATTCCATGTCCATACTTGTTTGTGCTCACCGGTGATACGGTGTCAATCAAACATGATGACATTCAATGGGCATGTCGTAGGGCCTCATCTCATAGACGTCACACTTTGGACCGATTGGTTGACTCGCCTTGTCTAGACTTCGTCTGTTCTAGACGGTGATACGTTGGCCAATGAGTGTAACAATATTGGACGAGCCATTAGGTGACGATCTGATGTATCACAGTAGCTCCATTCCATGTCCATACTTGTTTGTGCTCACCGGTGATATGGTGTCAATCAAGCATGATGACATTGAATGGGTATCTTGTAAGGCCTCATCTCATAGACGTCACAGTTTGGCCCGATTGCTTGACTCGCCTTGTCTATACTTCGTTGGTTCTAGCCGGTGATATGTTGGCCAACGAGTATAACAATATTGGACGAGCCATTAGGCGACGATATGATGTCTCGTGGTAGCTCCATTCCTTGTCCATACTCGATTGTTCTCGCTAGTGATACGGTGTCAATCATGCATTATGAGTTTCAATGGGCATCTCATACGGCCTCATCTCATTGGCGTCACAAAATAGCCTGATTGCTTGACTTGCCTTGTCTATACTTCGTTGTTTCTGGCCGGTGAAATGTTGTCCAATGAGTATAACAATATTGGGCGAGCCATTAGGCGACGATATGATGTCTCATAGTAGCTCCATTCCTTGTCCATACTCGATTGTTCTTGCTAGTGATACGGTGTCAATCATGCATTATGACTTTCAATAGGCATCTCGTAAGACCTCATCTCATAGGCGTCGCAGTTTGGACGGATTGCTTGACTCGCCTTGTCTATACTTTGTTGGTTCTAGCCGGTGATATGTTAGTGAATGAGTATAATAATATTGAACGAGCCATTAGGCGACGATTTGATGTATCACAGTAGCTCCATTCCATGTCCATACTTGTTTGTGCTCACCGGTGATACGGTGTCCATCAACCATGATGACATTCAATGGGCATCTCGTAGGGCCTCATCTCATAGACGTCACACTTTGGACCGATTGCTTCACTCGCCTTGTCTATACTTTGTTGGTTCTAGCCGGTGATATGTTAGTGAATGAGTATAATAATATTGAACGAGCCATTAGGCGACGATTTGATGTATCACAGTAGCTCCATTCCATGTCCATACTTGTTTGTGCTCACCGGTGATACGGTGTCAATCAAACATGATGACATTCAATGGGCATCTCGTAGGGCCTCATCTCATAGACGTCACACTTTGGACCGATTGCTTGACTCGCCTTGTCTATACTTCGTTGTTTCTGGCCAGTGATGTGTTGGCTAATGATGATAGGTGTAGAGTGCCCGATCTTTCGGCGAGTGGAGATAACTTCGATTTGGTGGATGTTGACCCTCACGATGCGACTACGACGAGCAAGCCGAAGCGCCAATGCAATCGCTGAACCAACTTCCGGAGGATATTAACCTTGCGGTAAACAAGATCAACCTGATCACGAGGATCAATTCTTACGCGCAATCGAAGAACAAGCAAGAATTAGAGGCGAGCAATCTGATGTATTGCACGAAGGTGGAGTTCTGAATTCACGTCGAGAGACGGATGTATAGCTAAGCTAAACTTAAAACAAAACTCAAAGATTACAAGGGGCGCAGCCCTTGACTATATAGGGGGAGGACGAGGCATCTAGGGCCGGCTGAAGTGGACAGGCGCGCGGTGGAGAGGGAGTCGTGCGACTTGGGCCACGTGGGCCTTCGGGCGACATCATCCTGGGCCGTCGTTCCTTAGCATCAAAACCGTCTTCAATTCCTGGGCTCGAGCTCTAGTGATTGGGCCCTTGTACGTCGTCGTCTCGTTAGAAGATGGATCCGTAACTCGAGGAGGCCCGACGACGAGAGGTGGAGGCGTGATAGCTTGGTTTGGCGCGCCATCTTCCGTCGTCATTATTCGTATGTCGTTGATGTCCTCATCATCCTCCCCTTCTTGAAGTGAAGTCGTCCTCGACGGCAACTCATCATCCTCACCCAAGTATGGTTTCAAATCTGCAACATTAAAACTAGTGGAAACACCAAACTCCATGGGCATGTCAAGAACATAAGCATTATCGTTAATCTTGGTTAGCACTTTAAAAGGACCAGCAGCACGAGGCATCAGTTTAGAACGACGCAAAGTAGGAAATCTATCTTTACGCAAGTGCAAGCAAACCAAATCACCAGGTTCAAAAGAAATATGTTTTCTACCTTTACTACCAGCAACTTGATACTTTTTATTAGCAATGGCAATATTGTGTTGTGTTTCTTCATGCAATTGTTTCATGTGATCAATATGAGCAAGAGCATCAAGATGTGGTTCATCCTCAGCATCAATAGCAAACAAATCAATAGGCGCCTTAGGAACATAGCCATAAACAACCTCAAAAGGACACATCTTAGTGGCAGAATGTATAGCACGATTATAAGCAAATTCAACATGAGGTAAACAATCTTCCCAGCGTCTCATATTTTTATCTAAAACAGCTCTAAGCATAGCAGACAAAGTTCTATTTACTACCTCAGTTTGCCCATCAGTTTGAGGATGACAAGTAGTACTAAACAGCAGCTTAGTTCCTAATTTATTCCAAAGAGAACGCCAAAAATGACTAAGAAACTTAGCATCACGATCAGAGACAATTGTTTTAGGAATTCCATGCAATCTAACAATCTCTCTAAAGAACAATTCAGCAACATTTGAGGCATCATCAGTTTTATGACAAGGTATAAAGCGAGCCATTTTAGAGAAACGATCAACAACCACAAAAATACTGTCCCTCCCCTTCTTAGTGCGAGGCAATCCCAAAACAAAATCCATCGAAATATCAAGCCAAGGAGAAGAGGGAACAGGCAAGGGCATATACAAACCATGATTACCCAAACGAGATTTAGCTTTTTGACATGTAGTACAGCGTGCAACAAGGCGCTCAACATCACGGCGCATCCGTGGCCAAAAGAAATGGTCGGCCAACACCTCATGTGTCTTGAAAACTCCGAAGTGACCCATAAGACCACCTCCGTGCGCCTCCTGTAACAACAAAAGACGAACCGAGCTAGCTGGAATACACAGCTTGTTAGCACGAAACAGGAAATCATCTTGCATATGAAATTTGCCCCAAGGTTTGCCATCCTTACAATGCATCATAATATCATGAAAATCAGCATCATTCACATATTGATCTTTTAAAGCTTGCAAACCAAAGATTTTAAAGTCTAATTGGGACAGCATCATATAACGACGAGACAAAGCATCGGCAATCACATTTTCCTTCCCGTTTTTATGTTTAATGATGTATGAAAAAGATTCAATAAATTCAACCCATTAAGCATGTCGATGATTCAGATTAGTTTGGGTTCTAATATGTTTCAAAGCCTCATGATCAGAATGAATAATAAATTCGCGAGGCCATAAATAATGCTGCCATGTTTGCAAAGTTCTTACTAAGGCATAAAGTTCTTTATCATAAGTGGAATATTTAAGAGCAGCACCACTTAACTTCTCACTAAAATAAGCAATGGGTTTATGATCTTGCAACAAAACAGCACCCAAACCAATTCCACTAGCATCACATTCCAATTCAAACACTTTATCAAAATTAGGCAATTGTAAGAGAGGAGCATGAGTTAACCGTTCCTTTAAAGTGTTGAATGCGTCGTCTTGTGGTGCGTCCCACTCAAATGGCGCACCCTTCTTGGTCAGCTCATGTAATGGTGCAGCAATAGAACCGAAATCCCGCACAAAACGACGATAGAAGCCTGCAAGACCAAGAAAACTGCGAACCTGTGTGACCGTCGTCGGTTGGGGCCAACTCTGAATGGCGTCCACCTTGCTGCTATCGACCTCAATGCCCTGTGGAGTAACAACATATCCAAGAAACGAAACACGTTGCGTGCAAAAAGTGCATTTTTCCATGTTCCCAAACAAGTGAGTAGCACGCAAAGCATCAAAAACAGCACGCAAATGATCTAAATGCTCATTCATGGATTTGCTGTATATAAGGATATCATCAAAATAGACAACAACAAATATTCCAATGAAAGGCCGAAGAACTTCATTCATTAAGCACATAAAAGTGCTAGGAGCATTAGACAATCCAAACGGCATAACCAACCATTCATACAAGCCAAATTTAGTTTTAAAAGCCGTTTTCCATTCATCTCCTAATTTCATTCTTATTTGATGGTAACCACTATGCAAATCAACCTTAGAGAAAATTGTGGCACCACTAAGTTCATCAAGCATATCATCAAGGCGTGGTATAGGATATCGATAACGAATTGTAATATTGTTAATTGCACGACAATCTACACACATACGCCAAGAACCATCTTTCTTAGGAACAAGCAAAACAGGAACCGAACAAGGGCTGAGAGACTCACGAATGTAACCTTTATCAAGCAATGCCTGCACTTGACGCTGAATTTCTTTCGTCTCCTCAGGATTTGTGCGGTACGGGGCGCGATTAGGAAGCTGTGCGCCTGGAATTAAATCAATCTGATGTTCTATGCCACGAATAGGAGGAAGACCCGGTGGCAATTCAGTGGGAAAAACATCTTTATAGACCTGCAAAAGGTTAGCAACAGCAGGAGGAATATGCAACATAGGCGCCTCATCTAGTGAAACAAGCATACGAGAGCAAACTAGCACATAGCAAAGCAGATTAGCATCATGTAATTCATCAAAATCAGCACGTGTAGCAAGCAAGATAGGGTTATTCAATTTGATCTCATGTTGAACAGGTGCAACAGGAGGCGATGTAACCAATTTTGCAGCTTTTGTCGCTCGAGCAATATCATCTTTAAGAACTTGTTCAGGTGTCATAGGATGAATAACAATTTTCTGACCCTTGAACATGAAGAAATAATAATTGGAGCGACCATGATGAACACTATCAACATCATATTGCCAAGGACGGCCAAGCAACAAAGAGCATGCTTCCATTGGAACAACATCACAATCTACAAAATCAGAATAGGCGCCAAGAGAGAAAGGAACACGTACCGAGCGCGTTACCTTTATTTTGCCGCCATCATTAAGCCATTGAACATGATAAGGATGTGGATGCTTCCTTGTTGGCAATGACAACTGCTCCACCAAGGTCGTACTAGCCAAATTGTTGCAACTGCCACCATCGATGATTATACGGACCGCTCGTTCTTGCACAACGCCTTTGATATGAAAAATGTTGTGACGCTAATGCTTTTCATCCTGAACGACCTGTGTACTAAGAACACGCTGCACAACAAGAGTGGCATACCTGTCGACGGCACTAGAGTCGACATGAAGCTCCGTATTATCTGCATGATTAGTGGCAAGCATAGTCTGCTGAATATCCTTAGAATCACTAGCAGAAGAATACCCACCGTCGTCACGAATCAACATAGTTCGTTTATTTGGACAATCGCGTATCACATGACCAAATCCTTGGCAACGGTGACACTGAATATCACGAGCTCGTCCAGACGACGAGGAGGACGGCACGAACGAGGCAGATTTGGCCGTGGATGGAGCACTCGACTTGGACGTGGTCGAGGAGTGGTCGCGCGACGTGGAAGGAGGTGTCGACCGTGGAGCTGAAGGCGTCTTGGACCCTACAAAAATGTTAGGTCTTGACGAAGATTGTCGATCCTGCACTTCACGTTCAGCTTTACAAGCATATTCAAATAAGGTGGTCATATCATCATAATGCTTATAATCAAGAATATTCTGAATTTCACGATTTAACCCACCCCTAAAGCGAGCCATAGCAGCATCATCCAGTTCAACTAAACCACAGCGAATCATACCCTTTTGCAAAGCTTGATAATAATCCTCTACGGAAAGTGAACCTTGTTGAAAACGCTGCATTTGATTAAGCAAATCTCTAGCATAATATGACGGCACAAAACGATGACGCATAGCAGCTTTTAATGCCGTCCAAGTGGCTGGAATATTATCAGGATATCTTTGTCTATACTCACGCCACCAAAGTAAAGCAAATTCAGTAAATTCACTAATAGCAGCCTTAACTTGTAAATTAGCAGGAATATCATGGCATGCAAATTTTTGTTCAACCTCTAATTCCCAATCAAGATAAGCACCCGGATCATATTTGCCATTAAAAGTGGGAATACGAAATTTTATTTTGGCAAAAGAATCATTAATAGGAACACGTACCCTACGAGCACGACCACGGCGATTGTCGTCGTCCTGCTCGGTGTCGGCGCCGTAGTCACGTGCATGTTGCAACTCCGTGAGCTGCGTCGTCATGGTCCCAAGCTGCGTCGACATGGCCTCAAGACGAGTCATGATCGTCGCGAGCGTGGTGCGGGCAGCCGTATCAGCGAGGTCCAGTTGATCAAAACGCTCATTCGACGAAGTGACCGTAGAGTCAAGTCTCTCGTGCATCGTCTTCATGTCGTTTTGTAGACCGTCAACCTGTGCCTGGACATCCTGGAGGGTGAGCTCCGCCGACTTCGAGCTGTTTTCTGCCATAGAAACACAAGCAATACAAAAAGCGGGATCCTACAACGAGAGGTGAGTGGTGGGTGAAAAGCTCAATCAAAAAGCTGTTATCAAATTCTTACCCGTCCTTACCAAGCACGCAAGCGTGAACTGCAACCACAGGTAAAACCGGTGGAAGATTGGAGGAGCGATTGCGTGGTGAAACAAAAACCTGCTTGTAGTAGAAAATTTGTGGGGCTAGGAGGCTGCACTCAATCCAAGGGTTAGCACAATTCAAACAATAACTGCAAAGCTGAATAATGGTGCTAAACGCGAAAAGATTGCTGCCGGTACAAGTGCAAGAGGAAGGAAAAAAAGGATCAAAACAAAGTGCAGCAAGAACGCGTCGCCTGTGTTGCTCGGCCGCTCTTTTTTTTTCTCTCTTTTTTTTTTCTTTCTTTTTTTTTCTCTTTTTTTTCTTTTCTTTTTCTTTTTTTTCTCTTTTTTTTTAATACTTTTTGCTGAAAATATAAACAATGAGACCTCAAATAAGCAATTAAGCACAAGCGCTTTCTCTCTCTCTCTCTCTCTCTCTCTCTAGAGTAGGAACAAACGAAACCGAGCAGAAACAAACACAGGGCGAGGCGAGCGGGTCACGACGTAACCGAGTAGGACTCGATCGTCGAGGCAGTGATTGACCCGGACTCACGGTGCAGCGGATAAATTTGGCAAGCGAGACGGGATAAACAGATGCGGCGAAAGCAAACTGTGATGGTGAAAACACGCGGCACGGCGGAAGGATACGACGATGATAGGAAGAAAACGATGAAACACAGTGTACCAGCAACGATCAAAAGCGAAAGCACAAAAACTCAACAACGCAAATTATTGAACGAAAGTGCGAGGCTCAAAACCGTACTGGGGTAAACTTTTTTTTTTGTAATTTTTGGTTTATGTGGACTTGGATAAAACTCACCGAGAAACACTTGAATCTGATACCACTTGATAGGTGTAGAGTGCCCGATCTTTCGGCGAGTGGAGATAACTTCGATTTGGTGGATGTTGACCCTCACGATCCGACTACGACGAGCAAGCCGAAGCGCCAATGCAATCGCTGAACCAACTTCCGGAGGATATTAACCTTGCGGTAAACAAGATCAACCTGATCACGAGGATCAATTCTTACGCGCAATCGAAGAACGAGCAAGAATTAGAGGCGAGCAATCTGATGTATTGCACGAAGGTGGAGTTCTGAATTCACGTCGAGAGACGGATGTATAGCTAAGCTAAACTTAAAACAAAACTCAAAGATTACAAGGGGCGCAGCCCTTGACTATATAGGGGGAGGACGAGGCATCTAGGGCCGGCTGAAGTGGAGAGGCGCGCGGTGGAGAGGGAGTCGTGCGACTTGGGCCACGTGGGCCTTCGGGCGACATCATCCTGGGCCGTCGTTCCTTAGCATCAAAACCGTCTTCAATTCCTGGGCTCGAGCTCTAGTGATTGGGCCCTTGTACGTCGTCGTCTCGTTAGAAGATGGATCCGTAACTCGAGGAGGCGCGACGACGAGAGGTGGAGGCGTCACAGCTTGGTTTGGCGCGCCATCTTCCGTCGTCATTATTCGTATGTCGTTGATGTCCTCATCACAATGCCTGCACTTGACGCTGAATTTCTTTCGTCTCCTCAGGATTTGTGCGGTACGGGGCGCGATTAGGAAGCTGTGCGCCTGGAATTAAATCAATCTGATGTTCTATGCCACGAATAGGAGGAAGACCCGGTGGCAATTCAGCAGGAAAAACATCTTTATAGTCCTGCAAAAGGTTAGCAACAGCAGGAGGAATATGCAACATAGGCGCCTCATCTAGTGAAACAAGCATACGAGAGCAAACTAGCGCATAGCAAAGCAGATTAGCATCATGTAATTCATCAAAATCAGCACGTGTAGCAAGCAAGATAGGGTTATTCCATTTGATCTCATATTGAACAGGTGCAACAGGAGGCGATGTAACCAATTTTGCAGCTTTTGTCGCTCGAGCAATATCATCTTTAAGAACTTGTTCAGGTGTCATAGGATGAATAACAATTTTCTGACCCTTGAACATGAAGGAATAATAATTGGAGCGACCATGATGAACACTATCGACATCATATTGCCAAGGACGGCCAAGCAACAAAGAGCATGCTTCCATTGGAACAACATCACAATCTACAAAATCAGAATAGGCGCCAAGAGAGAAAGGAACACGTACCGAGCGCGTTACCTTTATTTTGCCGCCATCATTAAGCCTTTGAACGTGATAAGGATGTGGATGCTTCCTTGTTGGCAATGACAACTGCTCCACCAAGGTCGTACTAGCCAAATTGTTGCAACTGCCACCATCGATGATTATACGGACCGCTCGTTCTTGCACAACGCCTTTGATATGAAAAATGTTGTGGCGCTGATGCTTTTCATCCTGAACGACCTGTGTACTAAGAACACGCTGCACAACAAGAGTGGCATACCTGTCGGCGGCACTAGAGTCGACATGAAGCTCCGTATTATCTGCATGATTAGTGGCAAGCATAGTCTGCTGAATATCCTCAGAATCACTAGCAGAAGAATACCCACCGTCGTCACGAATCAACATAGTTCGTTTATTTGGACAATCGCGTATCACATGACCAAATCCTCGGCAACGGTGACACTGAATATCACGAGCTCGTCCAGACGACAAGGAGGACGGCACGAACGAGGCAGATTTGGCCGTGGATGGAGCACTCGACTTGGACGTGGTCGAGGAGTGGTCGCGCGACGTGGAAGGAGGTGTCGACCGTGGAGCTGAAGGCGTCTTGGACCCTACAAAAATGTTAGGTCTTGACGAAGATTGTCGATCCTGCACTTCACGTTCAGCTTTACAAGCATATTCAAATAAGGTGGTCATATCATCATAATGCTTATAATCAAGAATATTCTGAATTTCACGATTTAACCCACCCCTAAAGCGAGCCATAGCAGCATCATCCAGTTCAACTAAACCACAGCGAATCATACCCTTTTGCAAAGCTTGATAATAATCCTCTACGGAAAGTGAACCTTGTTGAAAACGCTGCATTTGATTAAGCAAATCTCTAGCATAATATGACGGCACAAAACGATGACGCATAGCAGCTTTTAATGCCGTCCAAGTGGCTGGAATATTATCAGGATATCTTTGTCTATACTCACGCCACCAAAGTAAAGCAAATTCAGTAAATTCACTAATAGCAGCCTTAACTTGTAAATTAGCAGGAATATCATGGCATGCAAATTTTTGTTCAACCTCTAATTCCCAATCAAGATAAGCACCCGGATCATATTTGCCATTAAAAGTGGGAATACGAAATTTTATTTTGGCAAAAGAATCATTAATAGGAACACGTACCCTACGAGCACGACCACGGCGATTGTCGTCGTCCTGCTCGGTGTCGGCGCCGTAGTCACGTGCATGTTGCAACTCCGTGAGCTGCGTCGTCATGGTCCCAAGCTGCGTCGACATGGCCTCAAGACGAGTCATGATCGTCGCGAGCGTGGTGCGGGCAGCCGTATCAGCAAGGTCCAGTTGATCAAAACGCTCATTCGACGAAGTGACCATAGAGTCAAGTCTCTCGTGCATCGTCTTCATGTCGTTTTGTAGACCATCTACCTGATAGGTGTAGAGTGCCCGATCTTTCGGCGAGTGGAGATAACTTCGATTTGGTGGATGTCGACCCTCACGATCCGACTACGACGAGCAAGTCGAAGCGCCAATGCAATCGCTGAACCAACTTCCGGAGGATATTAACCTTGCGGTAAACAAGATCAACCTGATCACGAGGATCAATTCTTACGCGCAATCGAAGAACGAGCAAGAATTAGAGGCGAGCAATCTGATGTATTGCACGAAGGTGGAGTTCTGAATTCACGTCGAGAGACGGATGTATAGCTAAGCTAAACTTAAAACAAAACTCAAGATTACAAGGGGCGCAGCCCTTGACTATATAGGGGGAGGACGAGGCATCTAGGGCCGGCTGAAGTGGAGAGGCGCGCGGTGGAGAGGGAGTCGTGCGACTTGGGCCACGTGGGCCTTCGGGCGACATCATCCTGGGCCGTCGTTCCTTAGCATCAAAACAGTCTTCAATTCTTGGGCTCCAGCTCTAGTGATTGGGCCCTTGTACGTCGTCGTCTCGTTAGAAGATGGATCCGTAACTCGAGGAGGCGCGACGACGAGAGGTGGAGGCATGACAGCTTGGTTTGGCGCGCCATCTTCCGTCGTCATTATTCGTATGTCGTTGATGTCCTCATCATCCTCCCCTTCTTGAAGTGAAGTCGTCCTCGACGGCAACTCATCATCCTCACCCAAGTATGGTTTCAAATCTGCAACATTAAAACTAGTGGAAACACCAAACTCCATGGGCAAGTCAAGAACATAAGCATTATCGTTAATCTTGGTTAGCACTTTAAAAGGACCAGCAGCACGAGGCATCAGTTTAGAACGACGCAAAGTAGGAAATCTATCTTTACGCAAGTGCAACCAAACCAAATCACCAGGTTCAAAAGAAATATGTTTTCTACCTTTACTACCAGCAACTTGATACTTTTTATTAGCAATGGCAATGTTGTGTTGTGTTTCTTCATGCAATTGTTTCATGTGATCAATATGAGCAAGAGCATCAAGATGTGGTTCATCTTCAGCATCAATAGCAAACAAATCAATAGGCGCCTTAGGAACATAGCCATAAACAACCTCAAAAGGACACATCTTAGTGGCAGAATGTGTAGCACGATTATAAGCAAATTCAACATGAGGTAAACAATCTTCCCAGCGTCTCAAATTTTTATCTAAAACAGCACTAAGCATAGCAGACAAAGTTCTATTTACTACCTCAGTTTGCCCATCAGTTTGAGGATGACAAGTAGTACTAAACAGCAGCTTAGTTCCTAATTTATTCCAAAGATAACGCCAAAAATGACTAAGAAACTTAGCATCACGATCAGAGACAATTGTTTTAGGAATTCCATGCAATCTAACAATCTCTCTAAAGAACAATTCAGCAACATTTGAGGCATCATCAGTTTTATGACAAGGTATAAAGTGAGCCATTTTAGAGAAACGATCAACAACCACAAAAATACTGTCCCTCCCCTTCTTAGTGCGAGGCAATCCCAAAACAAAATCCATCGAAATATCATGCCAAGGAGAAGAGGGAACAGGCAAGGGCATATACAAACCATGATTAGCCAAACGAGATTTAGCTTTTTGACATGTAGTACAGCGTGCAACAAGGCGCTCAACATCACGGCGCATCCGTGGCCAAAAGAAATGGTCGGCCAACACCTCATGTGTCTTGAAAACTCCGAAGTGACCCATAAGACCACCTCCATGCGCCTCCTGTAACAACAAAAGACGAACCGAGCTAGCTGGAATACACAGCTTGTTAGCACGAAACAGGAACCCATCCTGCATATGAAATTTGCCCCAAGGTTTGCCATCCTTACAATGCATCATAATATCATGAAAATCAGCATCATTCACATATTGATCTTTCAAAGCTTGCAAACCAAAGATTTTAAAGTCTAATTGGGACAGCATCATATAACGACGAGACAAAGCATCGGCAATCACATTTTCCTTCCCGTTTTTATGTTTAATGATGTATGGAAAAGATTCAATAAATTCAACCCATTTAGCATGACGACGATTCAGATTAGTTTGGGTTCTAATATGTTTCAAAGCCTCATGATCAGAATGAATAATAAATTCGCGAGGCCATAAATAATGCTGCCATGTTTGCAAAGTTCTTACTAAAGCATAAAGTTCTTTATCATAAGTGGAATATTTAAGAGCAGCACCACTTAACTTCTCACTAAAATAAGCAATGGGTTTATGATCTTGCAACAAAACAGCACCCAAACCAATTCCACTAGCATCACATTCCAATTCAAACACTTTATCAAAATTAGGCAATTGTAAGAGAGGAGCATGAGTTAACCGTTCCTTTAAAGTGTTGAATGCGTCGTCTTGTGGTGCGCCCCACTCAAATGGCACACCCGTCTTGGTCAGCTCATGTAATGGTGCAGCAATAGAACTGAAATCCCGCACAAAACGACGATAGAAGCCTGCAAGACCAAGAAAACTGCGAACCTGTGTGACCGTCGTCGGTTGGGGCCAACTCTGAATGGCGTCCACCTTGCTGCTATCGACCTCAATGCCCTGTGGAGTAACATCATATCCAAGAAACGAAACACGTTGCGTGCAAAAAGTGCATTTTTCCATGTTCCCAAACAAGTGAGCAGCACGCAAAGCATCAAAAACAGCACGCAAATGATCTAAATGCTCATTCATGGATTTGCTGTATATAAGGATATCATCAAAATAGACAACAACAAATATTCCAATGAAAGGCCGAAGAACTTCATTCATTAAGCGCATAAAAGTGCTAGGAGCATTAGACAATCCAAACGGCATAACCAACCATTCATACAAGCCAAATTTAGTTTTAAAAGCCGTTTTCCATTCATCTCCTAATTTCATTCTTATTTGATGGTAACCACTACGCAAATCAACCTTAGAGAAAATTATGGCACCACTAAGTTCATCAAGCATATCATCAAGGCGTGGTATAGGATATCGATAACGAATTGTAATATTGTTAATTGCACGACAATCTACACACATACGCCAAGAACCATCTTTCTTAGGAACAAGCAAAACAGGAACCGAACAAGGGCTGAGAGACTCACGAATGTAACCTTTATCAAGCAATGCCTGCACTTGACGCTGAATTTCTTTCGTCTCCTCAGGATTTGTACGGTACGGGGCGCGATTAGGAAGCTGCGCGCCTGGAATTAAATCAATCTGATGTTCTATGCCACGAATAGGAGGAAGACCCGGCGGCAATTCAGCGGGGAAAACATCTTTATAGTCCTGCAAAAGGTTAGCAACAGCAGGAGGAATATGCAACATAGGCGCCTCATCTAGTGAAACAAGCATACGAGAGCAAACTAGCGCATAGCAAAGCAGATTAGCATCATGTAATTCATCAAAATCAGCACGTGTAGCAAGCAAGATAGGGTTATTCAATTTGATCTCATGTTGAACAGGTGCAACAGGAGGCGATGTAACAAATTTTGCAGCTTTTGTCGCTCGAGCAATATCATCTTTAAGAACTTGTTCAGGTGTCATAGGATGAATAATAATTTTCTGACCCTTAAACATGAAGGAATAATAATTGGAGCGACCATGATGAACACTATCAACATCATATTGCCAAGGACGGCCAAGCAACAAAGAGCATGCTTCCATTGGAACAACATCACAATCTACAAAATCAGAATAGGCACCAAGAGAGAAAGGAACACGTACCGAGCGTGTTACCTTTATTTTGCCGCCATCATTAAGCCATTGAACGTGATAAGGATGTGGATGCTTCCTTGTTGGCAATGACAACTGCTCCACCAAGGTCGTACTAGCCAAATTGTTGCAACTGCCACCATCGATGATTATACGCACCGCTCGTTCTTGCACAACGCCTTTGATATGAAAAATGTTGTGGCGCTGATGCTTTTCATCCTGAACGACCTGTGTACTAAGAACACGCTGCACAACAAGAGTTGCATACCTGTCGGCGGCACTAGAGTCCACATGAAGCTCCGTATTATCTGCATGATTAGTGGCAAGCATAGTGTGCTGAATATCCTCAGAATCACTAGCAGAAGAATACTCACCGTCGTCACGAATCAACATAGTTCGTTTATTCGGACAATCGCGTATCACATGACCAAATCCTCGGCAACGGTGACACTGAATATCACGAGCTCGTCCAGACGACGAGGAGGACGGCACGATCGAGGCAGATTTGGCCGTGGATGGAGCACTCGACCTGGACGTGGTCGAGGAGTGGTCGCGCGACGTGGAAGGAGGTGTCGGCCGTGGAGCTGAAGGCGCCTTGGACCCTACAAAAATGTTAGGTCTGGACGAAGATTGTCGATCCTGCACTTCACGTTCAGCTTTACAAGCATATTCAAATAAGGTGGTCATATCATCATAATGCTTATAATCAAGAATGTTCTGAATGTCACGATTTAACCCACCCCTAAAGCGAGCCATAGCAGCATCATCCAGTTCAACTAAACCACAGCGAATCATACCCTTTTGCAAAGCTTGATAATAATCCTCTACGGAAAGTGAACCTTGTTGAAAACGCTGCATTTGATTAAGCAAATCTCTAGCATAATATGACGGCACAAAACGATGACGCATAGCAGCTTTTAATGCCGTCCAAGTGGCTGGAATATTATCAGGATATCTTTGTCTATACTCACGCCACCAAAGTAAAGCAAATTCAGTAAATTCACTAATAGCAGCCTTAACTTGTAAATTAGCAGGAATATCATGGCATGCAAATTTTTGTTCAACCTCTAATTCCCAATCAAGATAAGCACCCGGATCATATTTGCCATTAAAAGTGGGAATACGAAATTTTATTTTGGCAAAAGAATCATTAATAGGAACACGTACCCTACGAGCACGACCACGGCGATTGTCGTCGTCCTGCTCGGTGTCGGCGCCGTAGTCACGTGCATGTTGCAACTCCGTGAGCTGCGTCGTCATGGTCCCAAGCTGCGTCGACATGGCCTCAAGACGAGTCATGATCGTCGCGAGCGTGGTGCGGGCAGCCGTATCAGCAAGGTCCAGTTGATCAAAACGCTCATTCGACGAAGTGACCGTAGAGTCAAGTCTCTCGTGCATCGTCTTCATGTCGTTTTGTAGACCGTCAACCTGTGCCTGGACATCCTGGAGGGTGAGCTCCTCCGACTTCGAGCTGTTTTCTGCCATAGAAACACAAGCAATACAAAAAGCGAGATCCTACAACGAAAGGTGAGTGGTGGGTGAAAAGCTCAATCAAAAAGCTGTTATCAAATTCTTACTCGTCCTTACCAAGCACGCAAGCGTGAACTGCAACCACAGGTAAAACCGATGGAAGATTGGAGGAGCGATTGCGTGGTGAAACAAAAACCTGCTCGTAGTAGAAAATTTGTGGGGCTAGGAGGCTGCACTCAATCCAAGGGTTAGCACAATTCAAACAATAACTGCAAAGCTGAATAATGGTGCTAAACGCGAAAAGATTGCTGCCGGTACAAGTGCAAGAGGAAGGAAAAAGGATCAAAACAAAGTGCAGCAAGAACGCGTCGCCTGTGTTGCTCGGCCGCTCTTTTTTTTTCTCTTTTTTTTTTCCTTTCTTTTTTTTCTCTTTTTTTTCTCTTTTTTTAATACTTTTTGCTGAAAATATAAACAATGAGACCTCAAATAAGCAATTAAGCACAAGCACTTTTTTTTTGAGGCAGGGGTAGAACGGTAATAAAAAGATACTCTCTCTCTCTCTCTCTCTCTAGAGTAGGAACAAACGAAACCGAGCAGAAACAAACACAGGGCGAGGCGAGCGGGTCACGACGTAACCGAGTAGGACTCGATCAGCGAGGCGAGCGGGACACACGAAACCGAACAGAACTAAACACAGGGCGAGGCGAGCGGGTCACGACGTAACCGAGTAGGACTCGATCAGCGAGGCGAGGTAAACAGATGCGGCGGAAAGCAAACTGTGGTGGTGAAAACACGCGGCACGGCGGAAGGATACGACGATGATAGGAAGAAAACGATGAAACACAGTGTACCAGCAACGATCAAAAGCAAAAGCACAAAAACTCAACAACGCAAATTATTGAACGAAAGTGCGAGGCTCAAAACCGTACCGGGGTAAAGTTTTTTTTGTAGTTTTCGGTTTATGTGGACTTGGATAAAACTCACCGAGAAACACTGGAATCTGATACCACTTGATAGGTGTAGAGTGCCCGATCTTTCGGCGAGTGGAGATAACTTCGATTTGGTGGATGTCGACCCTCACGATCCGACTACGACGAGCAAGTCGAAGCGCCAATGCAATCGCTGAACCAACTTCCGGAGGATATTAACCTTGCGGTAAACAAGATCAACCTGATCACGAGGATCAATTCTTACGCGCAATCGAAGAACGAGCAAGAATTAGAGGCGAGCAATCTGATGTATTGCACGAAGGTGGAGTTCTGAATTCACGTCGAGAGACGGATGTATAGCTAAGCTAAACTTAAAACAAAACTCAAGATTACAAGGGGCGCAGCCCTTGACTATATAGGGGGAGGACGAGGCATCTAGGGCCGGCTGAAGTGGAGAGGCGCGCGGTGGAGAGGGAGTCGTGCGACTTGGGCCACGTGGGCCTTCGGGCGACATCATCCTGGGCCGTCGTTCCTTAGCATCAAAACAGTCTTCAATTCTTGGGCTCCAGCTCTAGTGATTGGGCCCTTGTACGTCGTCGTCTCGTTAGAAGATGGATCCGTAACTCGAGGAGGCGCGACGACGAGAGGTGGAGGCATGACAGCTTGGTTTGGCGCGCCATCTTCCGTCGTCATTATTCGTATGTCGTTGATGTCCTCATCACTACCTGTGCCTGGACATCCTGGAGGGTGAGCTCCTCCGACTTCGAGCTGTTTTCTGCCATAGAAACACAAGCAATACAAAAAGCGGGATCCTACAACGAGAGGTGAGTGGTGGATGAAAAGCTCAATCAAAAAGCTGTTATGAAATTCTTACCCGTCCTTACCAAGCACGCAAGCGTGAACTGCAACCACAGGTAAAACCGGTGGAAGATTGGTGGAGCGATTGCGTGGTGAAAACAAAAACCTGCTCGTAGTAGAAAATTTGTGGGGCTAGAAGGCTGCACTCAATCCAAGGGTTAGCACAATTCAAACAATAACTGCAAAGCTGAATAATGGTGCTAAACGCGAAAAGATTGCTGCCGGTACAAGTGCAAGAGGAAGGAAAAAGGATCAAAACAAAGTGCAGCAAGAACGCGTCGCCTGTGTTACTCGGCCGCTCTTGTTTTTTTTCTCTTTTTTTTCTTTTTTTTTCTCTTTTTTTTCTTTTTTTTTCTTTTTTTTTCTCTTTTTTTTAATACTTTTTGCTGAAAATATAAACAATGAGACCTCAAATAAGCAATTAAGCACAAGCACTCTCTCTCTCTCTCTCTCTCTAGAGTAGGAACAAACGAAACCGAGCTGAAACAAACACAGGGCGAGGCGAGCGGGTCACGACGTAACCGAGTAGGACTCGATCAGCGAGGCGAGCGGGACACACGAAACCGAACAGAACTAAACACAGGGCAAGGCGAGCGGGTCACGACGTAACCGAGTAGGACTCGATCAGCGAGGCGAACGGGACACACGAAACCGAACAGAACTAAACACAGGGCAAGGCGAGCGGGTCACGACGTAACCGAGTAGGACTTGATCGTCGAGGCAGTGATTGACCCGGACTCACGGTGCAGTTGGAAAATTTGGCAAGCGAGACGGGGTAAACAGATGCGGCGGAAAGCAAACTGTGGTGGTGAAAACACGCGGCACGGCGGAAGGATACGACGATGATAGGAAGAAAATGATGAAACACAGTGTACCAGCAACGATCAAAAGCGAAAGCACAAAAACTCAACAACGCAAATTATTGAACGAAAGTGCAAGGCTCAAAACCGTACTGGGGTAAACTTTTTTTGTTGTAGTTTTCTTTTTATGTGGACTTGGATAAAACTCACCGAGAAACACTGGAATCTGATACCACTTGATAGGTGTAGAGTGCCCGATCTTTCGGCGAGTGGAGATAACTTCGATTTGGTGGATGTTGACCCTTCATGATCTGACTACGACAAGCAAGCCGAAGCGCCAATGCAATCGCTGAACCAACTTCCGGAGGATATTAACCTTGCGGTAACCAAGATCAACCTGATCACGAGGATCAATTCTTACGCGCAATCGAAGAACGAGCAAGAATTAGAGGCGAGCAATCTGATGTATTGCACGAAGGTGGAGTTCTGAATTCACGTTGAGAGACGGATGTATAGCTAAGCTAAACTTAAAACAAAACTCAAAGATTACAAGGGGCGCAGCCCTTGACTATATAGGGGGAAGACGAGGCATCTAGGGCCGGCTGAAGTGGAGAGGCACGCGGTGGAGAGGGAGTCGTGCGACTTGGACCACGTGGGCCTTCGGGTGACATCATCCTGGGCCGTCGTTCCTTAGCATCAAAACCGTCTTCAATTCCTGCGCTCGAGCTCTAGTGATTGGGCCCTTGTACGTCATCGTCTCGTTAGAAGATGGATCCGTAACTCGAGGAGGCGCGACGACAAGATGTGGAGGCGTGACAGCTTGGTTGGCGCACCATCTTCCGTCGTCATTATTCGTATGTCGTTGATGTCCTCATCAGGACGATATGATGTTTCACAGTAGCTCCATTCCTTGTCCATACTTGATTGTTCTCGCTGGTGATACGGTGTCAATCAAACATGATGACATTCAATGGGCATGTCGTAGGGCCTCATCTCATAGACGTCACACTTTGGACCGATTGCTTGACTCGCCTTATCTATACGTTGTAGGTTCTAGACGGTGATACGTTGGCCAATGAGTGTAACAATATTGGACGAGCCATTAGGTGACGATATGATGTATCACAGTAGCTCCATTCCATGTCCATACTTGTTTGTGCTCACCGGTGATACGGTGTCAATCAAGCATGATGACATTGAATGGGTGTCTTGTAAGGCCTCATCTCATAGACGTCACAGTTTGGCCCGATTGCTTGACTCGCCTTGTCTATACTTCATTGGTTCTAGCCGGTGATATGTTGTCCAATGAGTATAACAATATTGGGCGAGCCATTAGGCGATGATATGATGTCTCATGGTAGATCCATTCCTTATCCATACTCGATTGTTCTCGCAAGTAATACGGTGTCAATAAAGCATGATGACTTTCAATGGGCATCTCATAAGGCCTCATCTCATAGACGTCACAGTTTGGCCCGATTGCTTGACTCGCCTTGTCTATACTTCGTTGGTTCTAGCCGGTGATATGTTGGCCAACGAGTATAACAGTATTGGACGAGCCATTAGGCGACGATATGATGTCTCATGGTAGCTCCATTCCTTGTCCATACTCGATTGTTCTCACAAGTGATACGGTGTCAATCAAGCTTGATGACTTTCAATGGGCATCTCATAAGGCCTCATCTCATAGACGTCACAGTTTGGCCCGATTGCTTGATTCGCCTTGTCTATACTTCGTTGGTTCTAGCCGGTGATATGTTGGCCAACGAGTATAACAATATTGGACGAGCCATTAGGCGACGATATGATGTCTCGTGGTAGCTCCATTCCTTGTGCATACTCGATTCTTCTCGCAAGTGATACGGTGTCAATCAAGCATGATGACTTTCAATAGGCATCTCGTAAGGCCTCATCTCATAGGCGTCGCAGTTTGGACTGATTGCTTGACTCGCCTTGTCTATACTTCGTTGGTTCTAGCCGGTGATATGTTAGTGAATGAGTATAATAATATTGAACGAGCCATTAGGCGACGATATGATGTGTCACAGTACCTCCATTCCATGTCCATACTTGTTTGTGCTCACCGGTGATACGGTGTCAATCAAGCGTGATGACATTGAATGGATATCTCGTAAGGCCTCATCTCATAGACGTCACAGTTTGGCCTGATTGCTTGACTCGCCTTGTCTATTCTTCGTTCGTTCTAGCCCGTGATGTGTTGGCTAATGAGTATAACAATATTGGACGAACCATTAGGGGACGATATGATGTCTCACGGTAGCTCCATTCCTTGTCCATACTTGATTGTTGTCGCTGGTGATACGGTGTCAATCAAACATGATGACATTCAATGGGCATGTCGTAGGTGCCTCATCTCATAGACGTCACACTTTGGACCGATTGCTTGACTCGCCTTGTCTATACTTTGTAGGTTCTAGACGGTGATACGTTGGCCAATGAGTGTAACAATATTGGACGAGCCATTAGGTGACGATATGATGTATCACAGTAGCTCCATTCCTTGTCCATACTTGTTTGTGCTCACCGGTGATACGGTGTCAATCAAGCATGATGACATTGAATGGGTATCTTGTAAGGCCTCATCTCATAGACGTCACAGTTTGGCCCGATTGCTTGACTCGCCTTGTCTATACTTCGTTGGTTCTAGCCGGTGATATGTTGTCCAATGAGTATAACAATATTGGGCGTGCCATTAGGCGACGATATGATGTCTCACGATAGATCCATTCCTTATCCATACTCGATTGTTCTCGCAAGTAATACGGTGTCAATAAAGCATGATGACTTTCAATGGGCATCTCATAAGGCCTCATCTCATAAACGTCACAGTTTGGCCCGATTGCTTGACTGGCCTTGTCTAAACTTAATTGGTTCTAGCCGGTGATATGTTGGCCAACGAGTATAACAATATTGGACGAGCCATTCGGCAACGATATGATGTCTCGTGGTAGCTCCATTCCTTGTCCATACTCGATTGTTGTCGCAAGTGATACGGTGTCAATCAAGCATGATGACTTTCAATGGGCATCTCATAAGGCCTCATCTCATAGGCGTCACAAATTAGCCTGATTGCTTGACTCGCCTTGTCTATACTTCGTTGTTTCTTGCCGGTGAAATGTTGTCCAATGAGTATAACAATATTGGGCGAGCCATTAGGCGACGATATGATGTCTCATGGTAGCTCCATTCCTTGTCCATACTCGATTGTTCTCGCTAGTGATATGGTGTCAATCATGCATTATGACTTTCAATAGGCATCTCGTAAGGCCTCATCTCATAGGCGTCGCAGTTTGGACTGATTGCTTGACTCGCCTTGTCTATACTTCGTTGGTTCTAGCCGGTGATATGTTAGTGAATGAGTATAATAATATTGAACGAGCCATTAGGCGACGATATGATGTATCAAAGTAGCTCCATTCCATGTCCATACTTGTTTGTGCTCACCGGTGGTACGGTGTCAATCAAGCGTGATGACATTGAATGGATATCTCGTAAGGCCTCATCTCATAGACGTCACAGTTTGGACCGATTGCTTGACTCGCCTTGTCTATTCTTCGTTCGTTCTAGCCCGTGATGTGTTGGCTAATGAGTATAATAATATTGGACGAGCCATTAGGGGACGATATGATGTCTCACGGTAGCTCCATTCCTTGTCCATACTTGATTGTTCTCGCTAGTGATACGGTGTCAATCAAGCATGATGACATTGAATGGGTATCTTGTAAGGCCTCATCTCATAGACGTCACAGTTTGGCCCGATTGCTTGACTCGCCTTGTCTATACTTCGTTGGTTCTAGCCGGTGATATGTTGTCCAATGAGTATAACAATATTGGACGAGCCATTCGGCGATGATATGATGTCTCGTGGTAGCTCCATTCCTTGTCCATACTCAATTGTTGCCGCAAGTGATACGGTGTCAATCAAGCATGATGACTTTCAATGGGCATCTCATAAGGCCTCATCTCATAGGCGTCACAAATTAGCCTGATTGCTTGACTCGCCTTGTCTATACTTCGTTGTTTCTTGCCGGTGAAATGTTGTCCAATGAGTATAACAATATTGGGCGAGCCATTAGGCGACAATATGATGTCTTATGGTAGCTCCATTCCTTGTCCATACTCGATTGTTCTCGCTAGTGATATGGTGTCAATCATGAATTATGACTTTCAATAGGCATCTCGTAAGGCCTCATCACATAGACGTCACAGTTTGGCCCGATTGCTTGACTCGCCTTGTCTATTCTTCGTTCGTTCTAGCCCGTGATGTGTTGGCTAATGAGTATAACAATATTGGACGAGCCATTAGGGGACGATATGATGTCTCACGGTAGCTCCATTCCTTGTCCATACTTGATTGTTCTCGCTGGTGATACGGTGTCAATCAAACATGATGACATTCAATGGGCATGTCGTAGGGCCTCATCTCATAGACGTCACACTTTGGACCGATTTCTTGACTCGCCTTGTCTATACTTTGTAGCTTCTAGACGGTGATACGTTGGCCAATGAGTGTAACAATATTGGACGAGCCATTAGGTGACGATATGATGTATCACAGTAGCTCCATTCCATGTCCATACTTGTTTGTGCTCACCGGTGATACGGTGTCAATCAAGCATGATGACATTGAATGGGTATCTGGTAAGGCCTCATCTCATAGACGTCACAGTTTGGTCCGATTGCTTGACTCGCCTTGTCTATACTTCGTTGGTTTTAGCTGGTGATATGTTGTCCAATGAGTATAACAATATTGGGCGAGCCATTCGGCGACGATATGATGTCTCACGATAGATCCATTCCTTATCCATACTCGATTGTTCTCGCAAGTAATACGGTGTCAATAAAGCATGATGACTTTCAATGGGCATCTCATAAGGCCTCATCTCATAAACGTCACAGTTTCGCCCGATTGCTTGACTCGCCTTGTCTATTCTTCGTTCGTTCTAGCCCGTGATGTGTTGGCTAATGAGTATAACAATATTGGACGAGCCATTAGGGGACGATATGACGTCTCACGGTAGCTCCATTCCTTGTCCATACTTGATTGTTCTCGCTGGTGATACGGTGTCAATCAAACATGATGACATTCAATGGGCATGTCGTAGGGCCTCATCTCATAGACGTCACACTTTGGACCGATTGCTTGACTCGCCTTGTCTATACTTTGTAGGTTCTAGACGGTGACACGTTGGCCAATGAGTGTAACAATATTGGACGAGCCATTAGGTGACGATATGATGTATCACAGTAGCTCCATTCCATGTCCATACTTGTTTGTGCTCACCGGTGATACGGTGTCAATCAACCATGATGACATTGAATGGGTATCTTGTAAGGCCTCATCTCATAGATGTCACAGTTTGCCCCGATTGCTTGACTCGCCTTGTCTATACTTCGTTGGTTCTAGCCAGTGATATGTTGTCCAATGAGTATAACAATATTGGGCGAGCCATTAGGCGACGATATGATGTCTCACGATAGATCCATTCCTTATCCATACTCGATTGTTCTCGCAAGTAATACGGTGTCAATAAAGCATGATGACTTTCAATGGGCATCTCGTAAGGCCTCATCTCATAGACGTCACAGTTTCGCCCGATTGCTTGACTCGCCTTGTCTATACTTCGTTCGTTCTATCCCGTGATGTGTTGGCTAATGAGTATAACAATATTGGACGAGCCATTAGGGGACGATATGATGTCTCGTGGTAACTCCATTCCTTGTCCATACTTGATTGTTCTCGCTGGTGATACGGTGTCAATCAAACATGATGACATTCAATGGGCATGTCGTAGGGCCTCATCTCATAGACGTCACACTTTGGACCGATTGCTTGACTCGCCTTGTCTATACTTTGTAGGTTCTAGACGGTGACACGTTGGCCAATGAGTGTAACAATATTGGACGAGCCATTAGGTGACGATATGATGTCTCATGGTAGCTCCATTCCTTGTCCATACTCGCTTGTTCTCGCTAGTGATATGGTGTCAATCATGCATTATGACTTTCAATAGGCATCTCGTAAGGCCTCATCTCAGTGGCGTCGCAGTTTGGACTGATTGCTTGACTCGCCTTGTCTATACTTCGTTGGTTCTAGCCGGTGATATGTTAGTGAATGAGTATAATAATATTGAACGAGCCATTAGGCGACGATATGATGTATCACAGTAGCTCCATTCCATGTCCATACTTGTTTGTGCTCACCGGTGGTACGGTGTCAATCAAGCGTGATGACATTGAATGGATATCTCGTAAGGCCTCATCTCATAGACGTCACAGTTTGGACCGATTGCTTGACTCGCCTTGTCTATTCTTCGTTCGTTCTTGCCCGTGATGTGTTGGCTAATGAGTATAACAATATTGGACGAGCCATTAGGGGACGATATGATGTCTCACGGTAGCTCCATTCCTTGTCCATACTTGATTGTTCTCGCTAGTGATACGGTGTCAATCAAGCATGATGACATTGAATGGGTATCTTGTAAGGCCTCATCTCATAGACGTCACAGTTTGGCCCGATTGCTTGACTCGCCTTGTCTATACTTCGTTGGTTCTAGCCGGTGATATGTTGTCCAATGAGTATAACAATATTGGACGAGCCATTCGGCGACGATATGATGTCTCGTGGTAGCTCCATTCCTTGTCCATACTCAATTGTTGTCGCAAGTGATACGGTGTCAATCAAGCATGATGACTTTCAATGGGCATCTCATAAGGCCTCATCTCATAGGCGTCACAAATTAGCCTGATTGCTTGACTCGCCTTGTCTATACTTCGTTGTTTCTTGCCGGTGAAATGTTGTCCAATGAGTATAACAATATTGGGCGAGCCATTAGGCGACAATATGATGTCTTATGGTAGCTCCATTCCTTGTCCATACTCGATTGTTCTCGCTAGTGATATGGTGTCAATCATGAATTATGACTTTCAATAGGCATCTCGTAAGGCCTCATCACATAGACGTCACAGTTTGGCCCGATTGCTTGACTCGCCTTGTCTATTCTTCGTTCGTTCTAGCCCGTGATGTGTTGGCTAATGAGTATAACAATATTGGACGAGCCATTAGGGGACGATATGATGTCTCACGGTAGCTCCATTCCTTGTCCATACTTGATTGTTCTCGCTGGTGATACGGTGTCAATCAAACATGATGACATTCAATGGGCATGTCGTAGGGCCTCATCTCATAGACGTCACACTTTGGACCGATTTCTTGACTCGCCTTGTCTATACTTTGTAGCTTCTAGACGGTGATACGTTGGCCAATGAGTGTAACAATATTGGACGAGCCATTAGGTGACGATATGATGTATCACAGTAGCTCCATTCCATGTCCATACTTGTTTGTGCTCACCGGTGATACGGTGTCAATCAAGCATGATGACATTGAATGGGTATCTGGTAAGGCCTCATCTCATAGACGTCACAGTTTGGTCCGATTGCTTGACTCGCCTTGTCTATACTTCGTTGGTTTTAGCTGGTGATATGTTGTCCAATGAGTATAACAATATTGGGCGAGCCATTCGGCGACGATATGATGTCTCACGATAGATCCATTCCTTATCCATACTCGATTGTTCTCGCAAGTAATACGGTGTCAATAAAGCATGATGACTTTCAATGGGCATCTCATAAGGCCTCATCTCATAAACGTCACAGTTTCGCCCGATTGCTTGACTCGCCTTGTCTATTCTTCGTTCGTTCTAGCCCGTGATGTGTTGGCTAATGAGTATAACAATATTGGACGAGCCATTAGGGGACGATATGACGTCTCACGGTAGCTCCATTCCTTGTCCATACTTGATTGTTCTCGCTGGTGATACGGTGTCAATCAAACATGATGACATTCAATGGGCATGTCGTAGGGCCTCATCTCATAGACGTCACACTTTGGACCGATTGCTTGACTCGCCTTGTCTATACTTTGTAGGTTCTAGACGGTGACACGTTGGCCAATGAGTGTAACAATATTGGACGAGCCATTAGGTGACGATATGATGTATCACAGTAGCTCCATTCCATGTCCATACTTGTTTGTGCTCACCGGTGATACGGTGTCAATCAACCATGATGACATTGAATGGGTATCTTGTAAGGCCTCATCTCATAGATGTCACAGTTTGCCCCGATTGCTTGACTCGCCTTGTCTATACTTCGTTGGTTCTAGCCAGTGATATGTTGTCCAATGAGTATAACAATATTGGGCGAGCCATTAGGCGACGATATGATGTCTCACGATAGATCCATTCCTTATCCATACTCGATTGTTCTCGCAAGTAATACGGTGTCAATAAAGCATGATGACTTTCAATGGGCATCTCGTAAGGCCTCATCTCATAGACGTCACAGTTTCGCCCGATTGCTTGACTCGCCTTGTCTATACTTCGTTCGTTCTATCCCGTGATGTGTTGGCTAATGAGTATAACAATATTGGACGAGCCATTAGGGGACGATATGATGTCTCGTGGTAACTCCATTCCTTGTCCATACTTGATTGTTCTCGCTGGTGATACGGTGTCAATCAAACATGATGACATTCAATGGGCATGTCGTAGGGCCTCATCTCATAGACGTCACACTTTGGACCGATTGCTTGACTCGCCTTGTCTATACTTTGTAGGTTCTAGACGGTGACACGTTGGCCAATGAGTGTAACAATATTGGACGAGCCATTAGGTGACGATATGATGTCTCATGGTAGCTCCATTCCTTGTCCATACTCGCTTGTTCTCGCTAGTGATATGGTGTCAATCATGCATTATGACTTTCAATAGGCATCTCGTAAGGCCTCATCTCAGTGGCGTCGCAGTTTGGACTGATTGCTTGACTCGCCTTGTCTATACTTCGTTGGTTCTAGCCGGTGATATGTTAGTGAATGAGTATAATAATATTGAACGAGCCATTAGGCGACGATATGATGTATCACAGTAGCTCCATTCCATGTCCATACTTGTTTGTGCTCACCGGTGATACGGTGTCAATCAAGCGTGATGACATTGAATGGATATCTCGTAAGGCCTCATCTCATAGACGTCACAGTTTGGACCGATTGCTTGACTTGCCTTGTCTATTCTTCGTTCGGTCTAGCCCGTGATGTGTTGGCTAATGAGTATAACAATATTGGACGAGCCATTAGGGGACGATATGATGTCTCACGGTAGCTCCATTCCTTGTCCATACTTGATTGTTCTCGCTGGTGATACGGTGTCAATCAAACATGATGACATTTAATGGGCATGTCGTAGGGCCTCATCTCATAGACGTCACACTTTGGACCGATTGCTTGACTCGCCTTGTCTATACTTTGTAGGTTCTAGACGTTGATACGTTGGCCAATGAGTGTAACAATATTGGATGAGCCATTAGGTGACGATATGATGTATCACAGTAGCTCCATTCCATGTCCATACTTGTTTGTGCTCACCGGTGATACGGTGTCAATCAAGCATGATGACATTGAATGGGTATGTTGTAAGGCCTCATCTCATAGACGTCACAGTTTGGCCCGATTGCTTGACTCGCCTTGTCTATACTTCGTTGGTTCTAGCCGGTGATATGTTGTCCATTCAGTATATGACATTGGACGAGTCATTAGGCGACGATATGATGTCTTATGGTAGCCATATTCTTTGTCCAAACTCGATAGTTCTCGGTGGTGATACGGTGTCTATCGAGCTTGATGACGTTGATCCTTCTTCCTTCCTCTTGCACTTGTACTGATGAGGACATCAACGACATACGAATAATGACGACGGAAGATGGCGCGGCAAACCAAGCTGTGACGCCTCCACCTCTCGTCGTCGCGCCTCCTCGAGTTACGGATCCATCTTCTAACGAGACGACGACGTACAAGGGCCCAATCACTAGAGCTCAAGCCCAGGAATTGAAGACGGTTTTGATGCTAAGGAACGACGACCCAGGATGATGTCGCCCGAAGGCCCACGTGGCCCAAATCCCACGACTCCCTCTCCACCGCGCGCCTCTCCACTTCAGCCGGCCCTAGATGCCTCGTCCTCCCCCTATATAGTCAAGGGCTGCGCCCCTTGTAATGTTCAAGTTTTGTTTTAAGTTTAGCTTAGCTATACATCCGTCTCTCGACGTGAATTCAGAACTCCACCTTCGTGCAATACATCAGATTGCTCGCCTCTAATTCTTGCTCGTTCTTCGATTGCGCGTAAGAATTGATCCTCGTGATCAGGTTGATCTTGTTTACCGCAAGGTTAATATCCTCCGGAAGTTGGTTCAGCGATTGCATTGGCGCTTCGACTTGCTCGTCGTAGTCGGATCGTGAGGGTCCACATCCACCAAATCGAAGTTATCTCCACTCGCCGAAAGATCGGACACTCTACACCTATCACATGTTGTCATAAAACTGATGATGCCTCAAATGTTGCTGAATTGTTCTTTAGAGAGATTGTTAGATTGCATGGAATTCCTAAAACAATTGTCTCTGATTGTGATGCTAAGTTTCTTAGTCATTTTTGGCGTTCTCTTTGGAATAAATTAGGAACTAAGCTGCTGTTTAGTACTACTTGTCATCCTCAAACTGATGGGCAAACTGAGGTAGTAAATAGAACTTTGTCTGCTATGCTTAGAGCTGTTCTAGATAAAAAGTTGAGACGTTGGGAAGATTGTTTACCTCATGTTGAATTTGCTTATAATCGTCTTAGACATTCTGCCACTAAGATGTGTCCTTTTGAGGTTGTTTATGGCTATGTTCCTAAGGCGCCTATTGATTTGTTTGCTATTGATGCTGAAGATGAATCACATCTTGATGCTCTTGCTCATATTGATCACATGAAACAATTGCATGAAGAAACACAACACAACATTGCCATTGCTAATAAAAAGTATCAAGTTGCTGGTAGTAAAGGTAGAAAACATATTTCTTTTAAACCTGGTGATTTGGTTTGGTTGCACTTGCGTAAAGATAGATTTCCTACTTTGCGTCATTCTAAACTGATGCCTCGTGCTGCTGGTCCTTTTAAAGTGCTAACCAAGATTAACGATAATGCTTATGTTCTTGACTTGGCCATGGAGTTTGGTGTTTCCACTAGTTTTAATGTTGCAGATTTGAAACCATACTTGGGTAAGGATGATGAGTTGCCGTCGAGGACGACTTCACTTCAAGAAGGGGAGGATGATGGGGACATCAACGACATACGAATAATGATGACGAAAGATGGCGCGCCAAACCAAGCTGTCACGCCTCCACCTTTCGTCGTCGTGCCTCCTCGAGTTACGGATCCATCTTCTAACGAGACGACGACGTACAATGGCCCAATCACTAGAGCTCGAGCCCAGGAATTAAAGACGCTTTTGATGCTAAGGAACGACGGCCCAGGATGATGTCGCCCGAAGGCCCACGTGGCCCAAGTCACACGACTCCCTCTCCACCGCGCGCCTCTTCACTTCAGCCGGCCCTAGATGTCTCGTCCTCCCCCTATATAGTCAAGGGCTGCGCCCCTTGTAATCTTCCAGTTTTGTTTTAAATTTAGCTTAGCTATACATCCGTCTCTCGACGTGAATTCGGAACTCCACCTTCGTGCAATACATCAGATTGCTCGCCTCTAATTCTTGCTCGTTCTTCGATTGCGCGTAAGAATTGATCCTCGTGATCAGGTTGATCTTGTTTACCGCAAGGTTAATATCCTCCGGAAGTTGGTTCAGCGATTGCATTGGCGCTTCGGCTTGCTCGTCGTAGTCGGATCGTGAGGGTCGACATCCACCAAATCGAAGTTATCTCCACTCGCCGAAAGATCGGGCACTCTACACCTATCATCATTAGGCGACGATATGATGTCTTATGGTAGCCATATTCTTTGTCCACACTCGTTAGTTCTCGCTGGTGATACGGTGTCTATCGAGCATGACGACATTGAACGAGCATCTCGTAAGGCATCATGTCACCGACGTCATAGTTTAGCCCGATTGATTGGACTCGGCTTGTCTATGCTTTGTTGGTTCTAGATGGTGAAACGGTGTCCATTGAGTATATGACATTGGATGAATCATTCGGCAACGATATGATGTGTCATGGTAGCCCTATTCTTTATCCACACTTGATAGTTCTCACTGGTGATATGGTGTCTATCAAGCATGATGACATTGAACGAGCATCTCGTAAGTCCTCACGTCGTCGACGTCATAGTTTAGCCCAATTGATTGGACTCTGCTTGCCTATGCTTCATTGCTTATAGCCGTGAAACGGTGTCCATTGAGTATATGGCATTGGACGAGTCATTCAGCGACGATATGATGTCTCGTGGTAGCTCTATTCTATGTCGATATTCGATAGTTCTCGCTAGTGGTCGGTGTTTACAGAGCCAGATGACATTGAACGGTCATCTCGTAAGGCCTCATCCCATCAACGTCACAGTTTGGCCCGATTGATTGAACTCGCCATGTCTATGCTTCGTTGGTTCTAGCCGGTGAAACGTTGTCCATTGAGTATATGACATTGGACGAGTCATTAGGCGACGATATGATGTCTTATGGTAGCCATATTCTTTGTCCACACTCGTTAGTTCTCGTTGGTGATACAGTGTCTATCGAGCATGATGACATTGAACGAGCATCTCGTAAGGCATCATGTCACCGACGTCATAGTTTAGCCCGATTGATTGGACTCGCCTTGTCTATGCTTTGTTGGTTCTAGACGGTGAAACGATGTCCATTGAGTATATGACATTGGATGAATCATTCGGCAACGATATGATGTCTCATGGTAGCCCTATTCTTTATCCACACTTGATAGTTCTCACTGGTGATATGGTGTCTATCAAGCATGAGGACATTGAATGAGCATCTCGTAAGGCCTCACGTCATCGACGTCATAGTTTAGCCCGACTGATTGGACTCGCCTTGTCTATGCTTCATTGGTTCTAGCCGTGAAACGGTGTCCATTGAGTATATGACATTGGACGAGTCATTCAGCGACGATATGATGTCTCGTGGTAGCTCTATTCAATGTCGATATTCGATAGTTCTTGCTAGTGGTCGGTGTCTATAGAGCCTGATGACATTGAACGGTCATCTCGTAAGGCCTCATCCCATCAACGTCACAGTTTGGCCCGATTGATTGAACTCGCCATGTCTATGCTTCGTTGGTTCTAGCCGGTGAAACGTTGTCCATTGAGTATATGACATTGGATGAGTCATTAGGCGACGATATGATGTGTTATGGTAGCCATATTCTTTGTCCAAACTCGATAGTTCTCGCTGGTGATACGGTGTCTATCGAGCTTGATGACGTTGAACGAGCATCTCGTAAGGCCTCACGTCATTGACGTCATAGTTTAGCCCGATTGATTGGACGCGCCTTGTCTATGCTTCATTGGTTCTAGTCGTGAAACGGTGTCCATTGAGTATATGACATTGGACGAGTCATTCGGCGATGATATGATGTCTTGTGGTAGCTCTATTCTTTGTCGATATTCGATAGTTCTCGCTAGTGGTCGGTGTCTACAGAGCCTGATGACATTGAACGGGCATCTCGTAAGGCCTCATCCCATCAACGTCACAGTTTGGCCCGATTGATTGAACTCGCCATGTCTATGCTTCGTTGGTTCTAGCTTGTGAAACGATGTCCATTGATTATATTACATTGGACGAATCATTCAACGTCAATATGATTTCTCATGGTAGCCCTATTCTTTGTCCACACTCGATAGTTCTCGCTGGTGATATGGTGTCTATCGAGCGTCATGACATCGAACGAGCATCTCGTAAGGCCTCATGTCATCGACGTCACAGTTTAGCCCGATTGATTGGACTCGCCTTCTCTATGCTTCGTTGGTTCTAGCTTGTGAAACGGTGTCCATTGATTATATTACATTGGACGAATCATTCAACGTCAATATGATTTCTCATGGTAGCCCTATTCTTTGTCCACACTCGATAGTTCTCGCTGGTGATATGGTGTCTATCGAGCGTCATGACATCGAACGAGCATCTCGTAAGGCCTCATGTCATCGACGTCACAGTTTAGCCCGATTGATTGGACTCGCCTTGTCTATGCTTCGTTGGTTCTAGCCTGTGAAACGGTGTCCATTGATTATATGACACTGGACGAGTCATTCAGCGACGATATGATGTCTCGTGGTAGCTCTATTCTATGTCGATATTCGATAGTTCTCGCTAGTGGTCGGTGTCTACAGAGCCTGATGACATTGAACGGTCATCTTGTAAGGCCTCATCCCATCAACGTCACAGTTTGGCCCGATTGATTGAACTCGCCATGTCTATGCTTTGTTGGTTCTAGCCGGTGAAACGTTGTCCATTGAGTATATGACATTGGACGAGTCATTAGGCGACGATATGATGTCTTATGGTAGCCATATTCTTTGTCCACACTCGATAGTTCTCGCTGGTGATACGGTGTCTATCGAGCATGATGACATTGAACGAGCATCTCGTAAGGCATCATGTCATCGACGTCATAGTTTAGCCCGATTTATTGGACTCGCCTTGTCTATGCTTTGTTGGATCTAGACGGTGAAACGGTGTCCATTGAGTATATGACATTGGATGAATCATTTGGCAATGATATGATGTCTTATGGCAGCCCAATTCTTTGTCCATATTCGATAGTTCTCGCTAGTGGTTGCTGTCTATAGAGCATGATGACATTGAACGAGCATCTCGTGACGCCTCATGTCATCGACGTCACAGTTTAGCCTGATTGATTGGACTCGCCTTGTCTATGCTTCGTTGGTTCTAGCTTGTGAAACGGTGTCCATTGATTATATTACATTGGACGAATCATTCAACGTCAATATGATTTCTCATGGTAGCCCTATTCTTTGTCCACACTCGATAGTTCTCGCTGGTGATATGGTGTCTATCGAGCGTCATGACATCGAACGAGCATCTCGTAAGGCCTCATGTCATCGACGTCACAGTTTAGCCCGATTGATTGGACTCGCCTTGTCTATGCTTCGTTGGTTCTAGCCTGTGAAACGGTGTCCATTGATTATATGACACTGGATGAGTCATTCGGCGACAATATGATCTCTCGAGGTAGCTCTATTCTTTGTCCATATTCGATAGTTCTCGCTAGTGGTTGCTGTCTATAGAGCATGATGACATTGAACGAGCATCTCCCGAGGCCTCATGTCATCGACGTCACGGTATAGCCTGATTGATTGGACTCGCCTTGTCTATGCTTCGTTGGTTCTAGCTTGTGAAACGGTGTCCATTGATTATATTTCATTGGACGAATAATTCAACATCAATATGATTTCTCATGGTAGCCCTATTCTTTGTCCACACTCGATAGTTCTCGCTGGTGATATGGTGTCTATCGAGCGTGATGACATCGAACGAGCATCTCGTAAGGCCTCATGTCATCGACGTCACAGTTTAGCCTGATTGATTGGACTCGCCTTCTCTTTCTCTATGCTTCGTTGGTTCTAGCTTGTGAAACGGTGTCCATTGATTATATGACACTGGATGAGTCAATCGGCGACAATATGATGTCTCGTGGTAGCTCTATTCTTTGTCCATATTCGATAGTTCTCGCTAGTGGTTGCTGTCTATCGAGCGTCATGACATCGAACGAGCATCTCGTGACGCCTCATGTCATCGACGTCACAGTTTAGCCTGATTGATTGGACTCGCCTTGTCTATGCTTCGTTGGTTCTAGCCTGTGAAACGGTGTCCATTGGTTATATGACATTGGACGAATCATTCGGCGACGATATGATGTCTCATGGTAGCCCTATTCTTTATCCACACTCGATAGTTCTCGCTGGTGATATGGTGTCTATCGAGCGTCATGACATTGAACGAGCATCTCGTAAGGCCTCATGTCATCGACGTCACAGTTTAGCCCAATTGATTGGACTCGCCTTGTCTATGCTTCGTTGGTTCTAGCCTGTGAAACGGTGTCCATTGATTATATGACACTGGATGAGTCATTCGGTGATAATATGATGTCTCGTGGTAGCTCTATTCTTTGTCCATATTCAATAGTTCTCGCTAGTGGTTGCTGTCTATAGAGCATGATGACATTGAACGAGCATCTCGTGAGGCCTCATGTCATCGACGTCACAGTTTAGCCCGATTGATTGGACTCGCCTTGTCTATGCTTCGTTGGTTCTAGCCTGTGAAACGTTGTCCATTGAGTATATGACATTGGACGAGTCATTAGGCGACGATATGATGTCTTATGGTAGCCATATTCTTTGTCCACACTCGTTAGTTCTCGCTAGTGATACGGTGTCTATCGAGCATGACGACATTGAACGAGCATCTCGTAAGGCATCATGTCACCGACGTCATAGTTTAGCCCGATTGATTGGACTCGCCTTGTCTATGCTTTGTTGGTTCTAGACTGTGAAACGGTGTCCATTGAGTATATGACATTGGACGAGTCATTCGGCAACGATATGATGTCTCATGGTAGCCCTATTCTTTATCCACACTTGATAGTTCTCACTGGTGATATGGTGTCTATCAAGCATGATGACATTGAACGAGCATCTCGTAAGGCCTCATGTCATCGACGTCACAGTTTAGCCCGATTGATTGGACTCGCCTTGTCTATGCTTCGTTGGTTCTAGCCTGTGAAACGGTGTCCATTGATTATATGACACTGGATGAGTCATTCGGCGACAATATGATCTCTCGTGGTAGCTCTATTCTTTGTCCATATTCGATAGTTCTCGCTAGTGGTTGCTGTCTATAGAGCATGATGACATTGAACGAGCATCTCATGAGGCCTCATGTCATCGACGTCACAGTTTAGCCTGATTGATTGGACTCGCCTTGTCTATGCTTCTTTGGTTCTAGCCTGTGAAATGGTGTCCATTGATTATATGACATTGGACGAATCATTCAACTTCAATATGATTTCTCATGGTAGCCCTATTCTTTGTCCACACTCGATAGTTCTCGCTGGTGATATGGTGTCTATCGAGCGTGATGACATCGAACGAGCATCTCGTAAGGCCTCATGTCATCGACGTCACAGTTTAGCCTGATTGATTGGACTCGCCTTCTCTATGCTTCGTTGGTTCTAGCTTGTGAAACGGTGTCCATTGATTATATGACACTGGATGAGTCATTCGGCGACAATATGATGTCTCGTGGTAGCTCTATTCTTTGTCCATATTCGATAGTTCTCGCTAGTGGTTGCTGTCTATAGAGCATGATGACATTGAACGAGCATCTCATGAGGCCTCATGTCATCGACGTCACAGTTTAGCCTGATTGATTGGACTCGCCTTGTCTATGCTTCTTTGGTTCTAGCCTGTGAAATGGTGTCCATTGATTATATGACATTGGACGAATCATTCAACGTCAATATGATTTCTCATGGTAGCCCTATTCTTTGTCCACACTCGATAGTTCTCGCTGGTGATATGGTGTCTATCGAGCGTCATGACATCGAACGAGCATCTCGTAAGGCCTCATGTCATCGACGTCACAGTTTAGCCCGATTGATTGGACTCGCCTTGTCTATGCTTCGTTGGTTCTAGCCTGTGAAACGGTGTCCATTGATTATATGACATTGGACGAATCATTCGGCGACGATATGATGTCTCATGGTAGCCCTATTCTTTATCCACACTCGATAGTTCTCGCTGGTGATATGGTGTCTATCGAGCGTCATGACATCGAACGAGCATCTCGTAAGGCCTCATGTCATCGACGTCACAGTTTAGCCCGATTGATTGGACTCGCCTTGTCTATGCTTCGTTGGTTCTAGCCTGTGAAACGGTGTCCATTGATTATATGACACTGGATGAGTCATTCGGCGACAATATGATCTCTCGAGGTAGCTCTATTCTTTGTCCATATTCGATAGTTCTCGCTAGTGGTTGCTGTCTATAGAGCATGATGACATTGAACGAGCATCTCCCGAGGCCTCATGTCATCGACGTCACGGTATAGCCTGATTGATTGGACTCGCCTTGTCTATGCTTCGTTGGTTCTAGCTTGTGAAACGGTGTCCATTGATTATATTTCATTGGACGAATAATTCAACATCAATATGATTTCTCATGGTAGCCCTATTCTTTGTCCACACTCGATAGTTCTCGCTGGTGATATGGTGTCTATCGAGCGTGATGACATCGAACGAGCATCTCGTAAGGCCTCATGTCATCGACGTCACAGTTTAGCCTGATTGATTGGACTCGCCTTCTCTTTCTCTATGCTTCGTTGGTTCTAGCTTGTGAAACGGTGTCCATTGATTATATGACACTGGATGAGTCAATCGGCGACAATATGATGTCTCGTGGTAGCTCTATTCTTTGTCCATATTCGATAGTTCTCGCTAGTGGTTGCTGTCTATAGAGCATGATGACATTGAACGAGCATCTCGTGACGCCTCATGTCATCGACGTCACAGTTTAGCCTGATTGATTGGACTCGCCTTGTCTATGCTTCGTTGGTTCTAGCTTGTGAAACGATGTCCATTGATTATATTACATTGGACGAATCATTCAACGTCAATATGATTTCTCATGGTAGCCCTATTCTTTGTCCACACTCGATAGTTCTCGCTGGTGATATGGTGTCTATCGAGCGTCATGACATCGAACGAGCATCTCGTAAGGCCTCATGTCATCGACGTCACAGTTTAGCCCGATTGATTGGACTCGCCTTCTCTATGCTTCGTTGGTTCTAGCTTGTGAAACGGTGTCCATTGATTATATTACATTGGACGAATCATTCAACGTCAATATGATTTCTCATGGTAGCCCTATTCTTTGTCCACACTCGATAGTTCTCGCTGGTGATATGGTGTCTATCGAGCGTCATGACATCGAACGAGCATCTCGTAAGGCCTCATGTCATCGACGTCACAGTTTAGCCCGATTGATTGGACTCGCCTTGTCTATGCTTCGTTGGTTCTAGCCTGTGAAACGGTGTCCATTGATTATATGACACTGGATGAGTCATTCGGCGACAATATGATCTCTCGAGGTAGCTCTATTCTTTGTCCATATTCGATAGTTCTCGCTAGTGGTTGCTGTCTATAGAGCATGATGACATTGAACGAGCATCTCCCGAGGCCTCATGTCATCGACGTCACGGTATGGCCTGATTGATTGGACTCGCCTTGTCTATGCTTCGTTGGTTCTAGCTTGTGAAACGGTGTCCATTGATTATATTTCATTGGACGAATAATTCAACATCAATATGATTTCTCATGGTAGCCCTATTCTTTGTCCACACTCGATAGTTCTCGCTGGTGATATGGTGTCTATCGAGCGTGATGACATCGAACGAGCATCTCGTAAGGCCTCATGTCATCGACGTCACAGTTTAGCCTGATTGATTGGACTCGCCTTCTCTTTCTCTATGCTTCGTTGGTTCTAGCTTGTGAAACGGTGTCCATTGATTATATGACACTGGATGAGTCAATCGGCGACAATATGATGTCTCGTGGTAGCTCTATTCTTTGTCCATATTCGATAGTTCTCGCTAGTGGTTGCTGTCTATAGAGCATGATGACATTGAACGAGCATCTCGTGACGCCTCATGTCATCGACGTCACAGTTTAGCCTGATTGATTGGACTCGCCTTGTCTATGCTTCGTTGGTTCTAGCTTGTGAAACGGTGTCCATTGATTATATTACATTGGACGAATCATTCAACGTCAATATGATTTCTCATGGTAGCCCTATTCTTTGTCCACACTCGATAGTTCTCGCTGGTGATATGGTGTCTATCGAGCGTCATGACATCGAACGAGCATCTCGTAGGGCCTCATGTCATCGACGTCACAGTTTAGCCCGATTGATTGGACTCGCCTTGTCTATGCTTCGTTGGTTCTAGCCTGTGAAACGGTGTCCATTGATTATATGACATTGGACGAATCATTCGGCGACGATATGATGTCTCATGGTAGCCCTATTCTTTATCCACACTCGATAGTTCTCGCTGGTGATATGGTGTCTATCGAGCGTCATGACATCGAACGAGCATCTCGTAAGGCCTCATGTCATCGACGTCACAGTTTAGCCCGATTGATTGGACTCGCCTTGTCTATGCTTCGTTGGTTCTAGCCTGTGAAACGGTGTCCATTGATTATATGACACTGGATGAGTCATTCGGCGACAATATGATCTCTCGTAGTAGCTCTATTCTTTGTCCATATTCGATAGTTCTCGCTAGTGGTTGCTGTCTATAGAGCATGATGACATTGAACGAGCATCTCCTGAGGCCTCATGTCATCGACGTCACAGTATAGCCTGATTGATTGGACTCGCCTTGTCTATGCTTTGTTGGTTCTAGCTTGTGAAACGGTGTCCATTGATTATATTACATTGGACGAATCATTCAACGTCAATATGATTTCTCATGGTAGCCCTATTCTTTGTCCACACTCGATAGTTCTCGCTGGTGATATGGTGTCTATCGAGCGTCATGACATCGAACGAGCATCTCGTAAGGCCTCATGTCATCGACGTCACAATTTAGCCCGATTGATTGGACTCGCCTTGTCTATGCTTCGTTGGTTCTAGCCTGTGAAACGGTGTCCGTTGATTATATGACACTGGATGAGTCATTCGGCGACAATATGATGTCTCGTGGTAGCTCTATTCTTTGTCCATATTCGATAGTTCTCGCTAGTGGTTGCTGTCTATATTTATGCTTCGCTGGGTCTTGCCGATGAAATGGTGTCCATTGGGTATATGACATTGGACGAATCATTCGGCGACGATATGATGTCTCATGGTAGCAATATTCTTTATCCACACTCGATAGTTCTCGCTGGTGATATGGTGTCTATCGAGCGTCATGACATCGAACGAGCATCTCGTAAGGCCTCATGTCATCGACGTCACAGTTTAGCCCGATTGATTGCACTCGCCTTGTCTATGCTTCGTTGGTTCTGGCCTGTGAAACGGTGTCCATTGATTATATGACACTGGATGAGTCATTCGGCGACGATATGATGTCTCGTGGTAGCTCTATTCTTTGTCCATATTCGATAGTTCTCGCTAGTGGTTGCTGTCTATAGAGCATGATGACATTGAACGAGCATCTCGTGAGGCCTCATGTCATCGACGTCACAGTTTAGCCTGATTGATTGGACTCGCCTTGTCTATGCTTCGTTGGTTCTAGCTTGTGAAACGGTGTCCATTGATTATATTACATTGGACGAATCATTCAACGTCAATATGATTTCTCATGGTAGCCCTATTCTTTGTCCACACTCGATAGTTCTCGCTGGTGATATGGTGTCTATCGAGCGTCATGACATCGAACGAGCATCTCGTAAGGCCTCATGTCATCGACGTCACAGTTTAGCCCGATTGATTGGACTCGCCTTGTCTATGCTTCGTTGGTTCTAGCCTGTGAAACGGTGTCCATTGATTATATGACATTGGACGAATCATTCGGCGACGATATGATGTCTCATGGTAGCCCTATTCTTTATCCACACTCGATAGTTCTCGCTGGTGATATGGTGTGTATCGAGCGTCCTGACATCGAACGAGCATCTCGTAAGGCCTCATGTCATCGACGTCACAGTTTAGCCCGATTGATTGGACTCGCCTTGTCTATGCTTCGTTGGTTCTAGCCTGTGAAACGGTGTCCGTTGATTATATGACACTGGATGAGTCATTCGGCGACAATATGATGTCTCGTGGTAGCTCTATTCTTTGTCCATATTCGATAGTTCTCGCTAGTGGTTGCTGTCTATATTTATGCTTCGCTGGGTCTTGCCGATGAAATGGTGTCCATTGGGTATATGACATTGGACGAATCATTCGGCGACGATATGATGTCTCATGGTAGCCCTATTCTTTATCCACACTCGATAGTTCTCGCTGGTGATATGGTGTCTATCGAGCGTCATGACATCGAACGAGCATCTCGTAAGGCCTCATGTCATCGACGTCACAGTTTAGCCCGATTGATTGCACTCGCCTTGTCTATGCTTCGTTGGTTCTGGCCTGTGAAACGGTGTCCATTGATTATATGACACTGGATGAGTCATTCGGCGACGATATGATGTCTCGTGGTAGCTCTATTCTTTGTCCATATTCGATAGTTCTCGCTAGTGGTTGCTGTCTATAGAGCATGATGACATTGAACGAGTATCTCGTGAGGCCTCATGTCATCGACGTCACAGTTTAGCCTGATTGATTGGACTCGCCTTGTCTATGCTTCGTTGGTTCTAGCTTGTGAAACGGTGTCCATTGATTATATTACATTGGACGAATCATTCAACGTCAATATGATTTCTCATGGTAGCCCTATTCTTTGTCCACACTCGATAGTTCTCGCTGGTGATATGGTGTCTATCGAGCGTCATGACATCGAACGAGCATCTCGTAAGGCCTCATGTCATCGACGTCACAGTTTAGCCCGATTGATTGGACTCGCCTTGTCTATGCTTCGTTGGTTCTAGCCTGTGAAACGGTGTCCATTGATTATATGACATTGGACGAATCATTCGGCGACGATATGATGTCTCATGGTCGCCCTATTCTTTATCCACACTCGATAGTTCTCGCTGGTGATATGGTGTCTATCGAGCGTCATGACATTGAACGAGCATCTCGTAAGGCCTCATGTCATCGACGTCACAGTTTAGCCCGATTGATTGGACTCGCCTTGTCTATGCTTCGTTGGTTCCAGCCTGTGAAACGGTGTCCATCGATTATATGACACTGGATGAGTCATTCGGCGATAATATGATGTCTCGTGGTAGCTCTATTCTTTGTCCATATTCGATAGTTCTCGCTAGTGGTTGCTGTCTATAGAGCATGATGACATTGAACGAGCATCTCGTGAGGCCTCATGTCATCGACGTCACAGTTTAGCCTGATTGATTGGACTCGCCTTGTCTATGCTTCTTTGGTTCTAGCCTGCGAAACGGTGTCCATTGATTATATGACATTGGACGAATCATTCGGCGACGATATGATGTCTCATGGTAGCCCTATTCTTTATCCACACTCGATAGTTCTCGCTGGTGATATGGTGTCTATCGAGCGTCATGACGTCGAACGAGCATCTCGTAAGGCCTCATGTCATCGACGTCACAGTTTAGCCCGATTGATTGGACTCGCCTTGTCTATGCTTCGTTGGTTCTAGCCTGTGAAACGGTGTCCATTGATTATATGACATTGGACAAATCATTCGGCGACGATATGATGTCTCATGGTCGCCCTATTCTTTATCCACACTCGATAGTTCTCGCTGGTGATATGGTGTCTATCGAGCGTCATGACATTGAACGAGCATCTCGTAAGGCCTCATGTCATCGACGTCACAGTTTAGCCCAATTGATTGGACTCGCCTTGTCTATGCTTCGTTGGTTCCAGCCTGTGAAACGGTGTCCATCGATTATATGACACTGGATGAGTCATTCGGCGATAATATGATGTCTCGTGGTAGCTCTATTCTTTGTCCATATTCGATAGTTCTCGCTAGTGGTTGCTGTCTATAGAGCATGATGACATTGAACGAGCATCTCGTGAGGCCTCATGTCATCGACGTCACAGTTTAGCCTGATTGATTGGACTCGCCTTGTCTATGCTTCTTTGGTTCTAGCCTGCGAAACGGTGTCCATTGATTATATGACATTGGACGAATCATTCGGCGACGATATGATGTCTCATGGTAGCCCTATTCTTTATCCACACTCGATAGTTCTCGCTGGTGATATGGTGTCTATCGAGCGTCATGACGTCGAACGAGCATCTCGTAAGGCCTCATGTCATCGACGTCACAGTTTAGCCCGATTGATTGGACTCGCCTTGTCTATGCTTCGTTGGTTCTAGCCTGTGAAACGGTGTCCATTGATTATATGACACTGGATGAGTCATTCGGCGACAATATGATGTCTCGTGGTAGCTCTATTCTTTGTCCATATTCGATAGTTCTCGCTAGTGGTTGCTGTCTATAGAGCATGATGACATTGAACGAGCATCTCGTGAGGCCTCATGTCATCGACGTCACAGTTTAGCCTGATTGATTGGACTCGCCTTGTCTATGCTTCGTTGGTTCTAGCTTGTGAAATGGTGTCCATTGATTATATTACATTGGACGAATCATTCAACGTCAATATGATTTCTCATGGTAGCCCTATTCTTTGTCCACACTCGATAGTTCTCGCTGGTGATATGGTGTCTATCGAGCGTCATGACATCGAACGAGCATCTCGTAAGGCCTCATGTCATCGACGTCACAGTTTAGCCCGATTGATTGGACTCGCCTTGTCTATGCTTCGTTGGTTCTAGCCTGTGAAACGGTGTCCATTGATTATATGACATTGGACGAATCATTCGGCGACGATATGATGTCTCATGGTAGCCCTATTCTTTATCCACACTCGATAGTTCTCGCTGGTGATATGGTGTCTATCGAGCGTCATGACATCGAACGAGCATCTCGTAAGGCCTCATGTCATCGACGTCACAGTTTAGCCCGATTGATTGGACTCGCCTTGTCTATGCTTCGTTGGTTCTAGCCTGTGAAACGGTGTCCATTGATTATATGACACTGGATGAGTCATTCGGCGACAATATGATCTCTCGTGGTAGCTCTATTCTTTGTCCATATTCGATAGTTCTCGCTAGTGGTTGCTGTCTATAGAGCATGATGACATTGAACGAGCATCTCCTGAGGCCTCATGTCATCGACGTCACAGTATAGCCTGATTGATTGGACTCGCCTTGTCTATGCTTCGTTGGTTCTAGCTTGTGAAATGGTGTCCATTGATTATATTACATTGGACGAATCATTCAACGTCAATATGATTTCTCATGGTAGCCCTATTCTTTGTCCACACTCGATAGTTCTCGCTGGTGATATGGTGTCTATCGAGCGTCATGACATCGAACGAGCATCTCGTAAGGCCTCATGTCATCGACGTCACAGTTTAGCCCGATTGATTGGACTCGCCTTGTCTATGCTTCGTTGGTTCTAGCCTGTGAAACGGTGTCCGTTGATTATATGACACTGGATGAGTCATTCGGCGACAATATGATGTCTCGTGGTAGCTCTATTCTTTGTCCATATTCGATAGTTCTCGCTAGTGGTTGCTGTCTATATTTATGCTTCGCTGGGTCTTGCCGATGAAATGGTGTCCATTGGGTATATGACATTGGACGAATCATTCGGCGACGATATGATGTCTCATGGTAGCCCTATTCTTTATCCACACTCGATAGTTCTCGCTGGCGATATGGTGTCTATCGAGCGTCATGACATCGAACGAGCATCTCGTAAGGCCTCATGTCATCGACGTCACAGTTTAGCCCGATTGATTGGACTCGCCTTGTCTATGCTTCGTTGGTTCTGGCCTGTGAAACGGTGTCCATTGATTATATGACACTGGATGAGTCATTCGGCGACGATATGATGTCTCGTGGTAGCTCTATTCTTTGTCCATATTCGATAGTTCTCGCTAGTGGTTGCTGTCTATAGAGCATGATGACATTGAACGAGCATCTCGTGTGGCGTCATGTCATCGACGCCACAGTTTAGCCTGATTGATTGGACTCGCCTTGTCTATGCTTCGTTGGTTCTAGCTTGTGAAACGGTGTCCATTGATTATATTACATTGGACGAATCATTCAACGTCAATATGATTTCTCATGGTAGCCCTATTCTTTGTCCACACTCGATAGTTCTCGCTGGTGATATGGTGTCTATCGAGTGTCATGACATTGAACGAGCATCTCGTAAGGCCTCATGTCATCGACGTCACAGTTTAGCCCGATTGATTGGACTCGCCTTGTCTATGCTTCGTTGGTTCTAGCCTGTGAAACGGTGTCCATTGATTATATGACATTGGACAAATCATTCGGCGACGATATGATGTCTCATGGTCGCCCTATTCTTTATCCACACTCGATAGTTCTCGCTGGTGATATGGTGTCTATCGAGCGTCATGACGTCGAACGAGCATCTCGTAAGGCCTCATGTCATCGACGTCACAGTTTAGCCCCATTGATTGGCCTCGCCTTGTCTATGCTTCGTTGGTTCTAGCCTGTGAAACGGTGTCCATCGATTATATGACACTGGATGAGTCATTCGGCGATAATATGATGTCTCGTGGTAGCTCTATTCTTTGTCCATATTCGATAGTTCTCGCTAGTGGTTGCTGTCTATAGAGCATGATGACATTGAACGAGCATCTCGTGAGGCCTCATGTCATCGACGTCACAGTTTAGCCTGATTGATTGGACTCGCCTTGTCTATGCTTCGTTGGTTCTAGCTTGTGAAACGGTGTCCATTGATTATATTACATTGGACGAATCATTCAACGTCAATATGATTTCTCATGGTAGCCCTATTCTTTGTCCACACTCGATAGTTCTCGCTGGTGATATGGTGTCTATCGAGCGTCATGACATCGAACGAGCATCTCGTAAGGCCTCATGTCATCGACGTCACAGTTTAGCCCGATTGATTGGACTCGCCTTGTCTATGCTTCGTTGGTTCTAGCCTGTGAAACGGTGTCCATTGATTATATGACATTGGACGAATCATTCGGCGACGATATGATGTCTCATGGTAGCCCTATTCTTTATCCACACTCGATAGTTCTCGCTGGTGATATGGTGTCTATCGAGCGTCATGACATCGAACGAGCATCTCGTAAGGCCTCATGTCATCGACGTCACAGTTTAGCCCGATTGATTGGACTCGCCTTGTCTATGGTTCGTTGGTTCTAGCCTGTGAAACGGTGTCCATTGATTATATGACACTGGATGAGTCATTCGGCGACAATATGATCTCTCGTGGTAGCTCTATTCTTTGTCCATATTCGATAGTTCTCGCTAGTGGTTGCTGTCTATAGAGCATGATGACATTGAACGAGCATCTCGTGAGGCCTCATGTCATCGACGTCACAGTATAGCCTGATTGATTGGACTCGCCTTGTCTATGCTTCGTTGGTTCTAGCTTGTGAAACGGTGTCCATTGATTATATTACATTGGACGAATCATTCAACGTCAATATGATTTCTCATGGTAGCCCTATTCTTTGTCCACACTCGATAGTTCTCGCTGGTGATATGGTGTCTATCGAGCGTCATGACGTCGAACGAGCATCTCGTAAGGCCTCATGTCATCGACGTCACAGTTTAGCCCGATTGATTGGACTCGCCTTGTCTATGCTTCGTTGGTTCTAGCCTGTGAAACGGTGTCCATTGATTATATGACACTGGATGAGTCATTCGGCGACAATATGATGTCTCGTGGTAGCTCTATTCTTTGTCCATATTCGATAGTTCTCGCTAGTGGTTGCTGTCTATAGAGCATGATGACATTGAACGAGCATCTCGTGAGGCCTCATGTCATCGACGTCACAGTTTAGCCTGATTGATTGGACTCGCCTTGTCTATGCTTCGTTGGTTCTAGCTTGTGAAACGGTGTCCATTGATTATATTACATTGGACGAATCATTCAACGTCAATAGGATTTCTCATGGTAGCCCTATTCTTTGTCCACACTCGATAGTTCTCGCTGGTGATATGGTGCCTATCGAGCGTCATGACATCGAACGAGCATCTCGTAAGGCCTCATGTCATCGACGTCACAGTTTAGCCCGATTGATTGGACTCGCCTTGTCTATGCTTCGTTGGTTCTAGCCTGTGAAACGGTGTCCGTTGATTATATGACACTGGATGAGTCATTCGGCGACAATATGATGTCTCGTGGTAGCTCTATTCTTTGTCCATATTCGATAGTTCTCGCTAGTGGTTGCTGTCTATAGAGCATGATAACATTGAACGAGCATCTCGTGAGGCCTCATGTCATCGACGTCACAGTTTAGCCTGATTGATTGGACTCGCCTTGTCTATGCTTCGTTGGTTCTAGCTTGTGAAACGGTGTCCATTGATTATATTTCATTGGACGAATCATTCAACGTCAATATGATTTCTCATGGTAGCCCTATTCTTTGTCCACACTCGATAGTTCTCGCTGGTGATATGGTGTCTATCGAGCGTGATGACATCGAACGAGCATCTCGTAAGGCCTCATGTCATCGACGTCACAGTTTAGCCTGATTGATTGGACTCGCCTTCTCTTTCTCTATGCTTCGTTGGTTCTAGCTTGTGAAACGGTGTCCATTGATTATATGACACTGGATGAGTCATTCGGCGACAATATGATGTCTCGTGGTAGCTCTATTCTTTGTCCATATTCGATAGTTCTCGCTAGTGGTTGCTGTCTATAGAGCATGATGACATTGAACGAGCATCTCGTGACGCCTCATGTCATCGACGTCACAGTTTAGCCTGATTGAATGGACTCGCCTTGTCTATGCTTCGTTGGTTCTAGCTTGTGAAACGGTGTCCATTGATTATATTACATTTGACGAATCATTCAACGTCAATATGATTTCTCATGGTAGCCCTATTCTTTGTCCACACTCGATAGTTCTCGCTGGTGATATGGTGTCTATCGAGCGTCATGACATCGAACGAGCATCTCGTAAGGCCTCATGTCATCGACGTCACAGTTTAGCCCGATTGATTGGACTCGCCTTGTCTATGCTTCGTTGGTTCTAGCCTGTGAAACGGTGTCCATTGATTATATGACATTGGACGAATCATTCGGCGACGATATGATGTCTCATGGTAGCCCTATTCTTTGTCCACACTCGATAGTTCTCGCTGGTGATATGGTGTCTATCGAGCGTGATGACATCGAACGAGCATCTCGTAAGGCCTCATGTCATCGACGTCACAGTTTAGCCTGATTGATTGGACTCGCCTTCTCTTTCTCTATGCTTCGTTGGTTCTAGCTTGTGAAACGGTGTCCATTGATTATATGACACTGGATGAGTCATTCGGCGACAATATGATGTCTCGTGGTAGCTCTATTCTTTGTCCATATTCGATAGTTCTCGCTAGTGGTTGCTGTCTATAGAGCATGATGACATTGAACGAGCATCTTGTGACGCCTCATGTCATCGACGTCACAGTTTAGCCTGATTGATTGGACTCGCCTTGTCTATGCTTCGTTGGTTCTAGCTTGTGAAACGGTGTCCATTGATTATATTACATTTGACGAATCATTCAACGTCAATATGATTTCTCATGGTAGCCCTATTCTTTGTCCACACTCGATAGTTCTCGCTGGTGATATGGTGTCTATCGAGCGTCATGACATCGAACGAGCATCTCGTAAGGCCTCATGTCATCGACGTCACAGTTTAGCCCGATTGATTGGACTCGCCTTGTCTATGCTTCGTTGGTTCTAGCCTGTGAAACGGTGTCCATTGATTATATGACATTGGACGAATCATTCGGCGACGATATGATGTCTCATGGTAGCCTTATTCTTTATCCACACTCGATAGTTCTCGCTGGTGATATGGTGTCTATCGAGCGTCATGACATCGAACGAGCATCTCGTAAGGCCTCATGTCATCGACGTCACAGTTTAGCCCGATTGATTGGACTCGCCTTGTCTATGCTTCGTTGGTTCTAGCCTGTGAAACGGTGTCCATTGATTATATGACACTGGATGAGTCATTCGGCGACAATATGATCTCTCGTGGTAGCTCTATTCTTTGTCCATATTCGATAGTTCTCGCTAGTGGTTGCTGTCTATAGAGCATGATGACATTGAACGAGCATCTCCTGAGGCCTCATGTCATCGACGTCACGGTATAGGCTGATTGATTGGACTCGCCTTGTCTATGTTTCGTTGGTTCTAGCTTGTGAAACGGTGTCCATTGATTATATTTCATTGGACGAATAATTCAACATCAATATGATTTCTCATGGTAGCCCTATTCTTTGTCCACACTCGATAGTTCTCGCTGGTGATATGGTGTCTATCGAGCGTGATGACATCGAACGAGCATCTCGTAAGGCCTCATGTCATCGACGTCACGGTTTAGCCTGATTGATTGGACTCGCCTTCTCTTTCTCTATGCTTCGTTGGTTCTAGCTTGTGAAACGGTGTCCATTGATTATATGACACTGGATGAGTCAATCGGTGACAATATGATGTCTCGTGGTAGCTCTATTCTTTGTCCATATTCGATAGTTCTCGCTAGTGGTTGCTGTCTATAGAGCATGATGACATTGAACGAGCATCTCGTGAGGCCTCATGTCATCGACGTCACAGTTTAGCCTGATTGATTGGACTCGCCTTGTCTATGCTTCGTTGGTTCTAGCTTGTGAAACGGTGTCCATTGATTATATTACATTGGACGAATCATTCAACGTCAATATGATTTCTCATGGTAGCCCTATTCTTTGTCCACACTCGATAGTTCTCGCTGGTGATATGGTGTCTATCGAGCGTCATGACATCGAACGAGCATCTCGTAAGGCCTCATGTCATCGACGTCACAGTTTAGCCCGATTGATTGGACTCGCCTTGTTTATGGTTCCTTGGTTCTAGCCTGTGAAACGGTGTCCATTGATTATATGACACTGGATGAGTCATTCGGCGACAATATGATGTCTCGTGGTAGCTCTATTCTTTGTCCATATTCGATAGTTCTCGCTAGTGGTTGCTGTCTATATTTATGCTTCGCTGGGTCTTGCCGATGAAATGGTGTCCATTGGGTATATGACATTGGACGAATCATTCGGCGACGATATGATGTCTCATGGTAGCCCTATTCTTTATCCACACTCGATAGTTCTCGCTGGTGATATGGTGTCTATCGAGCGTGATGACATTGAACGAGCATCTCGGAAGGCCTCATGTCATCGACGTCACAGTTTAGCCCAATTGATTGGACTCGCCTTGTCTATGCTTCGTTGGTTCTAGCTTGTGAAACGGTGTCCATTGATTATATGACACTGGATGAGTCATTCGGCGACGATATGATGTCTCGTGGTAGCTCTATTCTTTGTCCATATTCGATAGTTCCCGCTAGTGGTCGGTGTCTATAGAACATGATGATATTGAACGAGCATCTCGTAAGGCCTCATGTCATCGACATCACAGTTTAGCCTGATTGATTGGACTCGCCTTGTCTATGCTTCATTGGTTCCAGCCGGTGAAATGGTGTCCATTGAGTATATGACATTGGATGAGTCATTCGACGACGTTATGATGTCTCGGGGTAGCTCTATTCTTTGTCCATATTCGATTGTTCTTGCTAGTGGTCGGTATAGAGCATGATGACGTTGAACGAGCATCTTGTAAGGCCTCATCTCATCGACGTCACAGTTTGGCCCGATTTACTGGACTCGCCTTGTCTATGCTTCGTTCGATCTAGTGGGTGATATGGTGTCCATTGAGTATATGACATTGGGCGAGTGATTAGACGACGATTTGATGTCTCATGGTAGCCCTATTCTTTGTCCACACTCGATAGTTCACGCTGGTGATACAATGCCTATCGAGCATGATGACATTGAACGAGCATCTCCTAAGGCCTCATGTCTTCGACGTCACAGTTTAGCCCGATTGATAGCACTCGCCTTGTTTATGCTTCGCTGGGTCTAGCCGGTGAAATGGTGTGCATTGAGTATATGACATTGGACGAATCATTCGGCGACGATATGATGTCTCATGGTAGCCCTATTCTTTATCCACACTCGATACTTCTTGCTGGTGATATGGTGTCTGTCGAGCGTGATGACATTGAACGAGCATCTCGTAAGGCCTCATGTCATCGACGTCACAGTTTAGCCCAATTGATTGGACTCGCCTTGTCTATGCTTCGTTGGTTCTAGCTTGTGAAACGGTGTCCATTGATTATATGACATTGGACAAGTCATTCGACGACGATATGATGTCTATCAAGCGTCATGACATCGAACGAGCATCTCGTAAGGCCTTATGTCATCGACATCACAGTTTAGCCAGATTGATTGGACTCGCCTTGTCTATTCTTCATTGGTTCCAGCCGGTGAAATGGTGTCCATTGAGTATATAACATTGGATGAGTCATTCGACGACGATATGATGTCTCGTGGTAGCTCTATTCTTTGTCCATATTCGATAGTTCTTGCTAGTGGTCGGTATAGAGCATGATGACGTTGAACAAGCATCTCGTAAGGCCTCATCTCATCGACGTCACAGTTTGGCCCGATTGATTGGACTCGCCTTGTCTATGCTTCGTTCGTTCTGGTGGGTGATATGGTGTCCATTGAGCATATGACATTGGGCGAGTCATTAGACGACTATATGATGTCTCATGGTAGCCCTATTCTTTGTCCACACTCGATAGTTCACGCTGGTGATACAATGCCTATCGAGCATGATGACATTGAACGAGCATCTCCTAAAAGGCCTCATGTCATCGACGTCACAGTTTAGCCCGATTGATAGCACTCGCCTTGTTTATGCTTCACTAGGTCTAGCCGGTGAAATGGTGTCCATTGAGTATATGACATTGGCCGAATCATTCGGCGACGATATGATGTCTTATGGTAGCCCTATTCTTTATCCACACTCGATAGTTCCTGCTGGTGATATGGTGTCTACCGAGCGTGATGACATTGAACGAGCATCTCGTAAGGCCTCATGTCATCGACGTCACAGTTTAGCCCGATTGATTGGACTCGCCTCATCTATGCTTCATTGGTTCTAGCCTGTGGAACAGTGTCCATTGATTATATGACATTGGACGAGTCATTCAGCGACGATATGATGTCTCGTGGTAGCTCTATTCTTTGTCCATATTCGATAGTTCTCGCTAGTGGTCGGTGTCTATAGAACATGATGATATTGAACGAGCATCTCGTAAGGCCTTATGTCATCGACATCACAGTTTAGCCTGATTGATTGGACTCGCCTTGTCTATGCTTCATTGGTTCCAGCCGGTGATATGGTGTCCATTGAGTATATAACATTGGATGAGTCATTCGACGACGATATGATGTCTCGTGGTAACTCTATTCTTTGTCCATATTCGATAGTTCTTGCTAGTGGTCGCTATAGAGCATGATGACGTTGAACGAGCATCTCGTAAGGCCTCATCTCACCGACGTCACAGTTTGGCCCGATTGATTGGACTCGCCTTGTCTATGCTTTGATCGTTCTGGTGGGTGATATGGTGTCCATTGAGTATATGACATTGGGCGAGTCATTAGACGACTATATGATGTCTCATGGTAGCCCTATTCTTTGTCCACACTCGATAGTTCACGCTGGTGATACAATGCCTATCGAGCATGATGACATTGAACGAGCATCTCCTAAAAGGCCTCATGTCATCGACGTCACAGTTTAGCCCGATTGATAGCACTCGCCTTATTTATGCTTCGCTGGGTCTTGCCGATGAAATGGTGTCCATTGGGTATATGACATTGGACGAATCATTCGGCGACGATATGATGTCTCATGGTAGCCCTATTCTTTATCCACACTCGATACTTCTTGCTGGTGATATGGTGTCTGTCGAGCGTGATGACATTGAACGAGCATCTCGTAAGGCCTCATGTCATCGACGTCACAGTTTAGCCCGATTGATTGGACTCGCCTTGTCTATGCTTCATTGGTTCTAGCCTGTGAAACGGTGTCCATTGATTATTTTGGCATTGGACGAGTCATTCAGCGATGATATGATATCTCGTGGTAGCTCTATTCTTTGTCCATATTCGATAGTTCTCGCTAGTGGTCGATGTCTATAGAACATGATGATATTGAACGAGCATCTCGTAAGGCCTTATGTCATCGACATAACAGTTTAGCCTGATTGATTGGACTCGCCTTGTCTATGCTTCATTGGTTCCAGCCGGTGAAATGGTGTCCATTGAGTATATAACATTGGATGAGTCATTCGACGACGATATGATGTCTCGTGGTAACTCTATTCTTTGTCCATATTCGATAGTTCTTGCTAGTGGTCGCTATAGAGCATGATGACGTTGAACGAGCATCTCGTAAGGCCTAATCTCATCGACGTCATAGTTTGGCCCGATTGATTGGACTCGCCTTGTCTATGCTTCGATCGTTCTGGTGGGTGATATGGTGTCCATTGAGTATATGACATTGGGCGAGTCATTAGACGACTATATGATGTCTCATGGTAGCCCTATTCTTTGTCCACACTCGATAGTTCACGCTGGTGATACAATGCCTATCGAGCATGATGACATTGAACGAGCATCTCCAAAAAGGCCTCATGTCATCGACGTCACAGTTTAGCCCGATTGATAGCACTCGCCTTATTTATGCTTCGCTGGGTCTTGCCGATGAAATGGTGTCCATTGGGTATATGACATTGGACGAATCATTCAGCGACGATATGATGTCTCATGGTAGCCCTATTCTTTATCCACACTCGATAGTTCTTGCTGGTGATATGGTGTGTATCGAGCGTGATGACATTGAACGAGCATCTCGGAAGGCCTCATGTCATCGACGTCACAGTTTAGCCCAATTGATTGGACTCGCCTTGTCTATGCTTCGTTGGTTCTAGCTTGTGAAACGGTGTCCATTGATTATATGACATTGGACAAGTCATTCGACGACGATATGATGTCTCGTGGTAGCTCTATTCTTTGTCCATATTCGATAGTTCTCGCTAGTGGTCGGTGTCTATAGAACATGATGATATTGAATGAGCATCTCGTAAGGCCTCATCTCATCGACATCACAGTTTAGCCTGATTGATTGGACTCGCCTTGTCTATGCTTCATTGGTTCCAGCCGATGAAATGGTGTCCATTGAGCATATGACATTGGATGAGTCATTCGACGACGATATGATGTCTCGTGGTAGCTCTATTCTTTGTCCATATTCGATAGTTCTTGCTAGTGGTCGGTATAGAGCATGATGACATTGAACAAGCATCTCGTAAGGCCTCATCTCATCGACGTCACAGTTTGGCCCGATTGATTGGACTCGTCTTGTCTAGGCTTCGTTCGTTCTGGTGGGTGATATGGTGTCCATTGAGTATATGACATTGGGCGAGTCATTAGACGACTATATGATGTCTCATGGTAGCCCTATTCTTTGTCCACACTCGATAGTTCACGCTGGTGATACAATGCCTATCGAGCATGATGACATTGAACGAGCATCTCCTAAAAGGCCTCATGTCATCGACGTCACAGTTTAGCCCGATTGATAGCACTCGTCTTGTTTATGCTTCACTGGGTCTAGGCGGTGAAATGGTGTCCATTGAGTATATGACATTGGACGAATCATTCGGCGACGATATGATGTCTCATGGTAGCCCTATTCTTTATCCACACTCGATATTTCTCGCTGGTGATACAATGCCTATCGAGCATGATGACATTGAACGAGCATCTCCTAAAAGGCCTCATGTCATCGACGTCACAGTTTAGCCCGATTGATAGCACTCGCCTTATTTATGCTTCGCTGGGTCTTGCCGATGAAATGGTGTCCATTGGGTATATGACATTGGACGAATCATTCGGCGATGATATGATGTCTCATGGTAGCCCTATTCTTTATCCACACTCGATATTTCTCGCTGGTGATATGGTGTCTATCGAGCGTGAGGACATTGAACGAGCACCTCGTAAAGCCTCATGTCATCGATGTCACAGTTTAGCCCGATTGATTGGACTCGCCTTGTCTATGCTTCATTGGTTCTAGCCTGTGAAACCGTGTCCATTGATTATATGACATTGGACGAGTCAATCGGCGATGATATGAGCTCTATTCTTTGGCTATATTCGATAGTTCTTGCTTGTGGTTGGTGTCTATAGAGCATGATGACGTTGAACGAGCATCTCGTAAGGCCTCATCTCATCGACGTCACAGTTTGGCCCGATTGATTGGACTCGCCTTGTCTATGCTTCGTTCGTTCTGGTGGGTGATGTGGTGTCCATTGAGTATATGACATTGGGCGAGCCATTAGACGACGATATGATGTCTCATGGTAGCCCTATTCTTTGTCCACACTCGATAGTTCATGCTGGTGATACAATGCCTATCGAGCATGATGACATTGAACGAGCATCTCCTAAGGCCTCATGTCATCGACGTCACAGTTTAGCCCGATTGATAGCACTCGCCTTGTTTATGCTTCGCTGGGTCTAGCCGGTGAAATGGTGTCCAATGAGTATATGACATTGGACGAATCGTTCGGTGACGATATGATGTCTCATGACTATATAGGGGGAGGACGAGGCATCTAGGGCCGGCTGAAGTGGAGAGGGAGTCGTGTGACTTGGGCCACGTGGGCCTTCGGGCGACATCATCCTGGGCCGTCGTTCCTTAGCATCAAAACCGTCTTCAATTCCTGGGCTCGAGCTCTAGTGATTGGGCCCTTGTACGTCGTCGTCTCGTTAGAAGATGGATCCGTAACTCGAGGAGGCGCGACGACGAGAGGTGGAGGCGTGACAGCTTGGTTTGGCGCACCATCTTCCGTCGTCATTATTCGTATGTCGTTGATGTCCTCATCATCCTCCCCTTCTTGAAGTGAAGTCGTCCTCGACGGCAACTCATCATCCTCACCCAAGTATGGTTTCAAATCTGCAACATTAAAACTAGTGGAAACACCAAACTCCATGGGCAAGTCAAGAACATAAGCATTATCGTTAATCTTGGTTAGCACTTTAAAAGGACCAGCAGCACGAGGCATCAGTTTAGAACGACGCAAAGTAGGAAATCTATCTTTACGCAAGTGCAACCAAACCAAATCACCAGGTTGAAAAGAAATATGTTTTCTACCTTTACTACCAGCAACTTGATACCTTTTATTAGCAATGGCAATGTTGTGTTGTGTTTCTTCATGCAATTGTTTCATGTGATCAATATGAGCAAGAGCATCAAGATGTGGTTCATCTTCAGCATCAATAGCAAACAAATCAATAGGCGCCTTAGGAACATAGCCATAAACAACCCCAAAAGGACACATCTTAGTGGCAGAATGTGTAGCACGATTATAAGCAAATTCAACATGAGGTAAACAATCTTCCCAGCGTCTCAAATTTTTATCTAAAACAGCTCTAAGCATAGCAAACAAAGTTCTATTTACAACCTCAGTTTGCCCATCAGTTTGAGGATGACAAGTAGTACTAAACAGCAGCTTAGTTCCTAATTTATTCCAAAGAGAACGCCAAAAATGACTAAGAAACTTAGCATCACGATCAGAGACAATTGTTTTAGGAATTCCATGCAATCTAACAATCTCTCTAAAGAACAATTCACCAACATTTGAGGCATCATCAGTTTTATGACAAGGTATAAAGTGAGCCATTTTAGAGAAACGATCAACAACCACAAAAATACTGTCCCTCCCCTTCTTAGTGCGAGGCAATCCCAAAACAAAATCCATCGAAATATCATGCCAAGAAGAAGAGGGAACAGGCAAGGGCATATACAAACCATGATTACCCAAACAAGATTTAGCTTTTTGACATGTAGTACAGCGTGCAACAAGGCGCTCAACATCACGGCGCATCCGTGGCCAAAAGAAATGGTCGGCCAACACCTCATGTGTCTTGAAAACTCCGAAGTGACCCATAAGACCACCTCCATGCGCCTCCTGTAACAACAAAAGACGAACCGAGCTAGCTGGAATACACAGCTTGTTAGCACGAAACAGGAACCCATCCTGCATATGAAATTTGCCCCAAGGTTTGCCATCCTTACAATGCATCATAATATCATGAAAATCAGAATCATTCACATATTGATCTTTCAAAGCTTGCAAACCAAAGATTTTAAAGTCTAATTGGGACAGCATCAAATAACGACGAGACAAAGCATCGGCAATCACATTTTCCTTCCCGTTTTTATGTTTAATGATGTATGGAAAAGATTCAATAAATTCAACCCATTTAGCATGACGACGATTCAGATTAGTTTGGGTTCTAATATGTTTCAAAGCCTCATGATCAGAATGAATAATAAATTCGCGAGGCCATAAATAATGCTGCCATGTTTGCAAAGTTCTTACTAAAGCATAAAGTTCTTTATCATAAGTGAAATATTTAAGAGCAGCACCACTTAACTTCTCACTAAAATAAGCAATGGGTTTATGATCTTGCAACAAAACAGCACCCAAACCAATTCCACTAGCATCACATTCCAATTCAAACACTTTATCAAAATTAGGCAATTGTAAGAGAGGAGCATGAGTTAACCGTTCCTTTAAAGTGTTGAATGCGTCGTCTTGTGGTGCGCCCCACTCAAATGGCGCACCCTTCTTGGTCAGCTCATGTAATAGTGCAGCAATAGAACTGAAATCCCGCACAAAACGACGATAGAAACCTGCAAGACCAAGAAAACTGCGAACCTGTGTGACCGTCGTCGGTTGGGGCCAACTCTGAATGGCGTCCACTTTGCTGCTGTCGACCTCAATGCCCTGTGGAGTAACAACATATCCAAGAAACGAAACACGTTGCGTGCAAAAAGTGCATTTTTCCATGTTCCCAAACAAGTGAGCAGCACGCAAAGCACCAAAAACAGCACGTAAATGATCTAAATGCTCATTCATGGATTTGCTGTATATAAGGATATCATCAAAATAGACAACAACAAATATTCCAATGAAAGGCCGAAGAACTTCATTCATTAAGCGCATAAAAGTGCTAGGAGCATTAGACAATCCAAACGGCAAAACCAACCATTCATACAAGCCAAATTTAGTTTTAAAAGCCGTTTTCCATTCATCTCCTAATTTCATTCTTATTTGATGGTAACCACTACGCAAGTCAACCTTAGAGAAAATTGTGGCACCACTAAGTTCATCAAGCATATCATCAAGGCGTGGTATAGGATATCGATAACGAATTGTAATATTGTTAATTGCACGACAATCTACACACATACGCCAAGAACCATCTTTCTTAGGAACAAGCAAAACAGGAACCGAACAAGGGCTGAGAGACTCACGAATGTAACCTTTATCAAGCAATGCCTGCACTTGACGCTGAATTTCTTTCGTCTCCTCAGGATTTTTGCGGTACGGAGCGCGATTAGGAAGCTGTGCGCCTGGAATTAAATCAATCTGATGTTCTATGCCACGAATAGGAGGAAGACCCGGCGGCAATTCAGCGGGAAAAACATCTTTATAGTCCTGCAAAAGGTTAGCAACAGCAGGAGGAATATGCAACATAGGCGCCTCATCTAGTGAAACAAGCATACGAGAGCAAACTAGCGCATAGCAAAGCAGATTAGCATCATGTAATTCATCAAAATCAGCACGTGTAGCAAGCAAGATAGGGTTATTCAATTTGATCTCATGTTGAACAGGTGCAACAGGAGGCGATGTAACCAATTTTGCAGCTTTTGTCGCTCGAGCAATATCATCTTTAAGAACTTGTTCAGGTGTCATAGGATGAATAATAATTTTCTGACCCTTAAACATGAAGGAATAATAATTGGAGCGACCATGATGAACACTATCAACATCATATTGCCAAGGACGGCCAAGCAACAAAGAGCATGCTTCCATTGGAACAACATCACAATCTACAAAATCAGAATAGGCGCCAAGAGAGAAAGGAACACGTACCGAGCACGTTACCTTTATTTTGCCGCCATCATTAAGCCATTGAACGTGATAAGGATGTGGATGCTTCCTTGTTGGCAATGACAACTGCTCCACCAAGGTCGTACTAGCCAAATTGTTGCAACTGCCACCATCGATGATTATACGGACCGCTCTTTCTTGCACAACGCCTTTGATATGAAAAATGTTGTGGCGCTGATGCTTTTCATCCTGAACGACCTGTGTACTAAGAACACGTTGCACAACAAGAGTGGTATACCTGTCAGCGGCACTAGAGTCGACATGAAGCTCCGTATTATCTGCATGATTAGTGGCAAGCATAGTCTGCTGAATATCCTCAGAATCACTAGCAGAAGAATACCCACCGTCGTCACGAATCAACATAGTTCGTTTATTTGGACAATCGCGTATCACATGACCAAATCCTCGGCAACGGTGACACTGAATATCACGAGCTCGTCCAGACGACGAGGAGGATGGCACGGTCGAGGCAGATTTGGCCGTGGATGGAGCACTCGACTTGGACGTGGTCGAGGAGTGGTCGCGCGGCGTGGAAGGAGGTGCCGACCGTGGAGCTGAAGGCGTCTTGGACCCTACAAAAATGTTAGGTCTTGACGAAGATTGTCGATCCTGCACTTCACGTTCAGCTTTACAAGCATATTCAAATAAGGTGGTCATATCATCATAATGTTTATAATCAAGAATATTCTGAATTTCACGATTTAACCCACCCCTAAAGCGAGCCATAGCAGCATCATCCAGTTCAACTAAACCACAGCGAATCATACCCTTTTGCAAAGCTTGATAATAATCCTCTACGGAAAGGGAACCTTGTTGAAATCGCTGCATTTGATTAAGCAAATCTCGAGCATAATATGACGGCACAAAACGATGACGCATAGCAGCTTTTAATGCCGCCCAAGTGGCTGGAATATTATCAGGATATCTTTGTCTATACTCACGCCACCAAAGTAAAGCAAATTCAGTAAATTCACTAATAGCAGCCTTAACTTGTAAATTAGCAGGAATATCATGGCATGCAAATTTTTGTTCAACCTCTAATTCCCAATCAAGATAAGCACCCGGATCATATTTGCCATTACAAGTGGGAATACGAAATTTTATTTTGGCAAAAGAATCATTAATAGGAACACGTACCCTACGAGCACGACCACGGCGATTGTCGTCGTCCTGCTCGGTGTCGGCGCCGTAGTCACGTGCATGTTGCAACTCCGTGAGCTGCGTCGTCATGGTCCCAAGCTGCGTCGACATGGCCTCAAGACGAGTCATGATCGTCGTGAGCGTGGTGCGGGCAGCCGTATCAGCGAGGTCCAGTTGATCAAAACGCTCATTCGACGAAGTGACCGTAGAGTCAAGTCTCTCGTGCATCATCTTCATGTCGTTTTGTAGACCGTCAACCTGTGCCTGGACATCTTGGAGGGTGAGCTCCTCCGACTTCGAGCTGTTTTCTGCCATAGAAACACAAGCAATACAAAAAGCGGGATCCTACAACGAAAGGTGAGTGGTGGGTGAAAAGCTCAATCAAAAAGCTGTTATCAAATTCTTACCCGTCCTTACCAAGCACGCAAGCGTGAACTGCAACCACAGGTAAAACTGGTGGAAGATTGGAGGAGCGATTGCGTGGTGAAACAAAAACCTGCTCGTAGTAGAAAATTTGTGGGGCTAGGAGGCTGCACTCAATCCAAGGGTTAGCACAATTCAAACAACAACTGCAAAGCTGAATAATGGTGCTAAACGCGTAAAGATTGCTGCCGGTACAAGTGCAAGAGGAAGGAAAAAGGATCAAAACAAAGTGCAGCAAGAACGCGTCGCCTGTGTTGCTCGGCCGCTCTTTTTTTTTCTGTTTTTTTTTCTCTTTTTTTTCTCTTTTTTTTCTTTTTTTCTCTCTTTTTTTTAATACTTTTTGCTGAAAATATAAACAATGAGACCTCAAATAAGCAATTAAGCACAAGCACTTTTTCTCTCTCTCTCTCTCTCTCTCTCTCTAGAGTAGGAACAAACGAAACCGAGCAGAAACAAACACAGGGCGAGGCGAGCGGGTCACGACGTAACCGAGTAGGACTCGATCGGCGAGACAAGCGGGTCACACGAAACCGAACAGAACTAAACACAGGGCGAGGCGAGCGGGTCACGACGTAACCGAGTAGGACTCGATCAGCGAGGCGAGCGGGTCTTGACGTAACCGAGTAGGACTCGATCGTCAAGGCAGTGATTGACCCGGACTCACGGTGCAGCGGAAAAACTTGGCAAGCGAGACGGGGTAAACAGATGCGGCGGAAAGCAAACTGTGGTGGTGAAAACACGCGGCACGGCGGAAGGATACGATGATGATAGGAAGAAAACGATGAAACACAGTGTACCAGCAACGATCAAAAGCGAAAGCACAAAAACTCAACAACGCAAATTATTGAACGAAAGTGCGAGGCTCAAAACCGTACTGGGGTAAACTTTTTTTGTAGTTTTTGGTTTATGTGGACTTGGATAAAACTCACCGAGAAACACTGGAATCTGATACCACTTGATAGGTGTAAAGTGCCCGATCTTTCGGCGAGTGGAGATAACTTCGATTTAGTGGATGTTGACCCTCACGATCCGACTACGACGAGCAAGCCGAAGCGCCAATGCAATCGCTGAACCAACTTTCGGAGGATATTAACCTTGCGGTAAACAAGATCAACCTGATCACGAGGATCAATTCTTACGCGCGATCGAAGAACGAGCAAGAATTAGAGGTGAGCAATCTGATGTATTGCACGAAGGTGGAGTTCTGAATTCACGTCGAGAGACGGATGTATAGCTAAGCTAAACTTAAAACAAAACTCAAAGATTACAAGGGGCGCAGCCCTTGACTATATAGGGGAAGGCCGAGGCATCTAGGGCCGGCTGAAGTGGAGAGGCACGCGGTGGAGAGGGAGTCGTGCGACTTGGGCCACGTGGGCCTTCGGGCGACATCATCCTGGGCCGTCGTTCCTTAGCATCAAAACCGTCTTCAATTCCTGGGCTCGAGCTCTAGTGATTGGGCCCTTGTACGTCGTTGTCTCGTTAGAAGATGGATCCGTAACTCGAGGAGGCGCGACGACGAGAGGTGGAGGCGTGACAGCTTGGTTTGGCGCACCATCTTCCGTCGTCATTATTCGTATGTCGTTGATGTCCTCATCACCGGGTCAATCACTGCCTCGCTGATCGAGTCCTACTCGGTTACGTCATGACCCGCTCGCCTCGCTGATCGAGTCCTACTCGGTTACGTCGTGACCCGCTCGCCTCGCTGATCGAGTCCTACTCGGTTACGTCGTGACCCGCTCGCCTCGCCCTGTGTTTAGTTCTGTTCGGTTTCGTGTGTCCCGCTCGCCTCGCTGACCGAGTCCTACTCGGTTACGTCGTGACCCGCTCGCCTCGCCCTGTGTTTAGTTCTGTTCGGTTTCGTGTGTCCCTACTCCAGAGAGAGAGAGAGAGAGAGAGAGAGAGAGAGAGAGAGAGAGAGAGAGAGAGAGAGTAGCGCTTGTGCTTAATTGCTTATTTGAGGTCTCATTGTTTATATTTTCAGCAAAAAGTATAAAAAAAAGAGAGAAAAAAAGAAAGAAAAAACAGAGAAAAAAAGAGAAAAAAAAAGAGCGGCCGAGCAACACAGGCGACGTGTTCTTGCTGCACTTTGTTTTGATCCTTCTTCCTTCCTCTTGCACTTGTACCGGCAGCAATCTTTTCGCGTTTAGCACCATTATTCAGCTTTGCAGTTATTGTTTGAATTGTGCTAACCCTTGGTTTGAGTGCAGCCTCCTAGCCCCACAAATTTTCTACTACGAGCAGGTTTTTGTTTCACCACGCAATCGCTCCACCAATCTTCCACCGGTTTTACCTGTGGTTGCAGTTTACGCTTGCGTGCTTGGTAAGGACGGGTAAGAATTTGATAACAGCTTTTTGATTGAGCTTTTCATCCACCACTCACCTCTCGTTGTAGGATCCCGCTTTTTGTATTGCTTGTGTTTCTATGGCAGAAATCAGCTCAAAATCGGAGGAGCTCACCCTGCAGGATGTCCAGGCACAGGTTGATGGTCTACAAAACGACATGAAGACGATGCACGAGAGACTTGACTCTACGGTCACTTCGTCGAATGACCGTTTTGATCAACTGGACCTTGCTAATACGGCTGCCCGCACCACGCTCGCGACGATCATGACTCGTCTTGAGGCCATGTCGACGCAGCTTGGGACCATGACGACGCAGCTCACGGAGTTGCAACATGCACGTGACTACGGCGCCGACACCGAGCAGGACGACGACAATCGCCGTGGTCGTGCTCGTAGGGTACGTGTTCCTATTAATGATTCTTTTGCCAAAATAAAATTTCGTATTCCCACTTTTAATGTAAAATATGATCCGGGTGCTTATCTTGATTGGGAATTAGAGGTTGAACAAAAATTTGCATGCCATGATATTCCTGCTAATTTACAAGTTAAGGCTGCTATTAGTGAATTTACTGAATTTGCTTTACTTTGGTGGCGTGAGTATAGACAAAGATATCCTGATAATATTCCAGCCACTTGGACGGCATTAAAAGCTGCTATGCGTCATCGTTTTGTGCCGTCATATTAAATGCTAGAGATTTGCTTAATCAAATGCAGCGTTTTCAACAAGGTTCACTTTCTGTAGAGGATTATTATCAAGCTTTGCAAAAGGGTATGATTCGCTGTGGTTTAGTTGAACTGGATGATGCTGCTATGGCTCGCTTTAGGGGTGGGTTAAATCGTGAAATTCAGAATATTCTTGATTATAAGCATTATGATGATATGACCACCTTATTTGAATATGCTTGTAAAGCTGAACGTGAAGTGCAGGATCGACAATCTTCGTCAAGACCTAACATTTTTGTAGGGTCCAAGACGCCTTCAGCTCCACGGTCGACACCTCCTTCCACGTCGCGCGACCACTCCTCGACCACGTCCAAGTCGAGTGCTCCATCCACGGCCAAATCTGCCTCGTTCGTGCCGTCCTCCTCGTCGTCTGGACGAGCTCGTGATATTCAGTGTCACCGTTGCCGAGGATTTGGTCATGTGATACGCGATTGTCCAAATAAACGAACTATGTTGATTCGTGATGACGGTGGGTATTCTTCTGCTAGTGATTCTGAGGATATTCAGCAGACTATGCTTGCCACTAATCATGCAGATAATACGGAGCTTCATGTCGACTCTAGTGCCGCCGACAGGTATGCCACTCTTGTTGTGCAGCGTGTTCTTAGTACACAGGTCGTTCAGGATGAAAAGCATCAGCGCCACAACATTTTTCATATCAAAGGCGTTGTGCAAGAACGAGCGGTCCGTATAATCATCGATGGTGGCAGTTGCAACAATTTGGCTAGTACGACCTTGGTGGAGCAGTTGTCATTGCCAACAAGGAAGCATCCACATCCTTATCACGTTCAATGGCTTAATGATGGCGGCAAAATAAAGGTAACGGGCTCGGTACGTGTTCCTTTCTCTCTTGGCGCCTATTCTGATTTTGTAGATTGTGATGTTGTTCCAATGGAAGCATGCTCTTTGTTGCTTGGCCGTCCTTGGCAATATGATGTCGATAGTGTTCATCATGGTCGCTCCAATTATTATTCCTTCATGTTCAAGGGTCAGAAAATTGTTATTCATCCTATGACACCTGAACAAGTTCTTAAAGATGATATTGCTCGAGCGACAAAAGCTGCAAAATTGGTTACATCGCCTCCTGTTGCACCTGTTCAATATGAGATCAAATTGAATAACCCTATCTTGCTTGCTACACGTGCTGATTTTGATGAATTACATGATGCTAATCTGCTTTGCTATGCGCTAGTTTGCTCTCGTATGCTTGTTTCACTAGATGAGGCACCTATGTTGCATATTCCTCCTGCTGTTGCTAACCTTTTGTAGGACTATAAAGATGTTTTTCCTGCTGAATTGCCACCGGGTCTTCCTCCTATTCGTGGCACAGAACATCAGATTGATTTAATTCCAGGCGCACAGCTTCCTAATCGCGCCCCGTACCGCACAAATCCTGAGGAGACGAAAGAAATTCAGCGTCAAGTGCAGGCATTGCTTGATAAAGGTTACATTCGTGAGTCTCTCAGCCCTTGTTCGGTTCCTGTTTTGCTTGTTCCTAAGAAAGATGGTTCTTGGCGTATGTGTGTAGATTGTCGTGCAATTAACAATATTACAATTCGTTATCGATATCCTATACCACGCCTTGATGATATGCTTGATGAACTTAGTGGTGCCACAATTTTCTCTAAGGTTGATTTACGTAGTGGTTACCATCAAATAAGAATGAAATTAGGAGATGAATGGAAAACGGCTTTGAAAACTAAATTTGGCTTGTATGAATGGTTGGTTATGCCGTTTGGATTGTCTAATGCTCCTAGCACTTTTATGCGCTTAATGAATGAAGTTCTTCGGTCTTTCATTGGAATATTTGTTGTTGTCTATTTTGATGATATCCTTATATACAGCAAATCCATGAATGAGCATTTAGATCATTTGCGTGCTGTTTTTGATGCTTTGCGTGCTGCTCACTTGTTTGGAAACATGGAAAAATACACTTTTTGCACGCAACGTGTTTCGTTTCTTGGATATGTTGTTACTCCACAGGGCATTGAGGTCGATAGCAGCAAGGTGGACGCCATTCAGAGTTGGCCCCAACCGACGACGGTCACACAGGTTTGCAGTTTTCTTGGTCTTGCAGGCTTCTATCGTCGTTTTGTGCGGGATTTCAGTTCTATTGCTGCACCATTACATGAGCTGACCAAGAAGGGTACGCCATTTGAGTGGGGCGCACCACAAGACGACGCATTCAACACTTTAAAGGAACGGTTAACTCATGCTCCTCTCTTACAATTGCCTAATTTTGATAAAGTGTTTGAATTGGAATGTGATGCTAGTGGAATTGGTTTGGGTGCTGTTTTGTTGCAAGATCATAAACCCATTGCTTATTTTAGTGAGAAGTTAAGTGGTGCTGCTCTTAAATATTCCACTTATGATAAAGAACTTTATGCTTTAGTAAGAACTTTGCAAACATGGCAGCATTATTTATGGCCTCGCGAATTTATTATTCATTCTGATCATGAGGCTTTGAAACATATTAGAACCCAAACTAATCTGAATCGTCATCATGCTAAATGGGTTGAATTTATTGAATCTTTTCCATACATCATTAAACATAAAAACGGGAAGGAAAATGTGATTGCCGATGCTTTGTCTCGTCGTTATATGATGCTGTCCCAATTAGACTTTAAAATCTTTGGTTTGCAAGCTTTGAAAGATCAATATGTGAATGATGCTGATTTTCATGATATTATGATGCATTGTAAGGATGGCAAACCTTGGGGCAAATTTCATATGCAGGATGGGTTCCTGTTTCGTGCTAACAAGCTGTGTATTCCAGCTAGCTCGGTTCGTCTTTTGTTGTTATAGGAGGCGCATGGAGGTGGTCTTATGGGTCACTTCGGAGTTTTCAAGACACATGAGGTGTTGGCCGACCATTTCTTTTGGCCACGGATGCGCCGTGATGTTGAGCGCCTTGTTGCACGCTGTACTACATGTCAAAAAGCTAAATCTCGTTTGGGTAATCATGGTTTGTATATGCCCTTGCCTGTTCCCTCTTCTCCTTGGCATGATATTTCGATGGATTTTGTTTTGGGATTGCCTCGCACTAAGAAGGGGAGGGACAGTATTTTTGTGGTTGTTGATCGTTTCTCTAAAATGGCTCACTTTATACCTTGTCATAAAACTGATGATGCCTCAAATGTTGCTGAATTGTTCTTTAGAGAGATTGTTAGATTGCATGGAATTCCTAAAACAATTGTCTCTGATCGTGATGCTAAGTTTCTTAGTCATTTTTGGCGTTCTCTTTGGAATAAATTAGGAACTAAGCTGCTGTTTAGTACTACTTGTCATCCTCAAACTGATGGGCAAACTGAGGTAGTAAATAGAACTTTGTCTGCTATGCTTAGAGCTGTTTTAGATAAAAATTTGAGACGTTGGGAAGATTGTTTACCTCATGTTGAATTTGCTTATAATCGTGCTACACATTCTGCCACTAAGATGTGTCCTTTTGAGGTTGTTTATGGCTATGTTCCTAAGGCGCCTATTGATTTGTTTGCTATTGATGCTGAAGATGAACCACATCTTGATGCTCTTGCTCATATTGATCACATGAAACAATTGCATGAAGAAACACAACACAACATTGCCATTGCTAATAAAAAGTATCAAGTTGCTGGTAGTAAAGGTAGAAAACATATTTTTTTTGAACCTGGTGATTTGGTTTGGTTGCACTTGCGTAAAGATAGATTTCCTACTTTGCGTCGTTCTAAACTGATGCCTCGTGCTGCTGGTCCTTTTAAAGTGCTAACCAAGATTAACGATAAAGCTTATGTTCTTGACTTGCCCATGGAGTTTGGTGTTTCCACTAGTTTTAATGTTGCAGATTTGAAACCATACTTGGGTGAGGATGATGAGTTGCCGTCGAGGACGACTTCACTTCAAGAAGGGGAGGATGATGAGGACATCAACGACATACGAATAATGACGACGGAAGATGGCGCGCCAAACCAAGCTGTCACACCTTCACCTCTCGTCGTCGCGCCTCCTCGAGTTACGGATCCATCTTCTAACGAGACGACGACGTACAAGGGCCCAATCACTAGAGCTCGAGCCCAGGAATTGAAGACGGTTTTGATGCTAAGGAACGACGGCCCAAGATGATGTCGCCCGAAGGCCCACGTGGCCCAAGTCGCACGACTCCCTCTCCACCGCGCGCCTCTCCACTTCAGCCGGCCCTAGATGCCTCGTCCTCCCCCTATATAGTCAAGGGCTGCGCCACTTGTAATCTTGGTGTTTTGTTTTAAGTTTAGCTTAGCTATACATCCGTCTCTCGACGTGAATTCAGAACTCCACCTTCGTGCAATACATCAGATTGCTCGCCTCTAATTCTTGCTCGTTCTTCGATTGCGCGTAAGAATTGATCCTCGTGATCAGGTTGATCTTGTTTACCACAAGGTTAATATCCTCCAGAAGTTGGTTCAGCGATTGCATTGGCGCTTCGGCTTGCTCGTCGTAGTCGGATCGTGAGGGTCGACATCCACCAAATCGAAGTTATCTCCACTCGCCGAAAGATCGGGCACTCTACACCTATCACATCCCATCAACGTCACAGTTTAGCCCGATTGATTGAACTCGCCATGTCTATGCTTTGTTGGTTCTAGACGGTGAAACGGTGTCCATTGAGTATATGACATTGGATGAATCATTTGGCAACGATATGATGTCTCATGGCAGCCCTATTCTTTATCCACACTTGATAGTTCTCATTGGTGATATGGTGTCTATCAAGTATGAGGACATTGAACGAGCATCTCGTAAGGCCTCACGTCATCGACGTCATAGTTTAGCCCGATTGATTGGACTCGGCTTGTCTATGCTTCATTGGTTATAGCCGTGAAACGGTGTCCATTGAGTATATGACATTGGACGAGTCATTCGGCGACGATATGATGTCTCGTGGTAGCTCTATTCTATGTCGATATTCGATAGTTCTCGCTAGTGGTCGGTGTCTACAGAGCCTGATGACATTGAACGGTCATCTCGTAAGGCCTCATCCCATCAACGTCACAGTTTGGCCCGATTGATTGAACTCGCCATGTCTATGCTTCGTTGGTTCTAGCCGGTGAAACGTTGTCCATTGAGTATATGACATTGGACGAGTCATTAGACGACGATATGATGTCTTATGGTAGCCATATTCTTTGTCCACACTCGATAGTTCTTGCTGGTGATACGGTGTCTACAGAGCCTGATGACGTTGAACGGTCATCTCGTAAGGCATCATGTCATCGACGTCATAGATTAGCCCGATTGATTGGACTCGCCTTGTCTATGCTTCGTTGGTTCTAGCCTGTGAAACGGTGTCCATTGATTATATTACATAGGACGAATCATTAGCCGTCAACATGATGTCTCATGGTAGCCCTATTCTTTGTCCACGCTCGATAGTTCTCGCTGGTGATATTGTGTCTATCGAGCATGTTGACATCGAACGAGCATCTCGTAAGGCCTCGTGTCATCGATGTCACAGTTTAGCCCGATTGATTGGACTCGCCTTGTCTATGCTTCGTTGGTTCTAGCCTGTGAAACGGTGTCCATTGATTATATGACATTGGACGAATCATTAGGCGACGATATGATGTCTCATGGTAGCCCTATTCTTTGTCCGCACTCGATAGTTCTCGTTGGTGATATGGTGTCCATCGAGCATGATGACATCGAACGAGCATCTCGTAAGGCCTCATGTCATCGACGTCACAGTTTAGCTCTATTGACAGGACTCGCCTTGTTTATGCTTCGTTTGGTCTAGCCGGTGAAACGGTGACCATTGAGTATATGACATTGGACGAATCATTCGACGACGATATGATGTCTCATGGTAGCCCTATTCTTTATCCACACTCGATAGTTCTCGCTGGTGATATGGTGTCTATCGAGCGTGATGACATCGAACGAGCATCTCGTAAGGCCTCATGTCATCGACGTCACAGTTTAGCCCGATTGATTGGACTCGCCTTGACTATGCTTCGTTGGGTCTAGCCGGTGAAACGGTGACCATTGAGTATATGACATTGGACGAATCATTCGACGACGATATGATGTCTCATGGTAGCCCTATTCTTTATCCACACTCGATAGTTCTCGCTGGTGATATGGTGTCTATGGAGCATGATGACATCGAACGAGCATCTCGTAAGGCCTCATCTCATCGACGTCACAGTTTAGCCCGATTGATTGGACTCGCCTTGTCTATGCTTCGTTGGTTCTAGCCTGTGAAACGGTGTCCATTGATTATATGACATTGGATGAGTCATTCGGCGACGATATGATGTCTCGTGGTAGCTCTATTCTTTGTCCATACTCGATAGTTCTTGCTAGTGGTCGGTGTATATAGGGCAAGATGATATTGAACGAGCATCTTGTAAGGCCTCATCTCATCGACTTCGTCGTTTGGCCCGATTGATTGCACTCGCCTTGTGTATGCTTCGTTGGTTCTAGCTTGTGAAACGGTGTCCATTGATTATATTACATTGGACGAGTCATTAGGCGACGATATGATGTCTCATGGTAGCCCTATTCTTTGTCCACGCTCGATAGTTCTCGCTGGTGATATGGTGTCTATCGAGCATGATGACATCGAACGAGCATCTCGTAAGGCCTCATGTCATCGATGTCACAGTTTAGCCCGATTGATTGGACTTGCCTTGTCTATGCTTCGTTGGTTCTAGCCTGTGAAACGGTGTCCATTGATTATATGACATTGGACGAATCATTAGGCGACGATATGATGTCTCATGGTAGCCCTATTCTTTGTCCGCACTCGATAGTTCTCGTTGGTGATACAGTGTCTATCGAGCATGATAACATTGAACAAGCATCTCCTAAGGCCTCATGTCATCGACGTCACAGTTTAGCTCGATTGAAAGGACTCGCCTTGTTTATGCTTCGTTGGGTCTAGCCGGTGAAACGGTGACCATTGAGTATATTGATGAGGACATCAACGACATACGAATAATGACGACGGAAGATGGCGCGCCAAACCAAGCTGTCACGCCTCCACCTCTCGTCGTCGCGCCTCCTCGAGTTACGGATCCATCTTCTAACGAGACGACGACGTACAAGGGCCCAATCACTAGAGCTCGAGCCCAGGAATTGAAGACGGTTTTGATGCTAAGGAACGACGGCCCAGGATGATGTCGCTCGAAGGCCCACGTGGCCCAAGTCGCACGACTCCCTCTCCACCGCGCGCCTCTCCACTTCAGCCGGCCCTAGATGCCTCGTCCTACCCCTATATAGTCAAGGGTTGCGCCCCTTGTAATCTTTGAGTTTTGTTTTAAGTTTAGCTTAGCTATACATCCGTCTCTCGACGTGAATTCAGAACTCCACCTTCGTGCAATACATCAGATTGCTCGCCTCTAATTCTTGCTCGTTCTTCGATTGCGCGTAAGAATTGATCCTCGTGATCAGGTTGATCTTGTTTACCGCAAGGTTAATATCCTCCGGAAGTTGGTTCAGCGATTGCATTGGCGCTTCGGCTTGCTCGTCGTAGTCGGATCGTGAGGGTCAACATCCACCAAATCGAAGTTATCTCCACTCGCCGAAAGATCGGGCACTCTACACCTATCAAGTGGTCTCATTGTTTATATTTTCAGCAAAAAGTATTAAAAAAAAAGAGAAAAAAAAGAAAAAAAAAGAAAAAAAGAGAAAAAAAAGAAAGAAAAAAAAAAGAGCGGCCGAGCAACACAGGCGACGCGTTCTTGCTGCACTTTGTTTTGATCCTTTTTTTTTCCTTCCTCTTGCACTTGTACCGGCAGCAATCTTTTCGCGTTTAGCACCATTATTCAGCTTTGCAGTTATTGTTGGAATTGTGCTAACCCTTGGATTGAGTGCAGCCTCCTAGCCCCACAAATTTTCTACTACGAGCAGGTTTTTGTTTCACCACGCAATCGCTCCTCCAATCTTCCACCGGTTTTACCTGTGGTTGCAGTTCACGCTTGCGTGCTTGGTAAGGACGGGTAAGAATTTGATAACAGCTTTTTGATTGAGCTTTTCACCCACCACTCACCTCTCGTTGTAGGATCCCGCTTTTTGTATTGCTTGTGTTTCTATGGCAGAAAACAGCTCGAAGTCGGAGGAGCTCACCCTCCAGGATGTCCAGGCACAGGTTGACGGTCTACAAAACGACATGAAGACGATGCACGAGAGACTTGACTCTACGGTCACTTCGTCGAATGAGCGTTTTGATCAACTGGACCTCGCTGATACGGCTGCCCGCACCACGCTCGCGACGATCATGACTCGTCTTGAGGCCATGTCGACGCAGCTTGGGACCATGACGACGCAGCTCACGGAGTTGCAACATGCACGTGACTACGGCGCCGACACCGAGCAGGACGACGACAATCGCCGTGGTCGTGCTCGTAGGGTACGTGTTCCTATTAATGATTCTTTTGCCAAAATAAAATTTCGTATTCCCACTTTTAATGGCAAATATGATCCGGGTGCTTATCTTGATTGGGAATTAGAGGTTGAACAAAAATTTGCATGTCATGATATTCCTGCTAATTTACAAGTTAAGGCTGCTATTAGTGAATTTACTGAATTTGCTTTACTTTGGTGGCGTGAGTATAGACAAAGAAATCCTGATAATATTCCAGCCACTTGGACGGCATTAAAAGCTGCTATGCGATTGCCGATGCTTTGTCTCGTCGTTATATGATGCTGTCCCAATTAGACTTTAAAATCTTTTGTTTGCAAGCTTTGAAAGATCAATATGTGAATGATGCTGATTTTCATGATATTATGATGCATTGTAAGGATGGCAAACCATGGGGCAAATTTCATATGCAGGATGGGTTCCTGTTTCGTGCTAACAAGCTGTGTATTCCAGCTAGCTCGGTTCGTCTTTTGTTGTTACAGGAGGCGCATGGAGGTGGTCTTATGGGTCACTTCGGAGTTTTCAAGACACATGAGGTGTTGGCCGACCATTTCTTTTGGCCACGGATGCGCCGTGATGTTGAGCGCCTTGTTGCACGCCGTACCACATGTCAAAAAGCTAAATCTCGTTTGGCTAATCATGGTTTGTATATGCCCTTGCCTGTTCCCTCTTCTCCTTGGCTTGATATTTCGATGGATTTTGTTTTGGGATTGCCTCGCACTAAGAAGGGGAGGGACAGTATTTTTGTGGTTGTTGATCGTTTCTCTAAAATGGCTCACTTTATACCTTGTCATAAAACTGATGATGCCTCAAATGTTGCTGAATTGTTCTTCAGAGAGATTGTTAGATTGCATGGAATTCCTAAAACAATTGTCTCTGATCGTGATGCTAAGTTTCTTAGTCATTTTTGGCGTTCTCTTTGGAATAAATTAGGAACTAAACTGCTGTTTAGTACTACTTGTCATCCTCAAACTGATGGGCAAACTGAGGTAGTAAATAGAACTTTGTCTGCTATGCTTAGAGCTGTTTTAGATAAAAATTTGAGACGCTGGGAAGATTGTTTACCTCATCTTGAATTTGCTTATAATCGTGCTACACATTCTGCCACTAAGTTGTGTCCTTTTGAGGTTGTTTATGGCTATGTTCCTAAGGCGCCTATTGATTTGTTTGCTATTGATGCTGAGGATGAACCACATCTTGATGCTCTTGCTCATATTGATCACATGAAACAATTGCATGAAGAAACACAACACAACATTACCATTGCTAATAAAAAGTATCAAGTTGCTGGTAGTAAAGGTAGAAAACATATTTCTTTTGAACCTGGTGATTTGGTTTGGTTGCACTTGCGTAAAGATAGATTTCCTACTTTGCGTCGTTCTAAACTGATGCCTCGTGCTGCTGGTCCTTTTAAAGTGCTAACCAAGATTAACGATAATGCTTATGTTCTTGACTTGCCCATGGAGTTTGGTGTTTCCACTAGTTTTAATGTTGCAGATTTGAAACCATACTTGGGTGAGGATGATGAGTTGCCGTCGAGGACGACTTCACTTCAAGAAGGGGAGGATGATGAGGACATCAACGACATACGAATAATGACGACGGAAGATGGCGCGCCAAACCAAGCTGTCACGCCTCCACCTCTCGTCGTCGTGCCTCCTCGAGTTACGGATCCATCTTCTAACGAGACGACGACGTACAAGGGCCCAATCACTAGAGCTCGAGCCCAGGAATTGAAGACGGTTTTGATGCTAAGGAACGACGGCCCAGGATGATGTCGCTCGAAGGCCCACGTGGCCCAAGTCGCACGACTCCCTCTCCACCACGCGCCTCTCCACTTCAGCCGGCCCTAGATGCCTCGTCCTACCCCTATATAGTCAAGGGCTGCGCCCCTTGTAATCTTTGAGTTTTGTTTTAAGTTTAGCTTAGCTATACATCCGTCTCTCGACGTGAATTCAGAACTCCACCTTCGTGCAATACATCAGATTGCTCGCCTCTAATTCTTGCTCGTTCTTCGATTGCGCGTAAGAATTGATCCTCGTGATCAGGTTGATCTTGTTTACCGCAAGGTTAATATCCTCCGGAAGTTGGTTCAGCGATTGCATTGGCGCTTCGGCTTGCTCGTCGTAGTCGGATCGTGAGGGTCAACATCCACCAAATCGAAGTTATCTCCACTCGCCGAAAGATCGGGCACTCTACACCTATCATATATGACATTGGACGAATCATTCGACGATGATATGATGTCTCATGGTAGCCCTATTCTTTATCCACACTCGATAGTTCTCGCTGGTGATATGGTGTCTATCGAGCGTGATGACATCGAACGAGCATCTCGTAAGGCCTCATGTCATCGACGTCATAGTTTAGCCCGATTAATTGGACTCGTCTTGTCTATGCTTCGTTGGTTCTAGCCTGTGAAACGGTGTCCATTAATTATATGACATTGGATGAGTCATTCGGCGACGATATGATGTCTCGTGGTAGCTCTATTCTTCGTCCAACACTGGATGAGTCATTCGGCGACAATATGATGTCTCGTGGTAGCTCTATTCTTTGTCCATATTCGATAGTTCTCGCTAGTGGTTGCTGTCTATAGAGCATAATGACATTGAACGAGCATCTCCTGAGGCCTCATGTCATCGACGTCACAGTTTAGCCTGATTGATTGGACTCGCCTTCTCTATGCTTCGTTGGTTCTAGCTTGTGAAACGGTGTCCATTGATTATATTACATTGGGCGAATCATTTAGCGTCAATATGATTTCTCATGGTAGCCCTATTCTTTGGCCACACTCGATAGTTCTCGCTGGTGATATGGTGTCTATCGAGCGTCATGACATCGAACGAGCATCTCGTAAGGCCTCATGTCATCGACGTCACAGTTTAGCCCAATTGATTGGACTCACCTTGTGTATGCTTTGTTGGTTCTAGCTTGTGAAACGGTGTCCATTGATTATATTACATTGGACGAATCATTCAACGTCAATATGATTTCTCATGGTAGCCCTATTCTTTGGCCACACTCGATAGTTCTCGCTGGTGATATGGTGTCTATCGAGCATGATGACATCGAACGAGCATCTCGTAAGGCCTCATGTCATCGACGTCACAGTTTAGCCCGATTGATTGACCTCGCCTTGTCTATGCTTCGTTGGTTCAAGCCTGTGAAACGGTGTCCATTGATTATATGACATTGGACGAATCATTCGGCGACGATATGTTGTCTCATGGTAGCCCTATTCTTTATCCACACTCGATAGTTCTCGCTGGTGATATGGTGTCTATCGATCGTCATGACATCGAACGAGCATCTCGTAAGGCCTCATGTCATCGACGTCACAGTTTAGCCCGATTGATTGGACTCGCCTTGTCTATGCTTCGTTGGTTCAAGCCTGTGAAACGGTGTCCATTGATTATATGACATTGGACGAATCATTCGGCGACGATATGTTGTCTCATGGTAGCCCTATTCTTTATCCACACTCGATAGTTCTCGCTGGTGATATGGTGTCTATCGATCGTCATGACATCGAACGAGCATCTCGTAAGGCCTCATGTCATTGACGTCACAGTTTAGCCCGATTGATTGGACTCGCCATGTCTATGCTTCGTTGGTTCAAGCCTGTGAAACGGTGTCCATTGATTATATGACATTGGACGAATCATTCGGCGACGATATGTTGTCTCATGGTAGCCCTATTCTTTGTCCACACTCAATAGTTCTCGCTGGTGATATGGTGTCTATCGAGCGTGATGACATCGAACGAGCATCTCGTAAGGCCTCATGTCATCGACGTCACAGTTTAGCCCGATTGATTGGACTCGCCTTGTCTATGCTTCGTTGGTTCTAGCTTGTGAAACGGTGTCCATTGATTATATTACATTGGACGAATCATTCAACGTCAATATGATTTCTCATGGTAGCCCTATTCTTTGTCCACACTCGATAGTTCTCGCTGGTGATATGGTGTCTATCGAGCGTCATGACATCGAACGAGCATCTCGTAAGGCCTCATGTCATCGACGTCACAGTTTGGCCCGATTGATTGGACTCGCCTTGTCTATGCTTCGTTGGTTCTAGCCTGTGAAACGGTGTCCATTGATTATATGACATTGGACGAATCATTCGGCGACGATATGTTGTCTCATGGTAGCCCTACTCTTTATCCACACTCGATAGTTCTCGCTGGTGATATGGTGTCTATTGAGCGTCATGACATCGAACGAGCATCTCGTAAGGCCTCATGTCATCGACGTCACAGTTTAGCCCGATTGATTGGACTCGCCTTGTCTATGCTTCGTTGGTTCTAGCCTGTGAAACGGTGTCCATTGATTATATTACATTGGGCGAATCATTTAGCGTCAATATGATGTCTCATGGTAGCCCTATTCTTTGTCCACACTCGATAGTTCTCGCTGGTGATATGGTGTCTATCGAGCGCCATGACATCGAACGAGCATCTCGTAAGGCCTCATGTCATCGACGTCACAGTTTAGCCCGATTGATTGGACTCACCTTGTGTATGCTTTGTTGGTTCTAGCCTGTGAAACGGTGTCCATTGATTATATGACACTGGATGAGTCATTCGGCGACAATATGATGTCTCGTGGTAGCTCTATTCTTTGTCCATATTCGATAGTTCTCGCTAGTGGTTGCTGTCTATAGAGCATGATGACATTGAACGAGCATCTCGTGAGGCCTCATGTCATCGACGTCACAGTTTAGCCTGGTTGATTGGACTCGTCTTGTCTATGCTTCGTTGGTTCTAGCTTGTGAAACGGTGTCCATTGATTATATTACATTGGACGAATCATTTAACGTCAATATGATTTCTCATGGTAGCCCTATTCTTTGTCCACACTCGATAGTTCTCGCTGGTGATATGGTGTCTATCGAGCGTCATGACATCGATTGAGCATCTCGTAAGGCCTCATGTCATCGACGTCACAGTTTAGCCCGATTGATTGGACTCCCCTTGTGTATGCTTTGTTGGTTCTAGCTTGTGAAACGGTGTCCATTGATTATATTACATTGGACGAATCATTCAACGTCAATATGATTTCTCATGGTAGCCCTATTCTTTGGCCACACTCGATAGTTCTCGCTGGTGATATGGTGTCTATCGAGCATGATGACATCGAACGAGCATCTCGTAAGGCCTCATGTCATCGACGTCACAGTTTAGCCCGATTGATTGACCTCGCCTTGTCTATGCTTCGTTGGTTCAAGCCTGTGAAACGGTGTCCATTGATTATATGACATTGGACGAATCATTCGGCGACGATATGTTGTCTCATGGTAGCCCTATTCTTTATCCACACTCGATAGTTCTCGCTGGTGATATGGTGTCTATCGATCGTCATGACATCGAACGAGCATCTCGTAAGGCCTCATGTCATCGACGTCACAGTTTAGCCCGATTGATTGGACTCGCCATGTCTATGCTTCGTTGGTTCAAGCCTGTGAAACGGTGTCCATTGATTATATGACATTGGACGAATCATTCGGCGACGATATGTTGTCTCATGGTAGCCCTATTCTTTGTCCACACTCAATAGTTCTCGCTGGTGATATGGTGTCTATCGAGCGTGATGACATCGAACGAGCATCTCGTAAGGCCTCATGTCATCGACGTCACAGTTTAGCCCGATTGATTGGACTCGCCTTGTCTATGCTTCGTTGGTTCTAGCTTGTGAAACGGTGTCCATTGATTATATTACGTTGGACGAATCATTTAGCGTCAATATGATGTCTCATGGTAGCCCTATTCTTTGTCCACACTCGATAGTTCTCGCTGGTGATATGGTGTCTATCGAGCGTCATGACATCGAACGAGCATCTCGTAAGGCCTCATGTCATCGACGTCACAGTTTAGCCCGATTGATTGGACTCGCCTTGTCTATGCTTTTTTGGTTCTAGCCTGTGAAACGGTGTCCATTGATTATATGACACTGCGTGAGTCATTCGGCGACGATATGATGTCTCGTGGTAGCTCTATTCTTTATCCATATTCGATAGTTCTCGCTGGTGATATGGTGTCTATCGAGCGTGATGACATCGAACGAGCATCTCGTAAGGCCTCATGTCATCGACGTCACAGTTTAGCCCGATTGATTGGACTCGCCTTGTCTATGCTTCTTTGGTTCTAGCCTGTGAAATGGTGTCCATTGATTATATGACATTGGACGAATCATTCGGCGACGATATGTTGTCTCATGGTAGCCCTATTCTTTATCCACACTCGATAGTTCTCGCTGGTGATATGGTGTCTATCGAGCGTCATGACATCGAACGAGCATCTCGTAAGGCCTCATGTCATCGACGTCACAGTTTAGCCCGATTGATTGGACTCGCCTTCTCTATGCTTCGTTGGTTCTAGCTTGTGAAACGGTGTCCATTGATTATATTACATTGGGCGAATCATTTAGCGTCAATATGATGTCTCATGGTAGCCCTATTCTTTGTCCACACTCGATAGTTCTCGCTGGTGATATGGTGTCTATCGAGCGTCATGACATCGAACGAGCATCTCGTAAGGCCTCATGTCATCGACGTCACAGTTTAGCCCGATTGATTGGACTCGCCTTGTCTATGCTTTTTTGGTTCTAGCCTGTGAAACGGTGTCCATTGATTATATGACACTGCGTGAGTCATTCGGCGACGATATGATGTCTCGTGGTAGCTCTATTCTTTATCCATATTCGATAGTTCTCGCTAGTGGTTGCTGTCTATAGAGCATGATGACATTGAACGAGCATCTCATGAGGCCTCATGTCATCGACGTCACAGTTTAGCCTGATTGATTGGACTCGCCTTGTCTATGCTTCGTTGGTTCTAGCTTGTGAAACGGTGTCCATTGATTATATTACATTGGACGAATCATTCAACGTCAATATGATTTCTCATGGTAGCCCTATTCTTTGTCCACACTCGATAGTTCTCGCTGGTGATATGGTGTCTATCGAGCATGATGACATCGAACGAGCATCTCGTAAGGCCTCATGTCATCGACGTCACAGTTTAGCCCGATTGATTGGACTCGCCTTGTCTATGCTTCTTTGGTTCTAGCCTGTGAAACGGTGTCCATTGATTATATGACAGTGGACAAATCATTCGGCGACGATATGTTGTCTCATGGTAGCCCTATTCTTTATCCACACTCGATAGTTCTCGCTGGTGATATGGTGTCTATCGAGCGTCATGACATCGAACGAGCATCTCGTAAGGCCTCATGTCATCGACGTCACAGTTTAGCCCGATTGATTGGACTCGCCATGTCTATGCTTCGTTGGTTCAAGCCTGTGAAACGGTGTCCATTGATTATATGACATTGGACGAATCATTCGGCGACGATATGTTGTCTCATGGTAGCCCTATTCTTTGTCCACACTCAATAGTTCTCGCTGGTGATATGGTGTCTATCGAGCGTGATGACATCGAACGAGCATCTCGTAAGGCCTCATGTCATCGACGTCACAGTTTAGCCCGATTGATTGGACTCGCCATGTCTATGCTTCGTTGGTTCAAGCCTGTGAAACGGTGTCCATTGATTATATGACATTGGACGAATCATTCGGCGACGATATGTTGTCTCATGGTAGCCCTATTCTTTGTCCACACTCAATAGTTCTCGCTGGTGATATGGTGTCTATCGAGCGTGATGACATCGAACGAGCATCTCGTAAGGCCTCATGTCATCGACGTCACAGTTTAGCCCGATTGATTGGACTCGCCTTGTCTATGCTTCGTTGGTTCTAGCTTGTGAAACGGTGTCCATTGATTATATTACATTGGACGAATCATTCAACGTCAATATGATTTCTCATGGTAGCCCTATTCTTTGTCCACACTCGATAGTTCTCGCTGGTGATATGGTGTCTATCGAGCGTCATGACATCGAACGAGCATCTCGTAAGGCCTCATGTCATCGACGTCACAGTTTGGCCCGATTGATTGGACTCGCCTTGTCTATGCTTCGTTGGTTCTAGCCTGTGAAACGGTGTCCATTGATTATATGACATTGGACGAATCATTCGGCGACGATATGTTGTCTCATGGTAGCCCTACTCTTTATCCACACTCGATAGTTCTCGCTGGTGATATGGTGTCTATTGAGCGTCATGACATCGAACGAGCATCTCGTAAGGCCTCATGTCATCGACGTCACAGTTTAGCCCGATTGATTGGACTCGCCTTGTCTATGCTTCGTTGGTTCTAGCCTGTGAAACGGTGTCCATTGATTATATTACATTGGGCGAATCATTTAGCGTCAATATGATGTCTCATGGTAGCCCTATTCTTTGTCCACACTCGATAGTTCTCGCTGGTGATATGGTGTCTATCGAGCGCCATGACATCGAACGAGCATCTCGTAAGGCCTCATGTCATCGACGTCACAGTTTAGCCCGATTGATTGGACTCACCTTGTGTATGCTTTGTTGGTTCTAGCCTGTGAAACGGTGTCCATTGATTATATGACACTGGATGAGTCATTCGGCGACAATATGATGTCTCGTGGTAGCTCTATTCTTTGTCCATATTCGATAGTTCTCGCTAGTGGTTGCTGTCTATAGAGCATGATGACATTGAACGAGCATCTCGTGAGGCCTCATGTCATCGACGTCACAGTTTAGCCTGGTTGATTGGACTCGTCTTGTCTATGCTTCGTTGGTTCTAGCTTGTGAAACGGTGTCCATTGATTATATTACATTGGACGAATCATTTAACGTCAATATGATTTCTCATGGTAGCCCTATTCTTGGTCCACACTCGATAGTTCTCGCTGGTGATATGGTGTCTATCGAGCGTCATGACATCGATTGAGCATCTCGTAAGGCCTCATGTCATCGACGTCACAGTTTAGCCCGATTGATTGGACTCCCCTTGTGTATGCTTTGTTGGTTCTAGCTTGTGAAACGGTGTCCATTGATTATATTACATTGGACGAATCATTCAACGTCAATATGATTTCTCATGGTAGCCCTATTCTTTGGCCACACTCGATAGTTCTCGCTGGTGATATGGTGTCTATCGAGCATGATGACATCGAACGAGCATCTCGTAAGGCCTCATGTCATCGACGTCACAGTTTAGCCCGATTGATTGACCTCGCCTTGTCTATGCTTCGTTGGTTCAAGCCTGTGAAACGGTGTCCATTGATTATATGACATTGGACGAATCATTCGGCGACGATATGTTGTCTCATGGTAGCCCTATTCTTTATCCACACTCGATAGTTCTCGCTGGTGATATGGTGTCTATCGATCGTCATGACATCGAACGAGCATCTCGTAAGGCCTCATGTCATCGACGTCACAGTTTAGCCCGATTGATTGGACTCGCCATGTCTATGCTTCGTTGGTTCAAGCCTGTGAAACGGTGTCCATTGATTATATGACATTGGACGAATCATTCGGCGACGATATGTTGTCTCATGGTAGCCCTATTCTTTGTCCACACTCAATAGTTCTCGCTGGTGATATGGTGTCTATCGAGCGTGATGACATCGAACGAGCATCTCGTAAGGCCTCATGTCATCGACGTCACAGTTTAGCCCGATTGATTGGACTCGCCTTGTCTATGCTTCGTTGGTTCTAGCTTGTGAAACGGTGTCCATTGATTATATTACGTTGGACGAATCATTTAGCGTCAATATGATGTCTCATGGTAGCCCTATTCTTTGTCCACACTCGATAGTTCTCGCTGGTGATATGGTGTCTATCGAGCGTCATGACATCGAACGAGCATCTCGTAAGGCCTCATGTCATCGACGTCACAGTTTAGCCCGATTGATTGGACTCGCCTTGTCTATGCTTTTTTGGTTCTAGCCTGTGAAACGGTGTCCATTGATTATATGACACTGCGTGAGTCATTCGGCGACGATATGATGTCTCGTGGTAGCTCTATTCTTTATCCATATTCGATAGTTCTCGCTGGTGATATGGTGTCTATCGAGCGTGATGACATCGAACGAGCATCTCGTAAGGCCTCATGTCATCGACGTCACAGTTTAGCCCGATTGATTGGACTCGCCTTGTCTATGCTTCTTTGGTTCTAGCCTGTGAAATGGTGTCCATTGATTATATGACATTGGACGAATCATTCGGCGACGATATGTTGTCTCATGGTAGCCCTATTCTTTATCCACACTCGATAGTTCTCGCTGGTGATATGGTGTCTATCGAGCGTCATGACATCGAACGAGCATCTCGTAAGGCCTCATGTCATCGACGTCACAGTTTAGCCCGATTGATTGGACTCGCCTTCTCTATGCTTCGTTGGTTCTAGCTTGTGAAACGGTGTCCATTGATTATATTACATTGGGCGAATCATTTAGCGTCAATATGATGTCTCATGGTAGCCCTATTCTTTGTCCACACTCGATAGTTCTCGCTGGTGATATGGTGTCTATCGAGCGTCATGACATCGAACGAGCATCTCGTAAGGCCTCATGTCATCGACGTCACAGTTTAGCCCGATTGATTGGACTCGCCTTGTCTATGCTTTTTTGGTTCTAGCCTGTGAAACGGTGTCCATTGATTATATGACACTGCGTGAGTCATTCGGCGACGATATGATGTCTCGTGGTAGCTCTATTCTTTATCCATATTCGATAGTTCTCGCTAGTGGTTGCTGTCTATAGAGCATGATGACATTGAACGAGCATCTCATGAGGCCTCATGTCATCGACGTCACAGTTTAGCCTGATTGATTGGACTCGCCTTGTCTATGCTTCGTTGGTTCTAGCTTGTGAAACGGTGTCCATTGATTATATTACATTGGACGAATCATTCAACGTCAATATGATTTCTCATGGTAGCCCTATTCTTTGTCCACACTCGATAGTTCTCGCTGGTGATATGGTGTCTATCGAGCATGATGACATCGAACGAGCATCTCGTAAGGCCTCATGTCATCGACGTCACAGTTTAGCCCGATTGATTGGACTCGCCTTGTCTATGCTTCTTTGGTTCTAGCCTGTGAAACGGTGTCCATTGATTATATGACAGTGGACAAATCATTCGGCGACGATATGTTGTCTCATGGTAGCCCTATTCTTTATCCACACTCGATAGTTCTCGCTGGTGATATGGTGTCTATCGAGCGTCATGACATCGAACGAGCATCTCGTAAGGCCTCATGTCATCGACGTCACAGTTTAGCCCGATTGATTGGACTCGCCATGTCTATGCTTCGTTGGTTCAAGCCTGTGAAACGGTGTCCATTGATTATATGACATTGGACGAATCATTCGGCGACGATATGTTGTCTCATGGTAGCCCTATTCTTTGTCCACACTCAATAGTTCTCGCTGGTGATATGGTGTCTATCGAGCGTGATGACATCGAACGAGCATCTCGTAAGGCCTCATGTCATCGACGTCACAGTTTAGCCCGATTGATTGGACTCGCCTTGTCTATGCTTCGTTGGTTCTAGCTTGTGAAACGGTGTCCATTGATTATATTACATTGGACGAATCATTCAACGTCAATATGATTTCTCATGGTAGCCCTATTCTTTGTCCACACTCGATAGTTCTCGCTGGTGATATGGTGCCTATCGAGCGTCATGACATCGAACGAGCATCTCGTAAGGCCTCATGTCATCGACGTCACAGTTTAGCCCGATTGATTGGACTCGCCTTGTCTATGCTTCGTTGGTTCTAGCCTGTGAAACGGTGTCCATTGATTATATTACATTGGGCGAATCATTTAGCGTCAATATGATGTCTCATGGTAGCCCTATTCTTTGTCCACACTCGATAGTTCTCGCTGGTGATATGGTGTCTATCGAGCGCCATGACATCGAACGAGCATCTCGTAAGGCCTCATGTCATCGACGTCACAGTTTAGCCCGATTGATTGGACTCACCTTGTGTATGCTTTGTTGGTTCTAGCCTGTGAAACGGTGTCCATTGATTATATGACACTGGATGAGTCATTCGGCGACAATATGATGTCTCGTGGTAGCTCTATTCTTTGTCCATATTCGATAGTTCTCGCTAGTGGTTGCTGTCTATAGAGCATGATGACAATGAACGAGCATCTCGTGAGGCCTCATGTCATCGACGTCACAGTTTAGCCTGATTGATTGGACTCGTCTTGTCTATGCTTCGTTGGTTCTAGCTTATGAAACGGTGTCCATTGATTATATTACATTGGACGAATCATTGAACGTCAATATGATTTCTCATGGTAGCCCTATTCTTTGTCCACACTCGATAGTTCTCGCTGGTGATATGGTGTCTATCGAGCGTCATGACATTGATTGAGCATCTCGTAAGGCCTCATGTCATCGACGTCACAGTTTAGCCCGATTGATTGGACTCGCCTTGTCTATGCTTCGTTGGTTCTACCCTGTGAAACGATGTCCATTGATTATATGACACTGGATGAGTCATTCGGCGACAATATGATGTCTCGTGGTAGCTCTATTCTTTGTCCACACTCGATAGTTCTCACTGGTGATATGGTGTCTATCGAGCGTCATGACATCGAACGAGCATCTCGTGAGGCCTCATGTCATCGACGTCACAGTTTAGCCTGATTGATTGGACTCGCCTTGTCTATGCTTTTTTGGTTCTAGCCTGTGAAACGGTGTCCATTGATTATATGACACTGCGTGAGTCATTCGGCGACAATATGATGTCTCGTGGTAGCTCTATTCTTTGTCCACACTCGATACTCCTCGCTAGTGGTTGCTGTCTATAGAGCATGATGACATTGAACGAGCATCTCATGAGGCCTCATGTCATCGACGTCACAGTTTAGCCTGATTGATTGGAATCGCCTTGTCTATGCTTCGTTGGTTCTAGCTTGTGAAACGGTGTCCATTGATTATATTACATTGGACGAATCATTCAACGTCAATATGATTTCTCATGGTAGCCCTATTCTTTGTCCACACTCGATAGTTCTCGCTGGTGATATGGTGTCTATCGAGCATGATGACATCGAACGAGCATCTCGTAAGGCCTCATGTCATCGACGTCACAGTTTAGCCCGATTGATTGGACTCGCCTTGTCTATGCTTCTTTGGTTCTAGCCTGTGAAATGGTGTCCATTGATTATATGACATTGGACGAATCATTCGGCGACGATATGTTGTCTCATGGTAGCCCTATTCTTTATCCACACTCGATAGTTCTCGCTGGTGATATGGTGTCTATCGAGCGTCATGACATCGAACGAGCATCTCGTAAGGCCTCATGTCATCGACGTCACAGTTTAGCCCGATTGATTGGACTCGCCTTCTCTATGCTTCGTTGGTTCTAGCTTGTGAAACGGTGTCCATTGATTATATTACATTGGGCGAATCATTTAGCGTCAATATGATGTCTCATGGTAGCCCTATTCTTTGTCCACACTCGATAGTTCTCGCTGGTGATATGGTGTCTATCGAGCGTCATGACATCGAACGAGCATCTCGTAAGGCCTCATGTCATCGACGTCACAGTTTAGCCCGATTGATTGGACTCGCCTTGTCTATGCTTTTTTGGTTCTAGCCTGTGAAACGGTGTCCATTGATTATATGACACTGCGTGAGTCATTCGGCGACGATATGATGTCTCGTGGTAGCTCTATTCTTTATCCATATTCGATAGTTCTCGCTAGTGGTTGCTGTCTATAGAGCATGATGACATTGAACGAGCATCTCATGAGGCCTCATGTCATCGACGTCACAGTTTAGCCTGATTGATTGGACTCGCCTTGTCTATGCTTCGTTGGTTCTAGCTTGTGAAACGGTGTCCATTGATTATATTACATTGGACGAATCATTCAACGTCAATATGATTTCTCATGGTAGCCCTATTCTTTGTCCACACTCGATAGTTCTCGCTGGTGATATGGTGTCTATCGAGCATGATGACATCGAACGAGCATCTCGTAAGGCCTCATGTCATCGACGTCACAGTTTAGCCCGATTGATTGGACTCGCCTTGTCTATGCTTCTTTGGTTCTAGCCTGTGAAACGGTGTCCATTGATTATATGACAGTGGACAAATCATTCGGCGACGATATGTTGTCTCATGGTAGCCCTATTCTTTATCCACACTCGATAGTTCTCGCTGGTGATATGGTGTCTATCGAGCGTCATGACATCGAACGAGCATCTCGTAAGGCCTCATGTCATCGACGTCACAGTTTAGCCCGATTGATTGGACTCGCCATGTCTATGCTTCGTTGGTTCAAGCTTGTGAAACGGTGTCCATTGATTATATGACATTGGACGAATCATTCGGCGACGATATGTTGTCTCATGGTAGCCCTATTCTTTGTCCACACTCAATAGTTCTCGCTGGTGAAATGGTGTCTATCGAGCGTGATGACATCGAACGAGCATCTCGTAAGGCCTCATGTCATCGACGTCACAGTTTAGCCCGATTGATTGGACTCGCCTTGTCTATGCTTCGTTGGTTCTAGCTTGTGAAACGGTGTCCATTGATTATATTACATTGGACGAATCATTCAACGTCAATATGATTTCTCATGGTAGCCCTATTCTTTGTCCACACTCGATAGTTCTCGCTGGTGATATGGTGTCTATCGAGCGTCATGACATCGAACGAGCATCTCGTAAGGCCTCATGTCATCGACGTCACAGTTTAGCCCGATTGATTGGACTCGCCTTGTCTATGCTTCGTTGGTTCTAGCCTGTGAAACGGTGTCCATTGATTATATGACATTGGACGAATCATTCGGCAACGATATGTTGTCTCATGGTAGCCCTACTCTTTATCCACACTCGATAGTTCTCGCTGGTGATTTGGTGTCTATTGAGCGTCATGACATCGAACGAGCATCTCGTAAGGCCTCATGTCATCGACGTCACAGTTTAGCCCGATTGATTGGACTCGCCTTGTCTATGCTTCGTTGGTTCTAGCCTGTGAAACGGTGTCCATTGATTATATTACATTGGGCGAATCATTTAGCGTCAATATGATGTCTCATGGTAGCCCTATTCTTTGTCCACACTCGATAGTTCTCGCTGGTGATATGGTGTCTATCGAGCGTCATGACATCGAACGAGCATCTCGTAAGGCCTCATGTCATCGACGTCACAGTTTAGCCCGATTGATTGGACTCGCCTTGTCTATGCTTCGTTGGTTCTAGCCTGTGAAACGGTGTCCATTGATTATATGACATTGGACGAATCATTCGGCGACGATATATGTTGTCTCATCGTAGCCCTATTCTTTATCCACACTCGATAGTTCTCGCTGGTGATATGGTATCTATCGAGCGTCATGACATCGAACGAGCATCTCGTAAGGCCTCATGTCATCGACGTCATAGTTTAGCCCGATTGATTGGACTCGCCATGTCTATGCTTCGTTGGTTCAAGCCTGTGAAACGGTGTCCATTGATTATATGACATTGGACGAATCATTCGGCGACGATATGTTGTCTCATGGTAGCCCTATTCTTTATCCACACTCGATAGTTCTCGCTGGTGATATGGTGTCTATCGAGCGTCATGACATCGAACGAGCATCTCGTAAGGCCTCATGTCATCGACGTCACAGTTTACCCCGATTGATTGGACTCGCCTTGTCTATGCTTCGTTGGTTCTAGCTTGTGAAACGGTGTCCATTGATTATATTACATTGGACGAATCATTCAACGTCAATATGATTTCTCATGGTAGCCCTATTCTTTGTCCACACTCGATAGTTCTCGCTGGTGATATGGTGTCTATCGAGCGTCATGACATCGAACGAGCATCTCGTAAGGCCTCATGTCATCGACGTCACAGTTTAGCCCGATTGATTGGACTCGCCTTGTCTATGCTTCGTTGGTTCTAGCCTGTGAAACGGTGTCCATTGATTATATGACATTGGACGAATCATTCGGCAACGATATGTTGTCTCATGGTAGCCCTACTCTTTATCCACACTCGATAGTTCTCGCTGGTGATTTGGTGTCTATTGAGCGTCATGACATCGAACGAGCATCTCGTAAGGCCTCATGTCATCGACGTCACAGTTTAGCCCGATTGATTGGACTCGCCTTGTCTATGCTTCGTTGGTTCTAGCCTGTGAAACGGTGTCCGTTGATTATATGACACTGGATGAGTCATTCGGCGACAATATGATCTCTCGTGGTAGCTCTATTCTTTGTCCATATTCGATAGTTCTCGCTAGTGGTTGCTGTCTACAGAGCATGATGACATTGAACGAGCATCTCCTGAGGCCTCATGTCATCGACGTCACAGTTTAGCCTGATTGATTGGACTCGCCTTCTCTATGCTTCGTTGGTTCTAGCTTGTGAAACGGTGTCCATTGATTATATTACATTGGGCGAATCATTTAGCGTCAATATGATTTCTCATGGTAGCCCTATTCTTTGGCCACACTTGATAGTTCTCGCTGGTGATATGGTGTCTATCGAGCGTCATGACATCGAACGAGCATCTCGTAAGGCCTCATGTCATCGACGTCACAGTTTAGCCCAATTGATTGGACTCACCTTGTGTATGCTTTGTTGGTTCTAGCCTGTGAAACGGTGTCCATTGATTATATGACACTGGATGAGTCATTCGGCGACAATATGATGTCTCGTGGTAGCTCTATTCTTTGTCCATATTCGATAGTTCTCGCTAGTGGTTGCTGTCTATAGAGCATGATGACAATGAACGAGCATCTCGTGAGGCCTCATGTCATCGACGTCACAGTTTAGCTTGATTGATTGGACTCGTCTTGTCTATGCTTCGTTGGTTCTAGCTTGTGAAACGGTGTCCATTGATTATATTACATTGGACGAATCATTTAACGTCAATATGATTTCTCATGGTAGCCCTATTCTTTGTCCACACTCGATAGTTCTCGCTGGTGATATGGTGTCTATCGAGCGTCATGACATTGATTGAGCATCTCGTAAGGCCTCATGTCATCGACGTCACAGTTTAGCCCGATTGATTGGACTCGCCTTGTCTATGCTTCGTTGGTTCTAGCCTGTGAAACGGTGTCCATTGATTATATGACACTGGATGAGTCATTCGGCGACAATATGATGTCTCGTGGTAGCTCTATTCTTTGTCCATATTCGATAGTTCTCGCTAATGGTTGCTGTCTATAGAGCATGATGACATTGAACGAGCATCTCGTGAGGCCTCATGTCATCGACGTCACAGTTTAGCCTGATTGATTGGACTCGCCTTGTCTATGCTTTGTTGGTTCTAGCTTGTGAAACGGTGTCCATTGATTATATTACATTGGGCGAATCATTTAGCGTCAATATGATGTCTCATGGTAGCCCTATTCTTTGTCCACACTCGATAGTTCTCGCTGGTGATATGGTGTCTATCGAGCGTGATGACATCGAACGAGCATCTCGTAAGGCCTCATGTCATCGACGTCACAGTTTAGCCCGATTGATTGGACTCGCCTTGTCTATGCTTCGTTGGTTCTAGCCTGTGAAACGGTGTCCATTGATTATATGACATTGGACGAATCATTCGGCGACGATATGTTGTCTCATGGTAGCCCTACTCTTTATCCACACTCGATAGTTCTCGCTGGTGATATGGTGTCTATTGAGCGTCATGACATCGAACGAGCATCTCGTAAGGTCTCATGTCATCGACGTCACAGTTTAGCCCGATTGATTGGACTCGCCTTGTCTATGCTTCGTTGGTTCTAGCCTGTGAAACGGTGTCCATTGATTATATTACATTGGGCGAATCATTTAGCATCAATATGATGTCTCATGGTAGCCCTATTCTTTGTCCACACTCGATAGTTCTCGCTGGTGATATGGTGTCTATCGAGCGTGATGACATCGAACGAGCATCTCGTAAGGCCTCTTGTCATCGACGTCACAGTTTAGCCTGATTGATTGGACTCGCCTTGTCTATGCTTCGTTGGTTCTAGCCTGTGAAACGGTGTCCATTGATTATATTACATTGGGCGAATCATTTAGCGTCAATATGATGTCTCATGGTAGCCCTATTCTTTGTCCACACTCGATAGTTCTCACTGGTGATATGGTGTCTATCGAGCGTCATGACATCGAACGAGCATCTCGTAAGGCCTCATGTCATCGACGTCACAGTTTAGCCCGATTGATTGGACTCGCCTTGTCTATGCTTCGTTGGTTCTAGCCTGTGAAACGGTGTCCATTGATTATATGACACTGGATGAGTCATTCGGCGACAATATGATGTCTCGTGGTAGCTCTATTCTTTGTCCATATTCGATAGTTCTCGCTAGTGGTTGTTGTCTATAGAGCATGAAGACATTGAACGAGCATCTCGTGTGGCCTCATGTCATCGACGTCACAGTTTAGCCCGATTGATTGGACTCGCCTTGTGTATGCTTTGTTGGTTCTAGCCTGTGAAACGGTGTCCATTGATTATATGACACTGGATGAGTCATTCGGCGACAATATGATGTCTCGTGGTAGCTCTATTCTTTGTCCATATTCGATAGTTCTCGCTAGTGATTGCTGTCTATAGAGCCTGATGACATTGAACGAGCATCTCGTGAGGCCTCATGTCATCGACGTCACAGTTTAGCCTGATTGATTGGACTCGTCTTGTCTATGCTTCGTTGGTTCTAGCTTGTGAAACGGTGTCCATTGATTATGTTACATTGGACGAATCATTTAACGTCAATATGATTTCTCATGGTAGCCCTATTCTTTGTCCACACTCGATAGTTCTCGCTGCTGATATGGTGTCTATCGAGCGTCATGACATTGATTGAGCATCTCGTAAGGCCTCATGTCATCGACGTCACAGTTTAGCCCGATTGATTGGACTCGCCTTGTCTATGCTTCGTTGGTTCTAGCCGGTGAAACGGTGTCCATTGATTATATGACACTGGATGAGTCATTCGGCGACAATATGATGTCTCGTGGTAGCTCTATTCTTTGTCCATATTCGATAGTTCTCGCTAATGGTTGCTGTCTATAGAGCATGATGACATTGAACGAGCATCTCGTGAGGCCTCATGTCATCGACGTCACAGTTTAGCCTGATTGATTGGACTCGCCTTGTCTATGCTTTGTTGGTTCTAGCTTGTGAAACGGTGTCCATTGATTATATTACATTGGGCGAATCATTTAGCGTCAATATGATGTCTCATGGTAGCCCTATTCTTTGTCCACACTCGATAGTTCTCGCTGGTGATATGGTGTCTATCGAGCGTGATGACATCGAACGAGCATCTCGTAAGGCCTCATGTCATCGACGTCACAGTTTAGCCCGATTGATTGGACTCGCCTTGTCTATGCTTCGTTGGTTCTAGCCTGTGAAACGGTGTCCATTGATTATATGACATTGGACGAATCATTCGGCGACGATATGTTGTCTCATGGTAGCCCTACTCTTTATCCACACTCGATAGTTCTCGCTGGTGATATGGTGTCTATTGAGCGTCATGACATCGAACGAGCATCTCGTAAGGTCTCATGTCATCGACGTCACAGTTTAGCCCGATTGATTGGACTCGCCTTGTCTATGCTTCGTTGGTTCTAGCCTGTGAAACGGTGTCCATTGATTATATTACATTGGGCGAATCATTTAGCATCAATATGATGTCTCATGGTAGCCCTATTCTTTGTCCACACTCGATAGTTCTCGCTGGTGATATGGTGTCTATCGAGCGTGATGACATCGAACGAGCATCTCGTAAGGCCTCTTGTCATCGACGTCACAGTTTAGCCTGATTGATTGGACTCGCCTTGTCTATGCTTCGTTGGTTCTAGCCTGTGAAACGGTGTCCATTGATTATATTACATTGGGCGAATCATTTAGCGTCAATATGATGTCTCATGGTAGCCCTATTCTTTGTCCACACTCGATAGTTCTCGCTGGTGATATGGTGTCTATCGAGCGTCATGACATCGAACGAGCATCTCGTAAGGCCTCATGTCATCGACGTCACAGTTTAGCCCGATTGATTGGACTCGCCTTGTCTATGCTTCGTTGGTTCTAGCCTGTGAAACGGTGTCCATTGATTATATGACACTGGATGAGTCATTCGGCGACAATATGATGTCTCGTGGTAGCTCTATTCTTTGTCCATATTCGATAGTTCTCGCTAGTGGTTGTTGTCTATAGAGCATGAAGACATTGAACGAGCATCTCGTGTGGCCTCATGTCATCGACGTCACAGTTTAGCCCGATTGATTGGACTCGCCTTGTGTATGCTTTGTTGGTTCTAGCCTGTGAAACGGTGTCCATTGATTATATGACACTGGATGAGTCATTCGGCGACAATATGATGTCTCGTGGTAGCTCTATTCTTTGTCCATATTCGATAGTTCTCGCTAGTGGTTGCTGTCTATAGAGCCTGATGACATTGAACGAGCATCTCGTGAGGCCTCATGTCATCGACGTCACAGTTTAGCCTGATTGATTGGACTCGTCTTGTCTATGCTTCGTTGGTTCTAGCTTGTGAAACGGTGTCCATTGATTATGTTACATTGGACGAATCATTTAACGTCAATATGATTTCTCATGGTAGCCCTATTCTTTGTCCACACTCGATAGTTCTCGCTGGTGATATGGTGTCTATCGAGCGTCATGACATTGATTGAGCATCTCGTAAGGCCTCATGTCATCGACGTCACAGTTTAGCCCGATTGATTGGACTCGCCTTGTCTATGCTTCGTTGGTTCTAGCCGGTGAAACGGTGTCCATTGATTATATGACACTGGATGAGTCATTCGGCGACAATATGATGTCTCGTGGTAGCTCTATTCTTTGTCCATATTCGATAGTTCTCGCTAATGGTTGCTGTCTATAGAGCATGATGACATTGAACGAGCATCTCGTGAGGCCTCATGTCATCGACGTCACAGTTTAGCCTGATTGATTGGACTCGCCTTGTCTATGCTTTGTTGGTTCTAGCTTGTGAAACGGTGTCCATTGATTATATTACATTGGGCGAATCATTTAGCGTCAATATGATGTCTCATGGTAGCCCTATTCTTTGTCCACACTCGATAGTTCTCGCTGGTGATATGGTGTCTATCGAGCGTGATGACATCGAACGAGCATCTCGTAAGGCCTCATGTCATCGACGTCACAGTTTAGCCCGATTGATTGGACTCGCCTTGTCTATGCTTCGTTGGTTCTAGCCTGTGAAACGGTGTCCATTGATTATATGACATTGGACGAATCATTCGGCGACGATATGTTGTCTCATGGTAGCCCTACTCTTTATCCACACTCGATAGTTCTCGCTGGTGATATGGTGTCTATTGAGCGTCATGACATCGAACGAGCATCTCGTAAGGTCTCATGTCATCGACGTCACAGTTTAGCCCGATTGATTGGACTCGCCTTGTCTATGCTTCGTTGGTTCTAGCCTGTGAAACGGTGTCCATTGATTATATTACATTGGGCGAATCATTTAGCATCAATATGATGTCTCATGGTAGCCCTATTCTTTGTCCACACTCGATAGTTCTCGCTGGTGATATGGTGTCTATCGAGCGTGATGACATCGAACGAGCATCTCGTAAGGCCTCTTGTCATCGACGTCACAGTTTAGCCTGATTGATTGGACTCGCCTTGTCTATGCTTCGTTGGTTCTAGCCTGTGAAACGGTGTCCATTGATTATATTACATTGGGCGAATCATTTAGCGTCAATATGATGTCTCATGGTAGCCCTATTCTTTGTCCACACTCGATAGTTCTCGCTGGTGATATGGTGTCTATCGAGCGTCATGACATCGAACGAGCATCTCGTAAGGCCTCATGTCATCGACGTCACAGTTTAGCCCGATTGATTGGACTCGCCTTGTCTATGCTTCGTTGGTTCTAGCCTGTGAAACGGTGTCCATTGATTATATGACACTGGATGAGTCATTCGGCGACAATATGATGTCTCGTGGTAGCTCTATTCTTTGTCCATATTCGATAGTTCTCGCTAGTGGTTGTTGTCTATCGAGCATGAAGACATTGAACGAGCATCTCGTGTGGCCTCATGTCATCGACGTCACAGTTTAGCCCGATTGATTGGACTCGCCTTGTGTATGCTTTGTTGGTTCTAGCCTGTGAAACGGTGTCCATTGATTATATGACACTGGATGAGTCATTCGGCGACAATATGATGTCTCGTGGTAGCTCTATTCTTTGTCCATATTCGATAGTTCTCGCTAGTGGTTGCTGTCTATAGAGCCTGATGACATTGAACGAGCATCTCGTGAGGCCTCATGTCATCGACGTCACAGTTTAGCCTGATTGATTGGACTCGTCTTGTCTATGCTTCGTTGGTTCTAGCTTGTGAAACGGTGTCCATTGATTATGTTACATTGGACGAATCATTTAACGTCAATATGATTTCTCATGGTAGCCCTATTCTTTGTCCACACTCGATAGTTCTCGCTGGTGATATGGTGTCTATCGAGCGTCATGACATTGATTGAGCATCTCGTAAGGCCTCATGTCATCGACGTCACAGTTTAGCCCGATTGATTGGACTCGCCTTGTCTATGCTTCGTTGGTTCTAGCCTGTGAAACGGTGTCCATTGATTATATGACACTGGATGAGTCATTCGGCGACAATATGATGTCTCGTGGTAGCTCTATTCTTTGTCCATATTCGATAGTTCTCGCTAATGGTTGCTGTCTATAGAGCATGATGACATTGAACGAGCATCTCGTGAGGCCTCATGTCATCGACGTCACAGTTTAGCCTGATTGATTGGACTCGCCTTGTCTATGCTTTGTTGGTTCTAGCTTGTGAAACGGTGTCCATTGATTATATTACATTGGGCGAATCATTTAGCGTCAATATGATGTCTCATGGTAGCCCTATTCTTTGTCCACACTCGATAGTTCTCGCTGGTGATATGGTGTCTATCGAGCGTGATGACATCGAACGAGCATCTCGTAAGGCCTCATGTCATCGACGTCACAGTTTAGCCCGATTGATTGGACTCGCCTTGTCTATGCTTCGTTGGTTCTAGCCTGTGAAACGGTGTCCATTGATTATATGACATTGGACGAATCATTCGGCGACGATATGTTGTCTCATGGTAGCCCTACTCTTTATCCACACTCGATAGTTCTCGCTGGTGATATGGTGTCTATTGAGCGTCATGACATCGAACGAGCATCTCGTAAGGTCTCATGTCATCGACGTCACAGTTTAGCCCGATTGATTGGACTCGCCTTGTCTATGCTTCGTTGGTTCTAGCCTGTGAAACGGTGTCCATTGATTATATTACATTGGGCGAATCATTTAGCATCAATATGATGTCTCATGGTAGCCCTATTCTTTGTCCACACTCGATAGTTCTCGCTGGTGATATGGTGTCTATCGAGCGTGATGACATCGAACGAGCATCTCGTAAGGCCTCTTGTCATCGACGTCACAGTTTAGCCTGATTGATTGGACTCGCCTTGTCTATGCTTCGTTGGTTCTAGCCTGTGAAACGGTGTCCATTGATTATATTACATTGGGCGAATCATTTAGCGTCAATATGATGTCTCATGGTAGCCCTATTCTTTGTCCACACTCGATAGTTCTCGCTGGTGATATGGTGTCTATCGAGCGTCATGACATCGAACGAGCATCTCGTAAGGCCTCATGTCATCGACGTCACAGTTTAGCCCGATTGATTGGACTCGCCTTGTCTATGCTTCGTTGGTTCTAGCCTGTGAAACGGTGTCCATTGATTATATGACACTGGATGAGTCATTCGGCGACAATATGATGTCTCGTGGTAGCTCTATTCTTTGTCCATATTCGATAGTTCTCGCTAGTGGTTGTTGTCTATAGAGCATGAAGACATTGAACGAGCATCTCGTGTGGCCTCATGTCATCGACGTCACAGTTTAGCCCGATTGGTTGGACTCGCCTTGTGTATGCTTTGTTGGTTCTAGCCTGTGAAACGGTGTCCATTGATTATATGACACTGGATGAGTCATTCGGCGACAATATGATGTCTCGTGGTAGCTCTATTCTTTGTCCATATTCGATAGTTCTCGCTAGTGGTTGCTGTCTATAGAGCCTGATGACATTGAACGAGCATCTCGTGAGGCCTCATGTCATCGACGTCACAGTTTAGCCTGATTGATTGGACTCGTCTTGTCTATGCTTCGTTGGTTCTAGCTTGTGAAACGGTGTCCATTGATTATGTTACATTGGACGAATCATTTAACGTCAATATGATTTCTCATGGTAGCCCTATTCTTTGTCCACACTCGATAGTTCTCGCTGGTGATATGGTGTCTATCGAGCGTCATGACATCGATTGAGCATCTCGTAAGGCCTCATGTCATCGACGTCACAGTTTAGCCCGATTGATTGGACTCGCCTTGTCTATGCTTCGTTGGTTCTAGCCTGTGAAACGGTGTCCGTTGATTATATGACACTGGATGAGTCATTCGGCGACAATATGATCTCCCGTGGTAGCTCTATTCTTTGTCCATATTCGATACTCCTCGCTAGTGGTTGCTGTCTATAGAGCATGATGACATTGAACGAGCATCTCCTGAGGCCTCATGTCATCGACGTCACAGTTTAGCCTGATTGATTGGACTCGCCTTCTCTATGCTTCGTCGGTTCTAGCTTCTGAAACGGTGTCCATTGATTATATTACATTGCGCGAATCATTTAGCGTCAATATGATTTCTCATGGTAGCCCTATTCTTTCGCCACACTCGATAGTTCTCGCTGGTGATATGGTGTCTATCGAGCGTCATGACATCGAACGAGCATCTCGTAAGGCCTCATGTCATCGACGTCACAGTTTAGCCCGATTGATTGGACTCGCCTTGTCTATGCTTCGTTGGTTCTAGCTTGTGAAACGGTGTCCATTGATTATATTACATTGGACGAATCATTCAATGGCAATATGATTTCTCATGGTAGCCCTATTCTTTGTCCACACTCGATAGTTCTCGCTGGTGATATGGTGTCTATCGAGCGTCATGACATCGAACGAGCATCTCGTAAGGCCTCATGTCATCGACGTCACAGTTTAGCCCGATTGATTGGACTCGCCTTGTCTATGCTTCGTTGGTTCTAGCCTGTGAAACGGTGTCCGTTGATTATATGACACTGGATGAGTCATTCGGCGACAATATGAGCTCCCGTGGTAGCTCTATTCTTTGTCCATATTCGATACTCCTCGCTAGTGGTTGCTGTCTATAGAGCATGATGACATTGAACGAGCATCTCCTGAGGCCTCATGTCATCGACGTCACAGTTTAGCCTGATTGATTGGACTCGCCTTCTCTATGCTTTGTCGGTTCTAGCTTCTGAAACGGTGTCCATTGATTATATTACATTGCGCGAATCATTTAGCGTCAATATGATTTCTCATGGTAGCCCTATTCTTTCGCCACACTCGATAGTTCTCGCTGGTGATATGGTGTCTATCGAGCGTCATGACATCGAACGAGCATCTCGTAAGGCCTCATGTCATCGACGTCACAGTTTAGCCCGATTGATTGGACTCGCCTTGTCTATGCTTCGTTGGTTCTAGCTTGTGAAACGGTGTCCATTGATTATATTACATTGGACGAATCATTCAATGGCAATATGATTTCTCATGGTAGCCCTATTCTTTGTCCACACTCGATAGTTCTCGCTGGTGATATGGTGTCTATCGAGCGTCATGACATCGAACAAGCATCTCGTAAGGCCTCATGTCATCGACGTCACAGTTTAGCCCGATTGATTGGACTCGCCTTGTCTATGCTTCGTTGGTTCTAGCTTGTGAAACGGTGTCCATTGATTATATGACATTGGACGAATCATTCGGCGACGACATGATGTCTCATGGTAGCCCTATTCTTTATCCACACTCGATAGTTCTCGCTGGTGATATGGTGTCTATCGAGCGTCATGACATCGAACGAGCATCTCGTAAGGCCTCATGTCATCGACGTCACAGTTTAGCCTGATTGATTGGACTCGCCTTGTCTATGCTTCGTTGGTTCTAGCCTGTGAAACGGTGTCCATTGATTATATTACATTGGGCGAATCATTTAGCGTCAATATGATGTCTCATGGTAGCCCTATTCTTTGTCCACACTCGATAGTTCTCGCTGGTGATATGGTGTCTATCGAGCGTCATGACATCGAACGAGCATCTCGTAAGGCCTCATGTCATCGACGTCACAGTTTAGCCCGATTGATTGGACTCGCCTTGTCTATGCTTCGTTGGTTCTAGCCTGTGAAACGGTGTCCATTGATTATATGACACTGGATGAGTCATTCGGCGACAATATGATGTCTCGTGGTAGCTCTATTCTTTGTCCATATTCGATAGTTCTCGCTAGTGGTTGCTGTCTATAGAGCATGAAGACATTGAACGAGCATCTCGTGTGGCCTCATGTCATCGACGTCACAGTTTAGCCTGATTGATTGGACTCGCCTTGTCTATGCTTCGTTGGTTCTAGCTTGTGAAACGGTGTCCATTGATTATATTACATTGGACGAATCATTCAACGTCAATATGATTTCTCATGGTAGCCCTATTCTTTGTCCACACTCGATAGTTCTCGCTGGTGATATGGTGTCTATCGAGCGTGATGACATCGAACGAGCATCTCGTAAGGCCTCATGTCATCGACGTCACAGTTTAGCCCGATTGATTGGACTCGCCTTGTCTATGCTTCGTTGGTTCTAGCCTGTGAAACGGTGTCCATTGATTATATGACATTGGACGAATCATTCGGCGACGATATGTTGTCTCATGGTAGCCCTACTCTTTATCCACACTCGATAGTTCTCGCTGGTGATATGGTGTCTATTGAGCGTCATGACATCGAACGAGCATCTCGTAAGGCCTCATGTCATCGACGTCAGAGTTTAGCCCGATTGATTGGACTCGCCTTGTCTATGCTTCGTTGGTTCTAGCCTGTGAAACGGTGTCCGTTGATTATATGACACTGGATGAGTCATTCGGCGACAATATGATCTCTCGTGGTAGCTCTATTCTTTGTCCATATTCGATAGTTCTCGCTAGTGGTTGCTGTCTGTAGAGCATGATGACATTGAACGAGCATCTCCTGAGGCCTCATGTCATCGACGTCACAGTTTAGCCTGATTGATTGGACTCGCCTTCTCTATGCTTCGTTGGTTCTAGCTTGTGAAACGGTGTCCATTGATTATATTACATTGCGCGAATCATTTAGCGTCAATATGATTTCTCATGGTAGCCCTATTCTTTGGCCACACTCGATAGTTCTCGCTGGTGATATGGTGTCTATCGAGCGTCATGACATCGAACGAGCATCTCGTAAGGCCTCATGTCATCGACGTCACAGTTTAGCCCGATTGATTGGACTCACCTTGTGTATGCTTTGTTGGTTCTAGCCTGTGAAACGGTGTCCATTGATTATATGACACTGGATGAGTCATTCGGCGACAATATGATGTCTCGTGGTAGCTCTATTCTTTGTCCATATTCGATAGTTCTCGCTAGTGGTTGCTGTCTATAGAGCATGATGACATTGAACGAGCATCTCGTGAGGCCTCATGTCATCGACGTCACAGTTTAGCCTGATTGATTGGACTCGTCTTGTCTATGCTTCGTTGGTTCTAGCTTGTGAAACGGTGTCCATTGATTATGTTACATTGGACGAATCATTTAACGTCAATATGATTTCTCATGGTAGCCCTATTCTTTGTCCACACTCGATAGTTCTGGCTGGTGATATGGTGTCTATCGAGCGTCATGACATCGATTGAGCATCTCGTAAGGCCTCATGTCATCGACGTCACAGTTTAGCCTGATTGATTGGACTCGCCTTGTCTATGCTTCGTTGGTTCTAGCCTGTGGAACGGTGTCCATTGATTATATGACACTGGATGAGTCATTCGGCGACAATATGATGTCTCGTGGTAGCTCTATTCTTTGTCCATATTCGATAGTTCTCGCTAGTGGTTGCTGTCTATAGAGCATGATGACATTGAACGAGCATCTCGTGAGGCCTCATGTCATCGACGTCACAGTTTAGCCTGATTGATTGGACTCGCCTTGTCTATGCTTCGTTGGTTCTAGCTTGTGAAACGGTGTCCATTGATTATATTACATTGGACGAATCATTCAACGTCAATATGATTTCTCATGGTAGCCCTATTCTTTGTCCACACTCGATAGTTCTCGCTGGTGATATGGTGTCTATCGAGCGTCATGACATCGAACGAGCATCTCGTAAGGCCTCATGTCATCGACGTCACAGTTTAGCCCGATTGATTGGACTCGCCTTGTCTATGCTTCGTTGGTTCTAGCTTGTGAAACGGTGTCCATTGATTATATTACATTGGACGAATCATTCAACGGCAATATGATTTCTCATGGTAGCCCTATTCTTTGTCCACACTCGATAGTTCTCGCTGGTGATATGGTGTCTATCGAGCGTCATGACATCGAACGAGCATCTCGTAAGGCCTCATGTCATCGACGTCACAGTTTAGCCCGATTGATTGGACTCGCCTTGTCTATGCTTCGTTGGTTCTAGCCTGTGAAACGGTGTCCATTGATTATATGACATTGGACGAATCATTCGGCGACGATATGTTGTCTCATGGTAGCCCTACTCTTTATCCACACTCGATAGTTCTCGCTGGTGATATGGTGTCTATTGAGCGTCATGACATCGAACGAGCATCTCGTAAGGCCTCATGTCATCGACGTCAGAGTTTAGCCCGATTGATTGGACTCGCCTTGTCTATGCTTCGTTGGTTCTAGCCTGTGAAACGGTGTCCGTTGATTATATGACACTGGATGAGTCATTCGGCGACAATATGATCTCTCGTGGTAGCTCTATTCTTTGTCCATATTCGATAGTTCTCGCTAGTGGTTGCTGTCTGTAGAGCATGATGACATTGAACGAGCATCTCCTGAGGCCTCATGTCATCGACGTCACAGTTTAGCCTGATTGATTGGACTCGCCTTCTCTATGCTTCGTTGGTTCTAGCTTGTGAAACGGTGTCCATTGATTATATTACATTGCGCGAATCATTTAGCGTCAATATGATTTCTCATGGTAGCCCTATTCTTTGGCCACACTCGATAGTTCTCGCTGGTGATATGGTGTCTATCGAGCGTCATGACATCGAACGAGCATCTCGTAAGGCCTCATGTCATCGACGTCACAGTTTAGCCCGATTGATTGGACTCACCTTGTGTATGCTTTGTTGGTTCTAGCCTGTGAAACGGTGTCCATTGATTATATGACACTGGATGAGTCATTCGGCGACAATATGATGTCTCGTGGTAGCTCTATTCTTTGTCCATATTCGATAGTTCTCGCTAGTGGTTGCTGTCTATAGAGCATGATGACATTGAACGAGCATCTCGTGAGGCCTCATGTCATCGACGTCACAGTTTAGCCTGATTGATTGGACTCGTCTTGTCTATGCTTCGTTGGTTCTAGCTTGTGAAACGGTGTCCATTGATTATGTTACATTGGACGAATCATTTAACGTCAATATGATTTCTCATGGTAGCCCTATTCTTTGTCCACACTCGATAGTTCTGGCTGGTGATATGGTGTCTATCGAGCGTCATGACATCGATTGAGCATCTCGTAAGGCCTCATGTCATCGACGTCACAGTTTAGCCTGATTGATTGGACTCGCCTTGTCTATGCTTCGTTGGTTCTAGCCTGTGGAACGGTGTCCATTGATTATATGACACTGGATGAGTCATTCGGCGACAATATGATGTCTCGTGGTAGCTCTATTCTTTGTCCATATTCGATAGTTCTCGCTAGTGGTTGCTGTCTATAGAGCATGATGACATTGAACGAGCATCTCGTGAGGCCTCATGTCATCGACGTCACAGTTTAGCCTGATTGATTGGACTCGCCTTGTCTATGCTTCGTTGGTTCTAGCTTGTGAAACGGTGTCCATTGATTATATTACATTGGACGAATCATTCAACGTCAATATGATTTCTCATGGTAGCCCTATTCTTTGTCCACACTCGATAGTTCTCGCTGGTGATATGGTGTCTATCGAGCGTCATGACATCGAACGAGCATCTCGTAAGGCCTCATGTCATCGACGTCACAGTTTAGCCCGATTGATTGGACTCGCCTTGTCTATGCTTCGTTGGTTCTAGCTTGTGAAACGGTGTCCATTGATTATATTACATTGGACGAATCATTCAACGGCAATATGATTTCTCATGGTAGCCCTATTCTTTGTCCACACTCGATAGTTCTCGCTGGTGATATGGTGTCTATCGAGCGTCATGACATCGAACGAGCATCTCGTAAGGCCTCATGTCATCGACGTCACAGTTTAGCCCGATTGATTGGACTCGCCTTGTCTATGCTTCGTTGGTTCTAGCCTGTGAAACGGTGTCCATTGATTATATGACATTGGACGAATCATTCGGCGACGATATGTTGTCTCATGGTAGCCCTACTCTTTATCCACACTCGATAGTTCTCGCTGGTGATATGGTGTCTATTGAGCGTCATGACATCGAACGAGCATCTCGTAAGGCCTCATGTCATCGACGTCAGAGTTTAGCCCGATTGATTGGACTCGCCTTGTCTATGCTTCGTTGGTTCTAGCCTGTGAAACGGTGTCCGTTGATTATATGACACTGGATGAGTCATTCGGCGACAATATGATCTCTCGTGGTAGCTCTATTCTTTGTCCATATTCGATAGTTCTCGCTAGTGGTTGCTGTCTGTAGAGCATGATGACATTGAACGAGCATCTCCTGAGGCCTCATGTCATCGACGTCACAGTTTAGCCTGATTGATTGGACTCGCCTTCTCTATGCTTCGTTGGTTCTAGCTTGTGAAACGGTGTCCATTGATTATATTACATTGCGCGAATCATTTAGCGTCAATATGATTTCTCATGGTAGCCCTATTCTTTGGCCACACTCGATAGTTCTCGCTGGTGATATGGTGTCTATCGAGCGTCATGACATCGAACGAGCATCTCGTAAGGCCTCATGTCATCGACGTCACAGTTTAGCCCGATTGATTGGACTCACCTTGTGTATGCTTTGTTGGTTCTAGCCTGTGAAACGGTGTCCATTGATTATATGACACTGGATGAGTCATTCGGCGACAATATGATGTCTCGTCGTAGCTCTATTCTTTGTCCATATTCGATAGTTCTCGCTAGTGGTTGCTGTCTATAGAGCATGATGACATTGAACGAGCATCTCGTGAGGCCTCATGTCATCGACGTCACAGTTTAGCCTGATTGATTGGACTCGTCTTGTCTATGCTTCGTTGGTTCTAGCTTGTGAAACGGTGTCCATTGATTATATTACATTGGACGAATCATTTAACGTCAATATGATTTCTCATGGTAGCCCTATTCTTTGTCCACACTCGATAGTTCTCGCTGGTGATATGGTGTCTATCGAGCGTCATGACATCGATTGAGCATCTCGTAAGGCCTCATGTCATCGACGTCACAGTTTGGCCTGATTGATGGGACTCGCCTTGTCTATGCTTCGTTGGTTCTAGCCTGTGAAACGGTGTCCATTGATTATATGACACTGGATGAGTCATTCGGCGACAATATGATGTCTCGTGGTAGCTCTATTCTTTGTCCATATTCGATAGTTCTCGCTAGTGGTTGCTGTCTATAGAGCATGATGACATTGAACGAGCATCTCGTGAGGCCTCATGTCATCGACGTCACAGTTTAGCCTGATTGATTGGACTCGACTTGTCTATGCTTTGTTGGTTCTAGCTTGTGAAACGGTGTCCATTGATTATATTACATTGGACGAATCATTCAACGGCAATATGATTTGTCATGGTAGCCCTATTCTTTGTCCACACTCGATAGTTCTCGCTGGTGATATGGTGTCTATCGAGCGTCATGACATCGAACGAGCATCTCGTAAGGCCTCATGTCATCGACGTCACAGTTTAGCCCGATTGATTGGACTCGCCTTGTCTATGCTTCGTTGGTTCTAGCCTGTGAAACGGTGTCCATTGATTATATGACATTGGACGAATCATTCGGCGACGATATGTTGTCTCATGGTAGCCCTACTCTTTATCCACACTCGATAGTTCTCGCTGGTGATATGGTGTCTATTGAGCGTCATGACATCGAACGAGCATCTCGTAAGGCCTCATGTCATCGACGTCACAGTTTAGCCCGATTGATTGGACTCGCCTTGTCTATGCTTCGTTGGTTCTAGCCTGTGAAACGGTGTCCGTTGATTATATGACACTGGATGAGTCATTCGGCGACAATATGATCTCTCGTCGTAGCTCTATTCTTTGTCCATATTCGATAGTTCTCGCTAGTGGTTGCTGTCTATAGAGCATGATGACATTGAACGAGCATCTCCTGAGGCCTCATGTCATCGACGTCACAGTTTAGCCTGATTGATTGGACTCGCCTTCTCTATGCTTCGTTGGTTCTAGCTTGTGAAACGGTGTCCATTGATTATATTACATTGGGTGAATCATTTAGCGTCAATATGATTTCTCATGGTAGCCCTATTCTTTGGCCACACTCGATAGTTCTCGCTGGTGATATGGTGTCTATCGAGCGTCATGACATCGAACGAGCATCTCGTAAGGCCTCATGTCATCAACGTCACAGTTTAGCCCGATTGATTGGACTCACCTTGTGTATGCTTTGTTGGTTCTAGCCTGTGAAACGGTGTCCATTGATTATATGACACTGGATGAGTCATTCGGCGACAATATGATGTCTCGTGGTAGCTCTATTCTTTGTCCATATTCGATAGTTCTCGCTAGTGGTTGCTGTCTATAGAGCATGATGACATTGAACGAGCATCTCGTGAGGCCTCATGTCATCGACGTCACAGTTTAGCCTGATTGATTGGACTCGTCTTGTCTATGCTTCGTTGGTTCTAGATTGTGAAACGGTGTCCATTGATTATATTACATTGGACGAATCATTTAACGTCAATATGATTTCTCATGGTAGCCCTATTCTTTGTCCACACTCGATAGTTCTCGCTGGTGATATGGTGTCTATCGAGCGTCATGACATCGATTGAGCATCTCGTAAGGCCTCATGTCATCGACGTCACAGTTTGGCCTGATTGATGGGACTCGCCTTGTCTATGCTTCGTTGGTTCTAGCCTGTGAAACGGTGTCCATTGATTATATGACACTGGATGAGTCATTCGGCGACAATATGATGTCTCGTGGTAGCTCTATTCTTTGTCCATATTCGATAGTTCTCGCTAGTGGTTGCTGTCTATAGAGCATGATGACATTGAACGAGCATCTCGTGAGGCCTCATGTCATCGACGTCACAGTTTAGCCTGATTGATTGGACTCGACTTGTCTATGCTTTGTTGGTTCTAGCTTGTGAAACGGTGTCCATTGATTATATTACATTGGACGAATCATTCAACGGCAATATGATTTGTCATGGTAGCCCTATTCTTTGTCCACACTCGATAGTTCTCGCTGGTGATATGGTGTCTATCGAGCGTCATGACATCGAACGAGCATCTCGTAAGGCCTCATGTCATCGACGTCACAGTTTAGCCCGATTGATTGGACTCGCCTTGTCTATGCTTCGTTGGTTCTAGCCTGTGAAACGGTGTCCATTGATTATATGACATTGGACGAATCATTCGGCGACGATATGTTGTCTCATGGTAGCCCTACTCTTTATCCACACTCGATAGTTCTCGCTGGTGATATGGTGTCTATTGAGCGTCATGACATCGAACGAGCATCTCGTAAGGCCTCATGTCATCGACGTCACAGTTTAGCCCGATTGATTGGACTCGCCTTGTCTATGCTTCGTTGGTTCTAGCCTGTGAAACGGTGTCCGTTGATTATATGACACTGGATGAGTCATTCGGCGACAATATGATCTCTCGTGGTAGCTCTATTCTTTGTCCATATTCGATAGTTCTCGCTAGTGGTTGCTGTCTATAGAGCATGATGACATTGAACGAGCATCTCGTGAGGCCTCATGTCATCGACGTCACAGTTTAGCCTGATTGATTGGACTCGACTTGTCTATGCTTTGTTGGTTCTAGCTTGTGAAACGGTGTCCATTGATTATATTACATTGGGCGAATCATTTAGCGTCAATATGATGTCTCATGGTAGCCCTATTCTTTGTCCACACTCGATAGTTCTCGCTGGTGATATGGTGTCTATCGAGCGTGATGACATCGAACGAGCATCTCGTAAGGCCTCATGTCATCGACGTCACAGTTTAGCCCGATTGATTGGACTCGCCTTGTCTATGCTTCATTGGTTCTAGCTTGTGAAATGGTGTCCATTGATTATATTACATTGGACGAATCATTCAACGGCAATATGATTTCTCATGGTAGCCCTATTCTTTGTCCACACTCGATAGTTCTCGCTGGTGATATGGTGTCTATCGAGCGTCATGACATCGAACGAGCATCTCGTAAGGCCTCATGTCATCGACGTCACAGTTTAGCCCGATTGATTGGACTCGCCTTGTCTATGCTTCGTTGGTTCTAGCCTGTGAAACGGTGTCCATTGATTATATGACATTGGACGAATCATTCGGCGACGATATGTTGTCTCATGGTAGCCCTACTCTTTATCCACACTCGATAGTTCTCGCTGGTGATATGGTGTCTATTGAGCGTCATGACATCGAACGAGCATCTCGTAAGGCCTCATGTCATCGACGTCACAGTTTAGCCCGATTGATTGGACTCGCCTTGTCTATGCTTCGTTGGTTCTAGCCTGTGAAACGGTGTCCGTTGATTATATGACACTGGATGAGTCATTCGGCGACAATATGATCTCTCGTGGTAGCTCTATTCTTTGTCCATATTCGATAGTTCTCGCTAGTGGTTGCTGTCTATAGAGCATGATGACATTGAACGAGCATCTCCTGAGGCCTCATGTCATCGACGTCACAGTTTAGCCTGATTGATTGGACTCGCCTTGTCTATGCTTCGTTGGTTCTAGCTTGTGAAACGGTGTCCATTGATTATATTACATTGGGCGAATCATTTAGCGTCAATATGATGTCTCATGGTAGCCCTATTCTTTGTCCACACTCGATAGTTCTCGCTGGTGATATGGTGTCTATCGAGCGTGATTACATCGAACGAGCATCTCGTAAGGCCTCATGTCATCGACGTCACAGTTTAGCCCGATTGATTGGACTCGCCTTGTCTATGCTTCGTTGGTTCTAGCTTGTGAAACGGTGTCCATTGATTATATTACATTGGACGAATCATTCAATGGCAATATGATTTCTCATGGTAGCCTATTCTTTGTCCACACTCGATAGTTCTCGCTGGTGATATGGTGTCTATCGAGCGTCATGACATCGAACGAGCATCTCGTAAGGCCTCATGTCATCGACGTCACAGTTTAGCCCGATTGATTGGACTCGCCTTGTGTATGCTTTGTTGGTTCTAGCCTGTGAAACGGTGTCCATTGATTATATGACACTGGATGAGTCATTCGGCGACAATATGATCTCTCGTGGTAGCTCTATTCTTTGTCCATATTCGATAGTTCTCGCTAGTGGTTGCTGTCTATAGAGCATGATGACATTGAACGAGCATCTCGTGAGGCCTCATGTCATCGACGTCACAGTTTAGCCTGATTGATTGGACTCGACTTGTCTATGCTTTGTTGGTTCTAGCTTGTGAAACGGTGTCCATTGATTATATTACATTGGACGAATCATTCAACGGCAATATGATTTGTCATGGTAGCCCTATTCTTTGTCCACACTCGATAGTTCTCGCTGGTGATATGGTGTCTATCGAGCGTCATGACATCGAACGAGCATCTCGTAAGGCCTCATGTCATCGACGTCACAGTTTAGCCCGATTGATTGGACTCGCCTTGTCTATGCTTCGTTGGTTCTAGCCTGTGAAACGGTGTCCATTGATTATATGACATTGGACGAATCATTCGGCGACGATATGTTGTCTCATGGTAGCCCTACTCTTTATCCACACTCGATAGTTCTCGCTGGTGATATGGTGTCTATTGAGCGTCATGACATCGAACGAGCATCTCGTAAGGCCTCATGTCATCGACGTCACAGTTTAGCCCGATTGATTGGACTCGCCTTGTCTATGCTTCGTTGGTTCTAGCCTGTGAAACGGTGTCCGTTGATTATATGACACTGGATGAGTCATTCGGCGACAATATGATCTCTCGTGGTAGCTCTATTCTTTGTCCATATTCGATAGTTCTCGCTAGTGGTTGCTGTCTATAGAGCATGATGACATTGAACGAGCATCTCGTGAGGCCTCATGTCATCGACGTCACAGTTTAGCCTGATTGATTGGACTCGACTTGTCTATGCTTTGTTGGTTCTAGCTTGTGAAACGGTGTCCATTGATTATATTACATTGGGCGAATCATTTAGCGTCAATATGATGTCTCATGGTAGCCCTATTCTTTGTCCACACTCGATAGTTCTCGCTGGTGATATGGTGTCTATCGAGCGTGATGACATCGAACGAGCATCTCGTAAGGCCTCATGTCATCGACGTCACAGTTTAGCCCGATTGATTGGACTCGCCTTGTCTATGCTTCATTGGTTCTAGCTTGTGAAACGGTGTCCATTGATTATATTACATTGGACGAATCATTCAACGGCAATATGATTTCTCATGGTAGCCCTATTCTTTGTCCACACTCGATAGTTCTCGCTGGTGATATGGTGTCTATCGAGCGTCATGACATCGAACGAGCATCTCGTAAGGCCTCATGTCATCGACGTCACAGTTTAGCCCGATTGATTGGACTCGCCTTGTCTATGCTTCGTTGGTTCTAGCCTGTGAAACGGTGTCCATTGATTATATGACATTGGACGAATCATTCGGCGACGATATGTTGTCTCATGGTAGCCCTACTCTTTATCCACACTCGATAGTTCTCGCTGGTGATATGGTGTCTATTGAGCGTCATGACATCGAACGAGCATCTCGTAAGGCCTCATGTCATCGACGTCACAGTTTAGCCCGATTGATTGGACTCGCCTTGTCTATGCTTCGTTGGTTCTAGCCTGTGAAACGGTGTCCGTTGATTATATGACACTGGATGAGTCATTCGGCGACAATATGATCTCTCGTGGTAGCTCTATTCTTTGTCCATATTCGATAGTTCTCGCTAGTGGTTGCTGTCTATAGAGCATGATGACATTGAACGAGCATCTCCTGAGGCCTCATGTCATCGACGTCACAGTTTAGCCTGATTGATTGGACTCGCCTTGTCTATGCTTCGTTGGTTCTAGCTTGTGAAACGGTGTCCATTGATTATATTACATTGGGCGAATCATTTAGCGTCAATATGATGTCTCATGGTAGCCCTATTCTTTGTCCACACTCGATAGTTCTCGCTGGTGATATGGTGTCTATCGAGCGTGATTACATCGAACGAGCATCTCGTAAGGCCTCATGTCATCGACGTCACAGTTTAGCCCGATTGATTGGACTCGCCTTGTCTATGCTTCGTTGGTTCTAGCTTGTGAAACGGTGTCCATTGATTATATTACATTGGACGAATCATTCAATGGCAATATGATTTCTCATGGTAGCCTATTCTTTGTCCACACTCGATAGTTCTCGCTGGTGATATGGTGTCTATCGAGCGTCATGACATCGAACGAGCATCACGTAAGGCCTCATGTCATCGACGTCACAGTTTAGCCCGATTGATTGGACTCGCCTTGTCTATGCTTCGTTGGTTCTAGCCTGTGAAACGGTGTCCATTGATTATATGACATTGGACGAATCATTCGGCGACGATATGTTGTCTCATGGTAGCCCTACTCTTTATCCACACTCGATAGTTCTCGCTGGTGATATGGTGTCTATTGAGCGTCATGACATCGAACGAGCATCTCGTAAGGCCTCATGTCATCGACGTCACAGTTTAGCCCGATTGATTGGACTCGCCTTGTCTATGCTTCGTTGGTTCTAGCCTGTGAAACGGTGTCCGTTGATTATATGACACTGGATGAGTCATTCGGCGACAATATGATCTCTCGTCGTAGCTCTATTCTTTGTCCATATTCGATAGTTCTCGCTAGTGGTTGCTGTCTATAGAGCATGATGACATTGAACGAGCATCTCCTGAGGCCTCATGTCATCGACGTCATAGTTTAGCCTGATTGATTGGACTCGCCTTCTCTATGCTTCGTTGGTTCTAGCTTGTGAAACGGTGTCCATTGATTATATTACATTGGGTGAATCATTTAGCGTCAATATGATTTCTCATGGTAGCCCTATTCTTTGGCCACACTCGATAGTTCTCGCTGGTGATATGGTGTCTATCGAGCGTCATGACATCGAACGAGCATCTCGTAAGGCCTCATGTCATCAACGTCACAGTTTAGCCCGATTGATTGGACTCACCTTGTGTATGCTTTGTTGGTTCTAGCCTGTGAAACGGTGTCCATTGATTATATTACATTGGACGAATCATTTAACGTCAATATGATTTCTCATGGTAGCCCTATTCTTTGTCCACACTCGATAGTTCTCGCTGGTGATATGGTGTCTATCGAGCGTCATGACATCGATTGAGCATCTCGTAAGGCCTCATGTCATCGACGTCACAGTTTGGCCTGATTGATGGGACTCGCCTTGTCTATGCTTCGTTGGTTCTAGCCTGTGAAACGGTGTCCATTGATTATATGACACTGGATGAGTCATTCGGCGACAATATGATGTCTCGTGGTAGCTCTATTCTTTGTCCATATTCGATAGTTCTCGCTAGTGGTTGCTGTCTATAGAGCATGATGACATTGAACGAGCATCTCGTGAGGCCTCATGTCATCGACGTCACAGTTTAGCCTGATTGATTGGACTCGACTTGTCTATGCTTTGTTGGTTCTAGCTTGTGAAACGGTGTCCATTGATTATATTACATTGGACGAATCATTCAACGGCAATATGATTTGTCATGGTAGCCCTATTCTTTGTCCACACTCGATAGTTCTCGCTGGTGATATGGTGTCTATCGAGCGTCATGACATCGAACGAGCATCTCGTAAGGCCTCATGTCATCGACGTCACAGTTTAGCCCGATTGATTGGACTCGCCTTGTGATAGGTGTAGAGTGCCCGATCTTTCGGCGAGTGGAGATAACTTCGATTTGGTGGATGTTGACCCTCACGATCCGACTACGACGAGCAAGCCGAAGCGCCAATGCAATCGCTGAACCAACTTCCGGAGGATATTAACCTTGCGGTAAACAAGATCAACCTGATCACGAGGATCAATTCTTACGCGCAATCGAAGAACGAGCAAGAATTAGAGGCGAGCAATCTGATGTATTGCACGAAGGTGGAGTTCTGAATTCACGTCGAGAGACGGATGTATAGCTAAGCTAAACTTAAAACAAAACTCAAAGATTACAAGGGGCGCAGCCCTTGACTATATAGGGGGAGGACGAGGCATCTAGGGCCGGCTGAAGTGGAGGGGCGCGCGGTGGAGAGGGAGTCGTGCGACTTGGGCCACGTGGGCCTTCGGGCCACATCATCCTGGGCCGTCGTTCCTTAGCATCAAAACCGTCTTCAATTCCTGGGCTCGAGCTCTAGTGATTGGGCCCTTGTACGTCGTCGTCTCGTTAGAAGATGGATCCGTAACTCGAGGAGGCGCGACGACGAGAGGTGGAGGCGTGACATCTTGGTTTGTCGTGCCATCTTCCGTCGTCATTATTCGTATGTCGTTGATGTCCTCATCATCCTCCCCTTCTTGAAGTGAAGTCGTCCTCGACGGCAACTCATCATCCTCACCCAAGTATGGTTTCAAATCTGCAACATTAAAACTAGTGGAAACACCAAACTCCATGGGCAAGTCAAGAACATAAGCATTATCGTTAATCTTGGTTAGCACTTTAAAAGGACCAGCAGCACGAGGCATCAGTTTAGAACGACGCAAAGTAGGAAATCTATCTTTACGCAAGTGCAACCAAACCAAATCACCAGGTTCAAAAGAAATATGTTTTCTACCTTTACTACCAGCAACTTGATACTTTTTATTAGCAATGGCAATGTTGTGTTGTGTTTCTTCATGCAATTGTTTCATGTGATCAATATGAGCAAGAGCATCAAGATGTGGTTCATCCTCAGCATCAATAGAAAACAAATCAATAGGCGCCTTAGGAACATAGCCATAAACAACCTCAAAAGGACACATCTTAGTGGCAGAATGTGTAGCACGATTATAAGCAAATTCAACATGAGGTAAACAATCTTCCCAGCGTCTCAAATTTTTATCTAAAACAGCTCTAAGCATAGCAGACAAAGTTCTATTTACTACCTCAGTTTGCCCATCAGTTTGAGGATGACAAGTAGTACTAAACAGCAGCTTAGTTCCTAATTTATTCCAAAGAGAACGCCAAAAATGACTAAGAAACTTAGCATCACGATCAGAGACAATTGTTTTAGGAATTCCATGCAATCTAACAATCTCTCTAAAGAACAATTCAGCAACATTTGAGGCATCATCAGTTTTATGACAAGGTATAAAGTGAGCCATTTTAGAGAAACGATCAACAACCACAAAAATACTGTCCCTCCCCTTCTTAGTGCGAGGCAATCCCAAAACAAAATCCATCGAAATATCAAGCCAAGGAGAAGAGGGAACAGGCAAGGGCATATACAAACCATGATTACCCAAACGAGATTTAGCTTTTTGACATGTGGTACAGCGTGCAACAAGGCGCTCAACATCACGGCGCATCCGTGGCCAAAAGAAATGGTCGGCCAACACCTCATGTGTCTTGAAAACTCCGAAGTGACCCATAAGACCACCTCCATGCGCCTCCTGTAACAACAAAAGACGAACCGAGCTAGCTGGAATACACAGCTTGTTAGCACGAAACAGGAACCCATCCTGCATATGAAATTTGCCCCAAGGTTTGCCATCCTTACAATGCATCATAATATCATGAAAATCAGCATCATTCACATATTGATCTTTCAAAGCGTGCAAACCAAAGATTTTAAAGTCTAATTGGGACAGCATCATATAACGACGAGACAAAGCATCGGCAATCACATTTTCCTTCCCGTTTTTATGTTTAATGATGTATGGAAAAGATTCAATAAATTCAACCCATTTAGCATGACGACGATTCAGATTAGTTTGGGTTCTAATATGTTTCAAAGCCTCATGATCAGAATGAATAATAAATTCGCGAGGCCATAAATAATGCTGCCATGTTTGCAAAGTTCTTACTAAAGCATAAAGTTCTTTATCATAAGTGGAATATTTAAGAGCAGCACCACTTAACTTCTCACTAAAATAAGCAATGGGTTTATGATCTTGCAACAAAACAGCACCCAAACCAATTCCACTAGCATCACATTCCAATTCAAACACTTTATCAAAATTAGGCAATTGTAAGAGAGGAGCATGAGTTAACCGTTCCTTTAAAGTGTTGAATGCGTCGTCTTGTGGTGCGCCCCACTCAAATGGCGCACCCTTCTTGGTCAGCTCATGTAATGGTGCAGCAATAGAACTGAAATCCCGCACAAAACGACGATAGAAGCCTGCAAGACCAAGAAAACTACGAACCTGTGTGACCGTCGTCGGTTGGGGCCAACTCTGAATGGCGTCCACCTTGCTGCTATCGACCTCAATGCCCTGTGGAGTAACAACATATCCAAGAAACGAAACACGTTGCGTGCAAAAAGTGCATTTTTCCATGTTCCCAAACAAGTGAGCAGCACGCAAAGCATCAAAAACAGCACGCAAATGCTCTAAATGCTCATTCATGGATTTGCTGTATATAAGGATATCATCAAAATAGACAACAACAAATATTCCAATGAAAGACCGAAGAACTTCATTCATTAAGCGCATAAAAGTGCTAGGAGCATTAGACAATCCAAACGGCATAACCAACCATTCATACAAGCCAAATTTAGTTTTAAAAGCCGTTTTCCATTCATCTCCTAATTTCATTCTTATTTGATGGTAACCACTACGTAAATCAACCTTAGAGAAAATTGTGGCACCACTAAGTTCATCAAGCATATCATCAAGGCGTGGTATAGGATATCGATAACGAATTGTAATATTGTTAATTGCACGACAATCTACACACATACGCCAAGAACCATCTTTCTTAGGAACAAGCAAAACAGGAACCGAACAAGGGCTGAGAGACTCACGAATGTAACCTTTATCAAGCAATGCCTGCACTTGACGCTGAATTTCTTTCGTCTCCTCAGGATTTGTGCGGTACGGGGCGCGATTAGGAAGCTGTGCGCCTGGAATTAAATCAATCTGATGTTCTATGCCACGAATAGGAGGAAGACCCGGCGGCAATTCAGCGGGAAAAACATCTTTATAGTCCTGCAAAAGGTTAGCAACAACAGGAGGAATATGCAACATAGGCGCCTCATCTAGTGAAACAAGCATACGAGAGCAAACTAGCGCATAGCAAAGCAGATTAGCATCATGTAATTCATCAAAATCAGCACGTGTAGCAAGCAAGATAGGGTTATTCAATTTGATCTCATGTTGAACAGGTGCAACAGGAGGCGATGTAACCAATTTTGCAGCTTTTGTCGCTCGAGCAATATCATCTTTAAGAACTTGTTCAGGTGTCATAGGATGAATAACAATTTTCTGACCCTTAAACATGAAGGAATAATAATTGGAGCGACCATGATGAACACTATCAACATCATATTGCCAAGGACGGCCAAGCAACAAAGAGCATGCTTCCATTGGAACAACATCACAATCTACAAAATCAGAATAGGCGCCAAGAGAGAAAGGAACACGTACCGAGCGCGTTACCTTTATTTTGCCGCCATCATTGAGCCATTGAACGTGATAAGGATGTGGATGCTTCCTTGTTGGCAATGACAACTGCTCCACCAAGGTCGTACTAGCCAAATTGTTGCAACTGCCACCATCGATGATTATACGGACCGCTCGTTCTTGCACAACGCCTTTGATATGAAAAATGTTGTGGCGCTGATGCTTTTCATCCTGAACGACCTGTGTACTAAGAACACGCTGCACAACAAGAGTGGCATACCTGTCGGCGGCACTAGAGTCGACATGAAGCTCCGTATTATCTGCATGATTAGTGGCAAGCATAGTCTGATGAATATCCTCAGAATCACTAGCAGAAGAATACCCACCGTCGTCACGAATCAACATAGTTCGTTTATTTGGACAATCACGTATCACATGACCAAATCCTCGGCAACGGTGACACTGAATATCCCGAGCTCGTCCAGACGACGAGGAGGACGGCACGAACGAGGCAGATTTGGCCGTGGATGGAGCACTCGACTTGGACGTGGTCGAGGAGTGGTCGCGTGACGTGGAAGGAGGTGTCGACCGTGGAGCTGAAGGCGTCTTGGACCCTACAAAAATGTTAGGTCTTGACGAAGATTGTCGATCCTGCACTTCACGTTCAGCTTTACAAGCATATTCAAATAAGGTGGTCATATCATCATAATGCTTATAATCAAGAATATTCTGAATTTCACGATTTAACCCACCCCTAAAGCGAGCCATAGCAGCATCATCCAGTTCAACTAAACCACAGCGAATCATACCCTTTTGCAAAGCTTGATAATAATCCTCTACGGAAAGTGAACCTTGTTGAAAACGCTGCATTTGATTAAGCAAATCTCTAGCATAATATGACGGCACAAAACGATGACGCATAGCAGCTTTTAATGCCGTCCAAGTGGCTGGAATATTATCAGGATATCTTTGTCTATACTCACGCCACCAAAGTAAAGCAAATTCAGTAAATTCACTAATAGCAGCCTTAACTTGTAAATTAGCAGGAATATCTGGGGTAAACTTTTTTTTTTTGTAATTTTTGGTTTATGTGGACTTGGATAAAACTCACCGAGAAACACTGGAATCTGATACCACTTGATAGGTGTAGAGTGCCCGATCTTTCGGCGAGTGGAGATAACTTCGATTTGGTGGATGTTGACCCTCACGATCCGACTACGACGAGCAAGCCGAAGCGCCAATGCAATCGCTGAACCAACTTCCGGAGGATATTAACCTTGCGGTAAACAAGATCAACCTGATCACGAGGATCAATTCTTACGCGCAATCGAAGAACGAGCAAGAATTAGAGGCGAGCAATCTGATGTATTGCACGAAGGTGGAGTTCTGAATTCACGTCGAGAGACGGATGTATAGCTAAGCTAAACTTAAAACAAAACTCAAAGATTACAAGGGGCGCAGCCCTTGACTATATAGGGGGAGGACGAGGCATCTAGGGCCGGCTGAAGTGGAGGGGCGCGCGGTGGAGAGGGAGTCGTGCGACTTGGGCCACGTGGGCCTTCGGGCCACATCATCCTGGGCCGTCGTTCCTTAGCATCAAAACCGTCTTCAATTCCTGGGCTCGAGCTCTAGTGATTGGGCCCTTGTACGTCGTCGTCTCGTTAGAAGATGGATCCGTAACTCGAGGAGGCGCGACGACGAGAGGTGGAGGCGTGACATCTTGGTTTGTCGTGCCATCTTCCGTCGTCATTATTCGTATGTCGTTGATGTCCTCATCACCTTGTCTATGCTTCGTTGGTTCTAGCCTGTGAAACGGTGTCCATTGATTATATGACATTGGACGAATCATTCGGCGACGATATGTTGTCTCATGGTAGCCCTACTCTTTATCCACACTCGATAGTTCTCGCTGGTGATATGGTGTCTATTGAGCGTCATGACATCGAACGAGCATCTCGTAAGGCCTCATGTCATCGACGTCACAGTTTAGCCCGATTGATTGGACTCGCCTTGTCTATGCTTCGTTGGTTCTAGCCTGTGAAACGGTGTCCGTTGATTATATGACACTGGATGAGTCATTCGGCGACAATATGATCTCTCGTGGTAGCTCTATTCTTTGTCCATATTCGATAGTTCTCGCTAGTGGTTGCTGTCTATAGAGCATGATGACATTGAACGAGCATCTCGTGAGGCCTCATGTCATCGACGTCACAGTTTAGCCTGATTGATTGGACTCGACTTGTCTATGCTTTGTTGGTTCTAGCTTCTGAAACGGTGTCCATTGATTATATTACATTGGGCGAATCATTTAGCGTCAATATGATGTCTCATGGTAGCCCTATTCTTTGTCCACACTCGATAGTTCTCTCTGGTGATATGGTGTCTATCGAGCGTGATGACATCGAACGAGCATCTCGTAAGGCCTCATGTCATCGACGTCACAGTTTAGCCCGATTGATTGGACTCGCCTTGTCTATGCTTCATTGGTTCTAGCTTGTGAAACGGTGTCCATTGATTATATTACATTGGACGAATCATTCAACGGCAATATGATTTCTCATGGTAGCCCTATTCTTTGTCCACACTCGATAGTTCTCGCTGGTGATATGGTGTCTATCGAGCGTCATGACATCGAACGAGCATCTCGTAAGGCCTCATGTCATCGACGTCACAGTTTAGCCCGATTGATTGGACTCGCCTTGTCTATGCTTCGTTGGTTCTAGCCTGTGAAACGGTGTCCATTGATTATATGACATTGGACGAATCATTCGGCGACGATATGTTGTCTCATGGTAGCCCTACTCTTTATCCACACTCGATAGTTCTCGCTGGTGATATGGTGTCTATTGAGCGTCATGACATCGAACGAGCATCTCGTAAGGCCTCATGTCATCGACGTCACAGTTTAGCCCGATTGATTGGACTCGCCTTGTCTATGCTTCGTTGGTTCTAGCCTGTGAAACGGTGTCCGTTGATTATATGACACTGGATGAGTCATTCGGCGACAATATGATCTCTCGTGGTAGCTCTATTCTTTGTCCATATTCGATAGTTCTCGCTAGTGGTTGCTGTCTATAGAGCATGATGACATTGAACGAGCATCTCCTGAGGCCTCATGTCATCGACGTCACAGTTTAGCCTGATTGATTGGACTCGCCTTGTCTATGCTTCGTTGGTTCTAGCTTGTGAAACGGTGTCCATTGATTATATTACATTGGGCGAATCATTTAGCGTCAATATGATGTCTCATGGTAGCCCTATTCTTTGTCCACACTCGATAGTTCTCGCTGGTGATATGGTGTCTATCGAGCGTGATTACATCGAACGAGCATCTCGTAAGGCCTCATGTCATCGACGTCACAGTTTAGCCCGATTGATTGGACTCGCCTTGTCTATGCTTCGTTGGTTCTAGCTTGTGAAACGGTGTCCATTGATTATATTACATTGGACGAATCATTCAATGGCAATATGATTTCTCATGGTAGCCTATTCTTTGTCCACACTCGATAGTTCTCGCTGGTGATATGGTGTCTATCGAGCGTCATGACATCGAACGAGCATCTCGTAAGGCCTCATGTCATCGACGTCACAGTTTAGCCCGATTGATTGGACTCGCCTTGTCTATGCTTCGTTGGTTCTAGCCTGTGAAACGGTGTCCATTGATTATATGACATTGGACGAATCATTCGGCGACGATATGTTGTCTCATGGTAGCCCTACTCTTTATCCACACTCGATAGTTCTCGCTGGTGATATGGTGTCTATTGAGCGTCATGACATCGAACGAGCATCTCGTAAGGCCTCATGTCATCGACGTCACAGTTTAGCCCGATTGATTGGACTCGCCTTGTCTATGCTTCGTTGGTTCTAGCCTGTGAAACGGTGTCCGTTGATTATATGACACTGGATGAGTCATTCGGCGACAATATGATCTCTCGTGGTAGCTCTATTCTTTGTCCATATTCGATAGTTCTCGCTAGTGGTTGCTGTCTATAGAGCATGATGACATTGAACGAGCATCTCGTGAGGCCTCATGTCATCGACGTCACAGTTTAGCCTGATTGATTGGACTCGACTTGTCTATGCTTTGTTGGTTCTAGCTTCTGAAACGGTGTCCATTGATTATATTACATTGGGCGAATCATTTAGCGTCAATATGATGTCTCATGGTAGCCCTATTCTTTGTCCACACTCGATAGTTCTCTCTGGTGATATGGTGTCTATCGAGCGTGATGACATCGAACGAGCATCTCGTAAGGCCTCATGTCATCGATGTCACAGTTTAGCCCGATTGATTGGACTCGCCTTGTCTATGCTTCATTGGTTCTAGCTTGTGAAACGGTGTCCATTGATTATATTACATTGGACGAATCATTCAACGGCAATATGATTTCTCATGGTAGCCCTATTCTTTGTCCACACTCGATAGTTCTCGCTGGTGATATGGTGTCTATCGAGCGTCATGACATCGAACGAGCATCTCGTAAGGCCTCATGTCATCGACGTCACAGTTTAGCCCGATTGATTGGACTCGCCTTGTCTATGCTTCGTTGGTTCTAGCCTGTGAAACGGTGTCCATTGATTATATGACATTGGACGAATCATTCGGCGACGATATGTTGTCTCATGGTAGCCCTACTCTTTATCCACACTCGATAGTTCTCGCTGGTGATATGGTGTCTATTGAGCGTCATGACATCGAACGAGCATCTCGTAAGGCCTCATGTCATCGACGTCACAGTTTAGCCCGATTGATTGGACTCGCCTTGTCTATGCTTCGTTGGTTCTAGCCTGTGAAACGGTGTCCGTTGATTATATGACACTGGATGAGTCATTCGGCGACAATATGATCTCTCGTGGTAGCTCTATTCTTTGTCCATATTCGATAGTTCTCGCTAGTGGTTGCTGTCTATAGAGCATGATGACATTGAACGAGCATCTCCTGAGGCCTCATGTCATCGACGTCACAGTTTAGCCTGATTGATTGGACTCGCCTTGTCTATGCTTCGTTGGTTCTAGCTTGTGAAACGGTGTCCATTGATTATATTACATTGGGCGAATCATTTAGCGTCAATATGATGTCTCATGGTAGCCCTATTCTTTGTCCACACTCGATAGTTCTCGCTGGTGATATGGTGTCTATCGAGCGTGATTACATCGAACGAGCATCTCGTAAGGCCTCATGTCATCGACGTCACAGTTTAGCCCGATTGATTGGACTCGCCTTGTCTATGCTTCGTTGGTTCTAGCTTGTGAAACGGTGTCCATTGATTATATTACATTGGACGAATCATTCAATGGCAATATGATTTCTCATGGTAGCCTATTCTTTGTCCACACTCGATAGTTCTCGCTGGTGATATGGTGTCTATCGAGCGTCATGACATCGAACGAGCATCACGTAAGGCCTCATGTCATCGACGTCACAGTTTAGCCCGATTGATTGGACTCGCCTTGTCTATGCTTCGTTGGTTCTAGCCTGTGAAACGGTGTCCATTGATTATATGACATTGGACGAATCATTCGGCGACGATATGTTGTCTCATGGTAGCCCTACTCTTTATCCACACTCGATAGTTCTCGCTGGTGATATGGTGTCTATTGAGCGTCATGACATCGAACGAGCATCTCGTAAGGCCTCATGTCATCGACGTCACAGTTTAGCCCGATTGATTGGACTCGCCTTGTCTATGGTTCGTTGGTTCTAGCCTGTGAAACGGTGTCCGTTGATTATATGACACTGGATGAGTCATTCGGCGACAATATGATCTCTCGTCGTAGCTTTATTCTTTGTCCATATTCGATAGTTCTCGCTAGTGGTTGCTGTCTATAGAGCATGATGACATTGAACGAGCATCTCCTGAGGCCTCATGTCATCGACGTCACAGTTTAGCCTGATTGATTGGACTCGCCTTCTCTATGCTTCGTTGGTTCTAGCTTGTGAAACGGTGTCCATTGATTATATTACATTGGGTGAATCATTTAGCGTCAATATGATTTCTCATGGTAGCCCTATTCTTTGGCCACACTCGATAGTTCTCGCTGGTGATATGGTGTCTATCGAGCGTCATGACATCGAACGAGCATCTCGTAAGGCCTCATGTCATCAACGTCACAGTTTAGCCCGATTGATTGGACTCACCTTGTGTATGCTTTGTTGGTTCTAGCCTGTGAAACGGTGTCCATTGATTATATGACACTGGATGAGTCATTCGGCGACAATATGATGTCTCGTGGTAGCTCTATTCTTTGTCCATATTCGATAGTTCTCGCTAGTGGTTGCTGTCTATAGAGCATGATGACATTGAACGAGCATCTCGTGAGGCCTCATGTCATCGACGTCACAGTTTAGCCTGATTGATTGGACTCGTCTTGTCTATGCTTCGTTGGTTCTAGCTTGTGAAACGGTGTCCATTGATTATATTACATTGGACGAATCATTTAACGTCAATATGATTTCTCATGGTAGCCCTATTCTTTGTCCACACTCGATAGTTCTCGCTGGTGATATGGTGTCTATCGAGCGTCATGACATCGATTGAGCATCTCGTAAGGCCTCATGTCATCGACGTCACAGTTTGGCCTGATTGATGGGACTCGCCTTGTCTATGCTTCGTTGGTTCTAGCCTGTGAAACGGTGTCCATTGATTATATGACACTGGATGAGTCATTCGGCGACAATATGATGTCTCGTGGTAGCTCTATTCTTTGTCCATATTCGATAGTTCTCGCTAGTGGTTGCTGTCTATAGAGCATGATGACATTGAACGAGCATCTCGTGAGGCCTCATGTCATCGACGTCACAGTTTAGCCTGATTGATTGGACTCGACTTGTCTATGCTTTGTTGGTTCTAGCTTGTGAAACGGTGTCCATTGATTATATTACATTGGACGAATCATTCAACGGCAATATGATTTGTCATGGTAGCCCTATTCTTTGTCCACACTCGATAGTTCTCGCTGGTGATATGGTGTCTATCGAGCGTCATGACATCGAACGAGCATCTCGTAAGGCCTCATGTCATCGACGTCACAGTTTAGCCCGATTGATTGGACTCGCCTTGTCTATGCTTCGTTGGTTCTAGCCTGTGAAACGGTGTCCATTGATTATATGACATTGGACGAATCATTCGGCGACGATATGTTGTCTCATGGTAGCCCTACTCTTTATCCACACTCGATAGTTCTCGCTGGTGATATGGTGTCTATTGAGCGTCATGACATCGAACGAGCATCTCGTAAGGCCTCATGTCATCGACGTCACAGTTTAGCCCGATTGATTGGACTCGCCTTGTCTATGCTTCGTTGGTTCTAGCCTGTGAAACGGTGTCCGTTGATTATATGACACTGGATGAGTCATTCGGCGACAATATGATCTCTCGTGGTAGCTCTATTCTTTGTCCATATTCGATAGTTCTCGCTAGTGGTTGCTGTCTATAGAGCATGATGACATTGAACGAGCATCTCGTGAGGCCTCATGTCATCGACGTCACAGTTTAGCCTGATTGATTGGACTCGACTTGTCTATGCTTTGTTGGTTCTAGCTTGTGAAACGGTGTCCATTGATTATATTACATTGGGCGAATCATTTAGCGTCAATATGATGTCTCATGGTAGCCCTATTCTTTGTCCACACTCGATAGTTCTCGCTGGTGATATGGTGTCTATCGAGCGTGATGACATCGAACGAGCATCTCGTAAGGCCTCATGTCATCGACGTCACAGTTTAGCCCGATTGATTGGACTCGCCTTGTCTATGCTTCATTGGTTCTAGCTTGTGAAACGGTGTCCATTGATTATATTACATTGGACGAATCATTCAACGGCAATATGATTTCTCATGGTAGCCCTATTCTTTGTCCACACTCGATAGTTCTCGCTGGTGATATGGTGTCTATCGAGCGTCATGACATCGAACGAGCATCTCGTAAGGCCTCATGTCATCGACGTCACAGTTTAGCCCGATTGATTGGACTCGCCTTGTCTATGCTTCGTTGGTTCTAGCCTGTGAAACGGTGTCCATTGATTATATGACATTGGACGAATCATTCGGCGACGATATGTTGTCTCATGGTAGCCCTACTCTTTATCCACACTCGATAGTTCTCGCTGGTGATATGGTGTCTATTGAGCGTCATGACATCGAACGAGCATCTCGTAAGGCCTCATGTCATCGACGTCACAGTTTAGCCCGATTGATTGGACTCGCCTTGTCTATGCTTCGTTGGTTCTAGCCTGTGAAACGGTGTCCGTTGATTATATGACACTGGATGAGTCATTCGGCGACAATATGATCTCTCGTGGTAGCTCTATTCTTTGTCCATATTCGATAGTTCTCGCTAGTGGTTGCTGTCTATAGAGCATGATGACATTGAACGAGCATCTCCTGAGGCCTCATGTCATCGACGTCACAGTTTAGCCTGATTGATTGGACTCGCCTTGTCTATGCTTCGTTGGTTCTAGCTTGTGAAACGGTGTCCATTGATTATATTACATTGGGCGAATCATTTAGCGTCAATATGATGTCTCATGGTAGCCCTATTCTTTGTCCACACTCGATAGTTCTCGCTGGTGATATGGTGTCTATCGAGCGTGATTACATCGAACGAGCATCTCGTAAGGCCTCATGTCATCGACGTCACAGTTTAGCCCGATTGATTGGACTCGCCTTGTCTATGCTTCGTTGGTTCTAGCTTGTGAAACGGTGTCCATTGATTATATTACATTGGACGAATCATTCAATGGCAATATGATTTCTCATGGTAGCCTATTCTTTGTCCACACTCGATAGTTCTCGCTGGTGATATGGTGTCTATCGAGCGTCATGACATCGAACGAGCATCTCGTAAGGCCTCATGTCATCGACGTCACAGTTTAGCCCGATTGATTGGACTCGCCTTGTCTATGCTTTGTTGGTTCTAGCCTGTGAAACGGTGTCCACTGATTATATGACACTGGATGAGTTGATGAGGACATCAACAACATACGAATAATGACGACGGAAGATGGCGCGCCAAACCAAGCTGTCACGCCTCCACCTCTCGTCGTCGCGCCTCCTCGAGTTACGGATCCATCTTCTAACGAGACGACGACGTACAAGGGCCCAATCACTAGAGCTCGAGCCCAGGAATTGAAGACGGTTTTGATGCTAAGGAACGACGGCCCAGGATGATGTCACCCGAAGGCCCACGTGGCCCAAGTCGCACGACTCCCTCTCCACCGCGCGCCTCTCCACTTCAGCCGGCCCTAGATGCCTCGTCCTCCCCCTATATAGTCAAGGGCTGCGCCCCTTGTAATCTTTGAGTTTTGTTTTAAGTTTAGCTTAGCTATACATCCGTCTGTCGACGTGAATTCAGAACTCCACCTTCGTGCAATACATCAGATTGCTCGCCTCTAATTCTTGCTCGTTCTTCGATTGCGCGTAAGAATTGATCCTCGTGATCAGGTTGATCTTGTTTACCGCAAGGTTAATATCCTCCGGAAGTTGGTTCAGCGATTGCATTGGCGCTTCGGCTTGCTCGTCGTAGTCGGATCGTGAGGGTCAACATCCACCAAATCGAAGTTATCTCCACTCGCCGAAAGATCGGGCACTCTACACCTATCAAGTGGTATCAGATTCCAGTGTTTCTCGGTGAGTTTTATCCAAGTCCACATAAACCAAAAATTACAAAAAAAAAAGTTTACCCCAGTACGGTTTTGAGCCTCGCACTTTCGTTCAATAATTTGCGTTGTTGAGTTTTTGTGCTTTCGCTTTTGATCGTTGCTGGTACACTGTGTTTCATCGTTTTCTTCCTATCATCGTCGTATCCTTCCGCCGTGCCGCGTGTTTTCACCATCACAGTTTGCTTTCCGCCGCATCTGTTTATCCCGTCTCGCTTGCCAAATTTATCCGCTGCACCGTGAGTCCGGGTCAATCACTGCCTCGACGATCGAGTCCTACTCGGTTACGTCGTGACCCGCTCGCCTCACTGATCGAGTCCTACTCGGTTACGTCGTGACCCACTCGCCTCGCCCTGTGTTTAGTTTTGTTCGGTTTCGTGTGTCCCGCTCGCCTCGCTGATCGAGTCCTACTCGGTTACGTCGTGACCCGCTCGCCTCGCCGTGTGTTTGTTTCTGCTCGGTTTCGTTTGTTCCTACTCTAGAGAGAGAGAGAGAGAGAGAGAGAGAGAGAGTCTCTTTTTATTACCGTTCTACCCCTGCCTCAAAAAAAAAGTGCTTGTGCTTAATTGCTTATTTGAGGTCTCATTGTTTATATTTTCAGCAAAAAGTATTAAAAAAAGAGAAAAAAAAGAAAAAAAAAGAGAAAAAAAAAGAAAGAAAGAAAAAAGAGAAAAAAAAAAGAGCGGCCGAGCAATACAGGCGACGCGTTCTTGCTGCACTTTGTTTTGATCCTTTTTTCCTTCCTCTTGCACTTGTACCGGCAGCAATCTTTTCGCGTTTAGCACCATTATTCAGCTTTGCAGTTATTGTTTGAATTGTGCTAACCCTTGGATTGAGTGCAGCCTCCTAGCCCCACAAATTTTCTACTACGAGCAGGTTTTTGTTTCACCACGCAATCGCTCCTCCAATCTTCCACCGGTTTTACCTGTGGTTGCAGTTCACGCTTGCGTGCTTGGTAAGGACGGGTAAGAATTTGATAACAGCTTTTTGATTGAGCTTTTCACCCACCACTCACCTCTCGTTGTAGGATCCCGCTTTTTGTATTGCTTGTGTTTCTATGGCAGAAAACAGCTCGAAGTCGGAGGAGCTCACCCTCCAGGATGTCCAGGCACAGGTTGACGGTCTACAAAACGACATGAAGACGATGCACGAGAGACTTGACTCTACGGTCACTTCGTCGAATGAGCGTTTTGATCAACTGGACCTCGCTGATACGGCTGCCCGCACCACGCTCGCGACGATCATGACTCGTCTTGAGGCCATGTCAACGCAGCTTGGGACCATGACGACGCAGCTCACGGAGTTGCAACATGCACGTGACTACGGCGCCGACACCGAGCAGGACGACGACAATCGCCGTGGTCGTGCTCGTAGGGTACGTGTTCCTATTAATGATTCTTTTGCCAAAATAAAATTTCGTATTCCCACTTTTAATGGCAAATATGATCCGGGTGCTTATCTTGATTGGGAATTAGAGGTTGAACAAAAATTTGCATGCCATGATATTCCTGCTAATTTACAAGTTAAGGCTGCTATTAGTGAATTTACTGAATTTGCTTTACTTTGGTGGCGTGAGTATAGACAAAGATATCCTGATAATATTCCAGCCACTTGGACGGCATTAAAAGCTGCTATGCGTCATCGTTTTGTGCCGTCATATTATGCTAGAGATTTGCTTAATCAAATGCAGCGTTTTCAACAAGGTTCACTTTCCGTAGAGGATTATTATCAAGCTTTACAAAAGGGTATGATTCGCTGTGGTTTAGTTGAACTGGATGATGCGGCTATGGCTCGCTTTAGGGGTGGGTTAAATCGTGAAATTCAGAATATTCTTGATTATAAGCATTATGATGATATGACCACCTTATTTGAATATGCTTGTAAAGCTAAACGTGAAGTGCAGGATCGACAATCTTCGTCAAGACCTAACATTTTTGTAGGGTCCAAGACGCCTTCAGCTCCACGGTCGACACCTCCTTCCACGTCGCGCGACCACTCCTCGACCACATCCAAGTCGAGTGCTCCATCCACGGCCAAATCTGCCTCGTTCGTGCCGTCCTCCTCGTCGTCTGGACGAGCTCGTGATATTCAGTGTCACCGTTGCCGAGGATTTGGTCATGTGATACGTGATTGTCCAAATAAACGAACTATGTTGATTCGTGACGACGGTGGGTATTCTTCTGCTAGTGATTCTGAGGATATTCAGCAGACTATGCTTGCCACTAATCATGCAGATAATACGGAGCTTCATGTCGACTCTAGTGCCGCCGACAGGTATGCCACTCTTGTTGTGCAGCGTGTTCTTAGTACACAGGTCGTTCAGGATGAAAAGCATCAGCGCCACAACATTTTTCATATCAAAGGCGTTGTACAAGAACGAGCGGTCCGTATAATCATCGATGGTGGCAGTTGCAACAATTTGGCTAGTACGACATTGGTGGAGCAGTTGTCATTGCCAACAAGGAAGCATCCACATCCTTATCACGTTCAATGGCTCAATGATGGCGGCAAAATAAAGGTAACGCGCTCGGTACGTGTTCCTTTCTCTCTTGGCGCCTATTCTGATTTTGTAGATTGTGATGTTGTTCCAATGGAAGCATGCTCTTTGTTGCTTGGCCGTCCTTGGCAATATGATGTTGATAGTGTTCATCATGGTCGCTCCAATTATTATTCCTTCATGTTTAAGGGTCAAAAAATTGTTATTCATCCTATGACACCTGAACAAGTTCTTAAAGATGATATTGCTCGAGCGACAAAAGCTGCAAAATTGGTTACATCGCCTCCTGTTGCACCTGTTCAACATGAGATCAAATTGAATAACCCTATCTTGCTTGCTACACGTGCTGATTTTGATGAATTACATGATGCTAATCTGCTTTGCTATGCGCTAGTTTGCTCTCGTATGCTTGTTTCACTAGATGAGGCGCCTATGTTGCATATTCCATCTGTTGTTGCTAACCTTTTGCAGGACTATAAAGATCTTTTTCCCGCTGAATTGCCGCCGGGTCTTCCTCCTATTCGTGGCATAGAACATCAGATTGATTTAATTCCAGGCGCACAGCTTCCTAATCGCGCCCCGTACCGCACAAATCCTGAGGAGACGAAAGAAATTCAGCGTCAAGTGCAGGCATTGCTTGATAAAGGTTACATTCGTGAGTCTCTCAGCCCTTGTTCGGTTCCTGTTTTGCTTGTTCCTAAGAAAGATGGTTCTTGGCGTATGTGTGTAGATTGTCGTGCAATTAACAATATTACAATTCGTTATCGATATCCTATACCACGCCTTGATGATATGCTTGATGAACTTAGTGGTGCCACAATTTTCTCTAAGGTTGATTTACGTAGTGGTTACCATCAAATAAGAATGAAATTAGGAGATGAATGGAAAACGGCTTTTAAAACTAAATTTGGCTTGTATGAATGGTTGGTTATGCCGTTTGGATTGTCTAATGCTCCTAGCACTTTTATGCGCTTAATGAATGAAGTTCTTCGGTCTTTCATTGGAATATTTGTTGTTGTCTATTTTGATGATATCCTTATATACAGCAAATCCATGAATGAGCATTTAGATCATTTGCGTGCTGTTTTTGATGCTTTGCGTGCTGCTCACTTGTTTGGGAACATGGAAAAATGCACTTTTTGCACGCAACGTGTTTCGTTTCTTGGATATGTTGTTACTCCACAGGGCATTGAGGTCGATAGCAGCAAGGTGGACGCCATTCAGAGTTGGCCCCAACCGACGACGGTCACACAGGTTCGCAGTTTTCTTGGTCTTGCAGGCTTCTATCGTCGTTTTGTGCGGGATTTCAGTTCTATTGCTGCACCATTACATGAGCTGACCAAGAAGGGTGCGCCATTTGAGTGGGGCGCACCACAAGACGACGCATTTAACACTTTAACGGAACGGTTAACTCATGCTCCTCTCTTACAATTGCCTAATTTTGATAAAGTGTTTGAATTGGAATGTGATGCTAGTGGAATTGGTTTGGGTGCTGTTTTGTTGCAAGATCATAAACCCATTGCTTATTTTAGTGAGAAGTTAAGTGGTGCTGCTCTTAAATATTCCACTTATGATAAAGAACTTTATGCTTTAGTAAGAACTTTGCAAACATGGCAGCATTATTTATGGCCTCGCGAATTTATTATTCATTCTGATCATGAGACTTTGAAACATATTAGAACCCAAACTAATCTGAATCGTCGTCATGCTAACTGGGTTGAATTTATTGAATCTTTTCCATACATCATTAAACATAAAAACGGGAAGGAAAATGTGATTGCCGATGCTTTGTCTCGTCGTTATATGATGCTGTCCCAATTAGACTTTAAAATCTTTGGTTTGCAAGCTTTGAAAGATCAATATGTGAATGATGCTGATTTTCATGATATTATGATGCATTGTAAGGATGGGAAACCTTGGGGCAAATTTCATATGCAGGATGGGTTCCTGTTTCGTGCTAACAAGCTGTGTATTCCAGCTAGCTCGGTTCGTCTTTTGTTGTTACAGGAGGCGCATGGAGGTGGTCTTATGGGTCACTTCGGAGTTTTCAAGACACATGAGGTGTTGGCCGGCCATTTCTTTTGGCCACGGATGCGCCGTGATGTTGAGCGCCTTGTTGCACGCTGTACCACATGTCAAAAAGCTAAATCTCGTTTGGCTAATCATGGTTTGTATATGCCCTTGCCTGTTCCCTCTTCTCCTTGGCTTGATATTTCGATGGATTTTGTTTTGGGATTGCCTCGCACTAAGAAGGGGAGGGACAGTATTTTTGTGGTTGTTGATCGTTTCTCTAAAATGGCTCACTTTATACCTTGTCATAAAACTGATGATGCCTCAAATGTTGCTGAATTGTTCTTTAGAGAGATTGTTAGATTGCATGGAATTCCTAAAACAATTGTCTCTGATCGTGATGCTAAGTTTCTTAGTCATTTTTGGCGTTCTCTTTGGAATAAATTAGGAACTAAGCTGCTGTTTAGTACTACTTGTCATCCTCAAACTGATGGGCAAACTGAGGTAGTAAATAGAACTTTGTCTGCTATGCTTAGAGCTGTTTTAGATAAAAATTTGAGACACTGGGAAGATTGTTTACCTCATGTTGAATTTGCTTATAATCGTGCTACACATTCTGCCACTAAGTTGTGTCCTTTTGAGGTTGTTTATGGCTATGTTCCTAAGGCGCCTATTGATTTGTTTGCTATTGATGCTGAGGATGAACCACATCTTGATGCTCTTGCTCATATTGATCACATGAAACAATTGCATGAAGAAACACAACACAACATTACCATTGCTAATAAAAAGTATCAAGTTGCTGGTAGTAAAGGTAGAAAACATATTTCTTTTGAACCTGGTGATTTGGTTTGGTTGCACTTGCGTAAAGATAGATTTCCTACTTTGCGTCGTTCTAAACTGATGCCTCGTGCTGCTGGTCCTTTTAAAGTGCTAACCAAGATTAACGATAATGCTTATGTTCTTGACTTGCCCATGGAGTTTGGTGTTTCCACTAGTTTTAATGTTGCAGATTTGAAACCATACTTGGGTGAGGATGATGAGTTGCCGTCGAGGACGACTTCACTTCAAGAAGGGGAGGATGATGAGGACATCAACAACATACGAATAATGACGACGGAAGATGGCGCGCCAAACCAAGCTGTCACGCCTCCACCTCTCGTCGTCGCGCCTCCTCGAGTTACGGATCCATCTTCTAACGAGACGACGACGTACAAGGGCCCAATCACTAGAGCTCGAGCCCAGGAATTGAAGACGGTTTTGATGCTAAGGAACGACGGCCCAGGATGATGTCACCCGAAGGCCCACGTGGCCCAAGTCGCACGACTCCCTCTCCACCGCGCGCCTCTCCACTTCAGCCGGCCCTAGATGCCTCGTCCTCCCCCTATATAGTCAAGGGCTGCGCCCCTTGTAATCTTTGAGTTTTGTTTTAAGTTTAGCTTAGCTATACATCCGTCTGTCGACGTGAACTCCACCTTCGTGCAATACATCAGATTGCTCGCCTCTAATTCTTGCTCGTTCTTCGATTGCGCGTAAGAATTGATCCTCGTGATCAGGTTGATCTTACGTGTTCCTTTCTCTCTTGGCGCCTATTCTGATTTTGTAGATTGTGATGTTGTTCCATGGAGCATGCTCTTTGTTGCTTGGCCGTCCTTGGCAATATGATGTTGATAGTGTTCATCATGGTCGCTCCAATTATTATTCCTTCATGTTAGGGTCAAAAAATTGTTATTCATCCTATGACACCTGAACAAGTTCTTAAAGATGATATTGCTCGAGCGACAAAGCTGCAAATTGGTTACATCGCCTCCTGTTGCACCTGTTCAACTGAGATCAAATTAATAACCCTATCTTGCTTGCTACACGTGCTGATTTTGATGATTACATGATGCTAATCTGCTTTGCTATGCGCTTGTTTGCTCTGTATGCTTGTTTCACTAGATGAGGCGCTATGTTGCATATTCCATCTGTTGTTGCTAACCTTTTGCAGGACTATAAAGATCTTTTTCCCGCTGAATTGCCGCCGGGTCTTCCTCCTATTCGTGGCATAGAACATCAGTTGATTTAATTCCAGGCGCACAGCTTCCTAATCGCGCCCCGTACCGCACAAATCCTGAGGAGACGAAAGAAATTCAGCGTCAAGTGCAGGCATTGCTTGATAAAGGTTACATTCGTGAGTCTCTCAGCCCTTGTTCGGTTCCTGTTTTGCTTGTTCCTAAGAAAGATGGTTCTTGGCGTATGTGTGTAGATTGTCGTGCAATTACAATATTACAATTCGTTATCGATATCCTATATCCACGCCTTGATGATATGCTTGATGAACTTTGTGGTGCCACAATTTTCTCTAAGGTTGATTTACGTAGTGGTTACCATCAAATAAGAATGAAATTAGGAGATGAATGGAAAACGGCTTTTAAAACTAAATTTGGCTTGTATGTGGTTGGTTATGCCGTTTGGATTGTCTAATGCTCTAGCACTTTTTTGCGCTTAATGAATGAAGTTCTTCGGTCTTTCATTGGAATATTTGTTGTTGTCTTTTTTGATGATATCCTTATTTGTTTACCGCAAGGTTAATATCCTCCGGAAGTTGGTTCAGCGATTGCATTGGCGCTTCGGCTTGCTCGTCGTAGTCGGATCGTGAGGGTCAACATCCACCAAATCGAAGTTATCTCCACTCGCCGAAAGATCGGGCACTCTACACCTATCAAGTGGTATCAGATTCCAGTGTTTCTCGGTGAGTTTTATCCAAGTCCACATAAACCAAAAATTACAAAAAAAAAAGTTTACCCCAGTACGGTTTTGAGCCTCGCACTTTCGTTCAATAATTTGCGTTGTTGAGTTTTTGTGCTTTCGCTTTTGATCGTTGCTGGTACACTGTGTTTCATCGTTTTCTTCCTATCATCGTCGTATCCTTCCGCCGTGCCGCGTGTTTTCACCATCACAGTTTGCTTTCCGCCGCATCTGTTTATCCCGTCTCGCTTGCCAAATTTATCCGCTGCACCGTGAGTCCGGGTCAATCACTGCCTCGACGATCGAGTCCTACTCGGTTACGTCGTGACCCGCTCGCCTCACTGATCGAGTCGTACTCGGTTACGTCGTGACCCACTCGCCTCGCCCTGTGTTTAGTTTTGTTCGGTTTCGTGTGTCCCGCTCGCCTCGCTGATCGAGTCCTACTCGGTTACGTCGTGACCCGCTCGCCTCGCCGTGTGTTTGTTTCTGCTCGGTTTCGTTTGTTCCTACTCTAGAGAGAGAGAGAGAGAGAGAGAGAGAGAGTCTCTTTTTATTACCGTTCTACCCCTGCCTCACAAAAAAAAGTGCTTGTGCTTAATTGCTTATTTGAGGTCTCATTGTTTATATTTTCAGCAAAAAGTATTAAAAAAAAGAGAAAAAAAAGAAAAAAAAAGAGAAAAAAAAAGAAAGAAAAAAAAAAGAGAAAAAAAAAAGAGCGGCCGAGCAATACAGGCGACGCGTTCTTGCTGCACTTTGTTTTGATCCTTTTTTCCTTCCTCTTGCACTTGTACCGGCAGCAATCTTTTCGCGTTTAGCACCATTATTCAGCTTTGCAGTTATTGTTTGAATTGTGCTAACCCTTGGATTGAGTGCAGCCTCCTAGCCCCACAAATTTTCTACTACGAGCAGGTTTTTGTTTCACCACGCAATCGCTCCTCCAATCTTCCACCGGTTTTACCTGTGGTTGCAGTTCACGCTTGCGTGCTTGGTAAGGACGGGTAAGAATTTGATAACAGCTTTTTGATTGAGCTTTTCACCCACCACTCACCTCTCGTTGTAGGATCCCGCTTTTTGTATTGCTTGTGTTTCTATGGCAGAAAACAGCTCGAAGTCGGAGGAGCTCACCCTCCAGGATGTCCAGGCACAGGTTGACGGTCTACAAAACGACATGAAGACGATGCACGAGAGACTTGACTCTACGGTCACTTCGTCGAATGAGCGTTTTGATCAACTGGACCTCGCTGATACGGCTGCCCGCACCACGCTCGCGACGATCATGACTCGTCTTGAGGCCATGTCAACGCAGCTTGGGACCATGACGACGCAGCTCACGGAGTTGCAACATGCACGTGACTACGGCGCCGACACCGAGCAGGACGACGACAATCGCCGTGGTCGTGCTCGTAGGGTACGTGTTCCTATTAATGATTCTTTTGCCAAAATAAAATTTCGTATTCCCACTTTTAATGGCAAATATGATCCGGGTGCTTATCTTGATTGGGAATTAGAGGTTGAACAAAAATTTGCATGCCATGATATTCCTGCTAATTTACAAGTTAAGGCTGCTATTAGTGAATTTACTGAATTTGCTTTACTTTGGTGGCGTGAGTATAGACAAAGATATCCTGATAATATTCCAGCCACTTGGACGGCATTAAAAGCTGCTATGCGTCATCGTTTTGTGCCGTCATATTATGCTAGAGATTTGCTTAATCAAATGCAGCGTTTTCAACAAGGTTCACTTTCCGTAGAGGATTATTATCAAGCTTTACAAAAGGGTATGATTCGCTGTGGTTTAGTTGAACTGGATGATGCGGCTATGGCTCGCTTTAGGGGTGGGTTAAATCGTGAAATTCAGAATATTCTTGATTATAAGCATTATGATGATATGACCACCTTATTTGAATATGCTTGTAAAGCTAAACGTGAAGTGCAGGATCGACAATCTTCGTCAAGACCTAACATTTTTGTAGGGTCCAAGACGCCTTCAGCTCCACGGTCGACACCTCCTTCCACGTCGCGCGACCACTCCTCGACCACATCCAAGTCGAGTGCTCCATCCACGGCCAAATCTGCCTCGTTCGTGCCGTCCTCCTCGTCGTCTGGACGAGCTCGTGATATTCAGTGTCACCGTTGCCGAGGATTTGGTCATGTGATACGTGATTGTCCAAATAAACGAACTATGTTGATTCGTGACGACGGTGGGTATTCTTCTGCTAGTGATTCTGAGGATATTCAGCAGACTATGCTTGCCACTAATCATGCAGATAATACGGAGCTTCATGTCGACTCTAGTGCCGCCGACAGGTATGCCACTCTTGTTGTGCAGCGTGTTCTTAGTACACAGGTCGTTCAGGATGAAAAGCATCAGCGCCACAACATTTTTCATATCAAAGGCGTTGTACAAGAACGAGCGGTCCGTATAATCATCGATGGTGGCAGTTGCAACAATTTGGCTAGTACGACATTGGTGGAGCAGTTGTCATTGCCAACAAGGAAGCATCCACATCCTTATCACGTTCAATGGCTCAATGATGGCGGCAAAATAAAGGTAACGCGCTCGGTACGTGTTCCTTTCTCTCTTGGCGCCTATTCTGATTTTGTAGATTGTGATGTTGTTCCAATGGAAGCATGCTCTTTGTTGCTTGGCCGTCCTTGGCAATATGATGTTGATAGTGTTCATCATGGTCGCTCCAATTATTATTCCTTCATGTTTAAGGGTCAAAAAATTGTTATTCATCCTATGACACCTGAACAAGTTCTTAAAGATGATATTGCTCGAGCGACAAAAGCTGCAAAATTGGTTACATCGCCTCCTGTTGCACCTGTTCAACATGAGATCAAATTGAATAACCCTATCTTGCTTGCTACACGTGCTGATTTTGATGAATTACATGATGCTAATCTGCTTTGCTATGCGCTAGTTTGCTCTCGTATGCTTGTTTCACTAGATGAGGCGCCTATGTTGCATATTCCATCTGTTGTTGCTAACCTTTTGCAGGACTATAAAGATCTTTTTCCCGCTGAATTGCCGCCGGGTCTTCCTCCTATTCGTGGCATAGAACATCAGATTGATTTAATTCCAGGCGCACAGCTTCCTAATCGCGCCCCGTACCGCACAAATCCTGAGGAGACGAAAGAAATTCAGCGTCAAGTGCAGGCATTGCTTGATAAAGGTTACATTCGTGAGTCTCTCAGCCCTTGTTCGGTTCCTGTTTTGCTTGTTCCTAAGAAAGATGGTTCTTGGCGTATGTGTGTAGATTGTCGTGCAATTAACAATATTACAATTCGTTATCGATATCCTATACCACGCCTTGATGATATGCTTGATGAACTTAGTGGTGCCACAATTTTCTCTAAGGTTGATTTACGTAGTGGTTACCATCAAATAAGAATGAAATTAGGAGATGAATGGAAAACGGCTTTTAAAACTAAATTTGGCTTGTATGAATGGTTGGTTATGCCGTTTGGATTGTCTAATGCTCCTAGCACTTTTATGCGCTTAATGAATGAAGTTCTTCGGTCTTTCATTGGAATATTTGTTGTTGTCTATTTTGATGATATCCTTATATACAGCAAATCCATGAATGAGCATTTAGATCATTTGCGTGCTGTTTTTGATGCTTTGCGTGCTGCTCACTTGTTTGGGAACATGGAAAAATGCACTTTTTGCACGCAACGTGTTTCGTTTCTTGGATATGTTGTTACTCCACAGGGCATTGAGGTCGATAGCAGCAAGGTGGACGCCATTCAGAGTTGGCCCCAACCGACGACGGTCACACAGGTTCGCAGTTTTCTTGGTCTTGCAGGCTTCTATCGTCGTTTTGTGCGGGATTTCAGTTCTATTGCTGCACCATTACATGAGCTGACCAAGAAGGGTGCGCCATTTGAGTGGGGCGCACCACAAGACGACGCATTTAACACTTTAACGGAACGGTTAACTCATGCTCCTCTCTTACAATTGCCTAATTTTGATAAAGTGTTTGAATTGGAATGTGATGCTAGTGGAATTGGTTTGGGTGCTGTTTTGTTGCAAGATCATAAACCCATTGCTTATTTTAGTGAGAAGTTAAGTGGTGCTGCTCTTAAATATTCCACTTATGATAAAGAACTTTATGCTTTAGTAAGAACTTTGCAAACATGGCAGCATTATTTATGGCCTCGCGAATTTATTATTCATTCTGATCATGAGGCTTTGAAACATATTAGAACCCAAACTAATCTGAATCGTCGTCATGCTAACTGGGTTGAATTTATTGAATCTTTTCCATACATCATTAAACATAAAAACGGGAAGGAAAATGTGATTGCCGATGCTTTGTCTCGTCGTTATATGATGCTGTCCCAATTAGACTTTAAAATCTTTGGTTTGCAAGCTTTGAAAGATCAATATGTGAATGATGCTGATTTTCATGATATTATGATGCATTGTAAGGATGGGAAACCTTGGGGCAAATTTCATATGCAGGATGGGTTCCTGTTTCGTGCTAACAAGCTGTGTATTCCAGCTAGCTCGGTTCGTCTTTTGTTGTTACAGGAGGCGCATGGAGGTGGTCTTATGGGTCACTTCGGAGTTTTCAAGACACATGAGGTGTTGGCCGGCCATTTCTTTTGGCCACGGATGCGCCGTGATGTTGAGCGCCTTGTTGCACGCTGTACCACATGTCAAAAAGCTAAATCTCGTTTGGCTAATCATGGTTTGTATATGCCCTTGCCTGTTCCCTCTTCTCCTTGGCTTGATATTTCGATGGATTTTGTTTTGGGATTGCCTCGCACTAAGAAGGGGAGGGACAGTATTTTTGTGGTTGTTGATCGTTCCTCTAAAATGGCTCACTTTATACCTTGTCATAAAACTGATGATGCCTCAAATGTTGCTGAATTGTTCTTTAGAGAGATTGTTAGATTGCATGGAATTCCTAAAACAATTGTCTCTGATCGTGATGCTAAGTTTCTTAGTCATTTTTGGCGTTCTCTTTGGAATAAATTAGGAACTAAGCTGCTGTTTAGTACTACTTGTCATCCTCAAACTGATGGGCAAACTGAGGTAGTAAATAGAACTTTGTCTGCTATGCTTAGAGCTGTTTTAGATAAAAATTTGAGACGCTGGGAAGATTGTTTACCTCATGTTGAATTTGCTTATAATCGTGCTACACATTCTGCCACTAAGTTGTGTCCTTTTGAGGTTGTTTATGGCTATGTTCCTAAGGCGCCTATTGATTTGTTTGCTATTGATGCTGAGGATGAACCACATCTTGATGCTCTTGCTCATATTGATCACATGAAACAATTGCATGAAGAAACACAACACAACATTACCATTGCTAATAAAAAGTATCAAGTTGCTGGTAGTAAAGGTAGAAAACATATTTCTTTTGAACCTGGTGATTTGGTTTGGTTGCACTTGCGTAAAGATAGATTTCCTACTTTGCGTCGTTCTAAACTGATGCCTCGTGCTGCTGGTCCTTTTAAAGTGCTAACCAAGATTAACGATAATGCTTATGTTCTTGACTTGCCCATGGAGTTTGGTGTTTCCACTAGTTTTAATGTTGCAGATTTGAAACCATACTTGGGTGAGGATGATGAGTTGCCGTCGAGGACGACTTCACTTCAAGAAGGGGAGGATGATGAGGACATCAACAACATACGAATAATGACGACGGAAGATGGCGCGCCAAACCAAGCTGTCACGCCTCCACCTCTCGTCGTCGCGCCTCCTCGAGTTACGGATCCATCTTCTAACGAGACGACGACGTACAAGGGCCCAATCACTAGAGCTCGAGCCCAGGAATTGAAGACGGTTTTGATGCTAAGGAACGACGGCCCAGGATGATGTCACCCGAAGGCCCACGTGGCCCAAGTCGCACGACTCCCTCTCCACCGCGCGCCTCTCCACTTCAGCCGGCCCTAGATGCCTCGTCCTCCCCCTATATAGTCAAGGGCTGCGCCCCTTGTAATCTTTGAGTTTTGTTTTAAGTTTAGCTTAGCTATACATCCGTCTGTCGACGTGAACTCCACCTTCGTGCAATACATCAGATTGCTCGCCTCTAATTCTTGCTCGTTCTTCGATTGCGCGTAAGAATTGATCCTCGTGATCAGGTTGATCTTGTTTACCGCAAGGTTAATATCCTCCGGAAGTTGGTTCAGCGATTGCATTGGCGCTTCGGCTTGCTCGTCGTAGTCGGATCGTGAGGGTCAACATCCACCAAATCGAAGTTATCTCCACTCGCCGAAAGATCGGGCACTCTACACCTATCATGAGTCATTCGGCGACAATATGATGTCTCGTGGTAGCTTTATTCTTTGTCCATATTCGATAGTTCTCGCTAGTGGTTGCTGTCTATAGAGCATGATGACATTGAACGAGCATCTCGTGAGGCCTCATGTCATCGACGTCACAGTTTAGCCTGATTGATTGGACTCGCCTTGTCTATGCTTCGTTGGTTCTAGCTTGTGAAACGGTGTCCATTGATTATATGACATTGGACGAATCATTCGGCGACGATATGTTGTCTCATGGTAGCCCTACTCTTTATCCACACTCGATAGTTCTCGCTGGTGATATGGTGTCTATCGAGCGTCATGACATCGATTGAGCATCTCGTAAGGCCTCATGTCATCGACGTCACAGTTTAGCCTGATTGATTGGACTCGCCTTGTCTATGCTTCGTTGGTTCTAGCCTGTGAAACGGTGTCCATTGATTATATGACACTGGATGAGTCATTCGGCGACAATATGATGTCTCGTGGTAGCTCTATTCTTTGTCCATATTCGATAGTTCTCGCTAGTGGTTGCTGTCTATAGAGCATGATTACATTGAACGAGCATCTCGTGAGGCCTCATGTCATCGACGTCACAGTTTAGCCTGATTGATTGGACTCGACTTGTCTATGCTTTGTTGGTTCTAGCTTGTGAAACGGTGTCCATTGATTATATTACATTGGGCGAATCATTTAGCGTCAATATGATGTCTCATGGTAGCCCTATTCTTTGTCCACACTCGATAGTTCTCGCTGGTGATATGGTGTCTATCGAGCGTGATGACATCGAACGAGCATCTCGTAAGGCCTCATGTCATCGACGTCACAGTTTAGCCCGATTGATTGGACTCGCCTTGTCTATGCTTCATTGGTTCTAGCTTGTGAAACGGTGTCCATTGATTATATTACATTGGACGAATCATTCAACGGCAATATGATTTCTCATGGTAGCCCTATTCTTTGTCCACACTCGATAGTTCTCGCTGGTGATATGGTGTCTATCGAGCGTCATGACATCGAACGAGCATCTCGTAAGGCCTCATGTCATCGACGTCACAGTTTAGCCCGATTGATTGGACTCGCCTTGTCTATGCTTCGTTGGTTCTAGCCTGTGAAACGGTGTCCATTGATTATATGACATTGGACGAATCATTCGGCGACGATATGTTGTCTCATGGTAGCCCAACTCTTTATCCACACTCGATAGTTCTCGCTGGTGATATGGTGTCTATTGAGCGTCATGACATCGAACGAGCATCTCGTAAGGCCTCATGTCATCGACGTCACAGTTTAGCCCGATTGATTGGACTCGCCTTGTCTATGCTTCGTTGGTTCTAGCCTGTGAAACGGTGTCCGTTGATCATATGACACTGGATGAGTCATTCGGCGACAATATGATCTCTCGTGGTAGCTCTATTCTTTGTCCATATTCGATAGTTCTCGCTAGTGGTTGCGGTCTATAGAGCATGATGACATTGAACGAGCATCTCCTGAGGCCTCATGTCATCGACGTCACAGTTTAGCCTGATTGATTGGACTCGCCTTGTATATGCTTCGTTGGTTCTAGCTTGTGAAACGGTGTCCATTGATTATATTACATTGGACGAATCATTCAACGTCAATATGATTTCTCATGGTAGCCCTATTCTTTGGCCACACTCGATAGTTCTCGCTGGTGATATGGTGTCTATCGAGCATGATGACATCGAACGAGCATCTCGTAAGGCCTCATGTCATCGACGTCACAGTTTAGCCCGATTGATTGGACTCGCCTTGTCTATGCTTCGTTGGTTCTAGCTTGTGAAACGGTGTCCATTGATTATATGACATTGGACGAATCATTCGGCGACGACATGATGTCTCATGGTAGCCCTATTCTTTATCCACACTCGATAGTTCTCGCTGGTGATATGGTGTCTATCGAGCGTCATGACATCGAACGAGCATCTCGTAAGGCCTCATGTCATCGACGTCACAGTTTAGCCCGATTGATTGGACTCGCCTTGTCTATGCTTTGTTGGTTCTAGCCTGTGAAACGGTGTCCATTGATTATATGACACTGGATGAGTCATTCGGCGACAATATGATGTCTCGTGGTAGCTTTATTCTTTGTCCATATTCGATAGTTCTCGCTAGTGGTTGCTGTCTATAGAGCATGATGACATTGAACGAGCATCTCGTGAGGCCTCATGTCATCGACGTCACAGTTTAGCCTGATTGATTGGAGTCGCCTTGTCTATGCTTCGTTGGTTCTAGCTTGTGAAACGGTGTCCATTGATTATATTACATTGGACGAATCATTCAACGTCAATATGATTTCTCATGGTAGCCCTATTCTTTGTCGACACTCGATAGTTCTCGCTGGTGATATGGTGTCTATCGAGCGTCATGACATCGAACGAGCATCTCGTAAGGCCTCATGTCATCGACGTCACAGTTTAGCCCGATTGATTGGACTCGCCTTGTCTATGCTTCGTTGGTTCTAGCTTGTGAAACGGTGTCCATTGATTATATTACATTGGACGAATCATTCAACGGCAATATGATTTCTCATGGTAGCCCTATTCTTTGTCCACACTCGATAGTTCTCGCTGGTGATATGGTGTCTATCGAGCGTCATGACATCGAACGAGCATCTCGTAAGGCCTCATGTCATCGACGTCACAGCTTAGCCCGATTGATTGGACTCGCCTTGTCTATGCTTCGTTGGTTCTAGCCTGTGAAACGGTGTCCATTGATTATATGACATTGGACGAATCATTCGGCAACGATATGTTGTCTCATGGTAGCCCTACTCTTTATCCACACTCGATAGTTCTCGCTGGTGATATGGTGTCTATTGAGCGTCATGACATCGAACGAGCATCTCGTAAGGCCTCATGTCATCGACGTCAGAGTTTAGCCCGATCGATTGGACTCGCCTTGTCTATGCTTCGTTGGTTCTAGCCTGTGAAACGGTGTCCGTTGATTATATGACACTGGATGAGTCATTCGGCGACAATATGATCTCTCGTGGTAGCTCTATTCTTTATCCATATTCGATAGTTCTCGCTAGTGGTTGCTGTCTATAGAGCATGATGACATTGAACGAGCATCTCCTGAGGCCTCATGTCATCGACGTCACAGTTTAGCCTGATTGATTGGACTCGCCTTGTATATGCTTCGTTGGTTCTAGCTTGTGAAACGGTGTCCATTGATTATATTACATTGGACGAATCATTCAACGTCAATATGATTTCTCATGGTAGCCCTATTCTTTGGCCACACTCGATAGTTCTCGCTGGTGATATGGTGTCTATCGAGCATGATGACATCGAACGAGCATCTCGTAAGGCCTCATGTCATCGACGTCACAGTTTAGCCCGATTGATTGGACTCGCCTTGTCTATGCTTCATTGGTTCTAGCTTGTGAAACGGTGTCCATTGATTATATTACATTGGACGAATCATTCAACGGCAATATGATTTCTCATGGTAGCCCTATTCTTTGTCCACACTCGATAGTTCTCGCTGGTGATATGGTGTCTATCGAGCGTCATGACATCGAACGAGCATCTCGTAAGGCCTCATGTCATCGACGTCACAGTTTAGCCCGATTGATTGGACTCGCCTTGTCTATGCTTCGTTGGTTCTAGCCTGTGAAACGGTGTCCATTGATTATATGACATTGGACGAATCATTCGGCGACGATATGTTGTCTCATGGTAGCCCTACTCTTTATCCACACTCGATAGTTCTCGCTGGTGATATGGTGTCTATTGAGCGTCATGACATCGAACGAGCATCTCGTAAGGCCTCATGTCATCGACGTCAGAGTTTAGCCCGATTGATTGGACTCGCCTTGTCTATGCTTCGTTGGTTCTAGCCTGTGAAACGGTGTCCGTTGATTATAGGACACTGGATGAGTCATTCGGCGACAATATGATCTCTCGTGGTAGCTCTATTCTTTGTCCATATTCGATAGTTCTCGCTAGTGGTTGCTGTCTATAGAGCATGATGACATTGAACGAGCATCTCCTGAGGCCTCATGTCATCGACGTCACAGTTTAGCCTGATTGATTGGACTCGCCTTGTATATGCTTCGTTGGTTCTAGCTTGTGAAACGGTGTCCATTGATTATATTACATTGGACGAATCATTCAACGTCAATATGATTTCTCATGGTAGCCCTATTCTTTGGCCACACTCGATAGTTCTCGCTGGTGATATGGTGTCTATCGAGCATGATGACATCGAACGAGCATCTCGTAAGGTCTCATGTCATCGACGTCACAGTTTAGCCCGATTGATTGGACTCGCCTTGTCTATGCTTCATTGGTTCTAGCTTGTGAAACGGTGTCCATTGATTATATTACATTGGACGAATCATTCAACGGCAATATGATTTCTCATGGTAGCCCTATTCTTTGTCCACACTCGATAGTTCTCGCTGGTGATATGGTGTCTATCGAGCGTCATGACATCGAACGAGCATCTCGTAAGGCCTCATGTCATCGACGTCACAGTTTAGCCCGATTGATTGGACTCGCCTTGTCTATGCTTCGTTGGTTCTAGCCTGTGAAACGGTGTCCATTGATTATATGACATTGGACGAATCATTCGGCGACGATATGTTGTCTCATGGTAGCCCTACTCTTTATCCACACTCGATAGTTCTCGCTGGTGATATGGTGTCTATTGAGCGTCATGACATCGAACGAGCATCTCGTAAGGCCTCATGTCATCGACGTCACAGTTTAGCCCGATTGATTGGACTCGCCTTGTCTATGCTTCGTTGGTTCTAGCCTGTGAAACGGTGTCCGTTGATTATATGACACTGGATGAGTCATTCGGCGACAATATGATCTCTCGTGGTAGCTCTATTCTTTGTCCATATTCGATAGTTCTCGCTAGTGGTTGCTGTCTATAGAGCATGATGACATTGAACGAGCATCTCCTGAGGCCTCATGTCATCGACGTCATAGTTTAGCCTGATTGATTGGACTCGCCTTTTATATGCTTCGTTGGTTCTAGCTTGTGAAACGGTGTCCATTGATTATATTACATTGGACGAATCATTCAACGTCAATATGATTTCTCATGGTAGCCCTATTCTTTGGCCACACTCGATAGTTCTCGCTGGTGATATGGTGTCTATCGAGCATGATGACATCGAACGAGCATCTCGTAAGGCCTCATGTCATCGACGTCACAGTTTAGCCCGATTGATTGGACTCGCCTTGTCTATGCTTCGTTGGTTCTAGCTTGTGAAACGGTGTCCATTGATTATATGATATTGGATGAATCATTCGGCGACGACATGATGTCTCATGGTAGCCCTATTCTTTATCCACACTCGATAGTTCTCGCTGGTGATATGGTGTCTATCGAGCGTCATGACATCGAACGAGCATCTCGTAAGGCCTCATGTCATCGACGTCACAGTTTAGCCCGATTGATTGGACTCGCCTTGTCTATGCTATGTTGGTTCTAGCCTGTGAAACGGTGTCCATTGATTATATGACACTGGATGAGTCATTCGGCGACAATATGATGTCTCGTGGTAGCTTTATTCTTTGTCCATATTCGATAGTTCTCGCTAGTGGTTGCTGTCTATAGAGCATGATGACATTGAACGAGCATCTCGTGAGGCCTCATGTCATCGACGTCACAGTTTAGCCCGATTGATTGGACTCGCCTTGTCTATGCTTCGTTGGTTCTAGCCTGTGAAACGGTGTCCGTTGATTATATGACACTGGATGAGTCATTCGGCGACAATATGATCTCTCGTGGTAGCTCTATTCTTTGTCCATATTCGATAGTTCTCGCTAGTGGTTGCTGTCTATAGAGCATGATGACATTGAACGAGCATCTCCTGAGGCCTCATGTCATCGACGTCATAGTTTAGCCTGATTGATTGGACTCGCCTTTTATATGCTTCGTTGGTTCTAGCTTGTGAAACGGTGTCCATTGATTATATTACATTGGACGAATCATTCAACGTCAATATGATTTCTCATGGTAGCCCTATTCTTTGGCCACACTCGATAGTTCTCGCTGGTGATATGGTGTCTATCGAGCATGATGACATCGAACGAGCATCTCGTAAGGCCTCATGTCATCGACGTCACAGTTTAGCCCGATTGATTGGACTCGCCTTGTCTATGCTTCGTTGGTTCTAGCTTGTGAAACGGTGTCCATTGATTATATGACATTGGATGAATCATTCGGCGACGACATGATGTCTCATGGTAGCCCTATTCTTTATCCACACTCGATAGTTCTCGCTGGTGATATGGTGTCTATCGAGCGTCATGACATCGAACGAGCATCTCGTAAGGCCTCATGTCATCGACGTCACAGTTTAGCCCGATTGATTGGACTCGCCTTGTCTATGCTTCGTTGGTTCTAGCCTGTGAAACGGTGTCCGTTGATTATATGACACTGGATGAGTCATTCGGCGACAATATGATCTCTCGTGGTAGCTCTATTCTTTGTCCATATTCGATAGTTCTCGCTAGTGGTTGCTGTCTATAGAGCATGATGACATTGAACGAGCATCTCGTGAGGCCTCATGTCATCGACGTCGCAGTTTAGCCTGATTGATTGGACTCGCCTTGTCTATGCTTCGTTGGTTCTAGCTTGTGAAACGGTGTCCATTGATTATATTACATTGGACGAATCATTCAACGTCAATATGATTTCTCATGGTAGCCCTATTCTTTGGCCACACTCGATAGTTCTCGCTGGTGATATGGTGTCTATCGAGCGTCATGACATCGAACGAGCATCTCGTAAGGCCTCATGTCATCGACGTCACAGTTTAGCCCGATTGATTGGACTCGCCTTGTCTATGCTTCGTTGGTTCTAGCCTGTGAAACGGTGTCCATTGATTATATGACATTGGACGAATCATTCGGCGACGATATGTTGTCTCATGGTAGCCCTACTCTTTATCCACACTCGATAGTTCTCGCTGGTGATATGGTGTCTATTGAGCGTCATGACATCGAACGAGCATCTCGTAAGGCCTCATGTCATCGACGTCACAGTTTAGCCCGATTGATTGGACTCGCCTTGTCTATGCTTCGTTGGTTCTAGCCTGTGAAACGGTGTCCGTTGATTATATGACACTGGATGAGTCATTCGGCGAAAATATGATCTCTCGTGGTAGCTCTATTCTTTGTCCATATTCGATAGTTCTCGCTAGTGGTTGCTGTCTATAGAGCATGATGACATTGAACGAGCATCTCGTGAGGCCTCATGTCATCGACGTCGCAGTTTAGCCTGATTGATTGGACTCGCCTTGTCTATGCTTCGTTCGTTCTAGCTTGTGAAACGGTGTCCATTGATTATATTACATTGGGCGAATCATTTAGCGTCAATATGATGTCTCATGGTAGCCCTATTCTTTGTCCACACTCGATAGTTCTCGCTGGTGATATGGTGTCTATCGAGCGTCATGACATCGAACGAGCATCTCGTAAGGCCTCATGTCATCGACGTCACAGTTTAGCCCGATTGATTGGACTCGCCTTGTCTATGCTTCATTGGTTCTACCTTGTGAAACGGTGTCCATTGATTATATTACATTGGACGAATCATTCAACGGCAATATGATTTCTCATGGTAGCCCTATTCTTTGTCCACAATCGATAGTTCTCGCTGGTGATATGGTGTCTATCGAGCGTCATGACATCGAACGAGCATCTCGTAAGGCCTCATGTCATCGACGTCACAGTTTAGCCCGATTGATTGGACTCGCCTTGTCTATGCTTTGTTGGTTCTAGCCTGTGAAACGGTGTCCATTGATTATATGACATTGGACGAATCATTCGGCGACGATATGTTGTCTCATGGTAGCCCTACTCTTTATCCACACTCGATAGTTCTCGCTGGTGATATGGTGTCTATTGAGCGTCATGACATCGAACGAGCATCTCGTAAGGCCTCATGTCATCGACGTCACAGTTTAGCCCGATTGATTGGACTCGCCTTGTCTATGCTTCGTTGGTTCTAGCCTGTGAAACGGTGTCCGTTGATTATATGACACTGGATGAGTCATTCGGCGACAATATGATCTCTCGTGGTAGCTCTATTCTTTGTCCATATTCGATAGTTCTCGCTAGTGGTTGCTGTCTATAGAGCATGATGACATTGAACGAGCATCTCGTGAGGCCTCATGTCATCGACGTCGCAGTTTAGCCTGATTGATTGGACTCGCCTTGTCTATGCTTCGTTGGTTCTAGCTTGCGAAACGGTGTCCATTGATTATATTACATTGGGCGAATCATTTAGCGTCAATATGATGTCTCATGGTAGCCCTATTCTTTATCCACACTCGATAGTTCTCGCTGGTGATATGGTGTCTATCGAGCGTCATGACATCGAACGAGCATCTCGTAAGGCCTCATGTCATCGACGTCACAGTTTAGCCCGATTGATTGGACTCGCCTTGTCTATGCTTCATTGGTTCTAGCTTGTGAAACGGTGTCCATTGATTATATTACATTGGACGAATCATTCAACGGCAATATGATTTCTCATGGTAGCCCTATTCTTTGTCCACACTCGATAGTTCTCGCTGGTGATATGGTGTCTATCTAGCGTCATGACATCGAACGAGCATCTCGTAAGGCCTCATGTCATCGACGTCACAGTTTAGCCTGATTGATTGGACTCGCCTTGTCTATGCTTCGTTGGTTCTAGCCTGTGAAACGGTGTCCATTGATTATATGACAATGGATGAGTCATTCGGCGACAATATGATGTCTCGTGGTAGCTCTATTCTTTGCCCATATTCGATAGTTCTCGCTAGTGGTTGCTGTCTATAGAGCATGATGACATTGAACGAGCATCTCGTGAGGCCTCATGTCATCGACGTCACAGTTTAGCCTGATTGATTGGACTCGCCTTGTCTATGCTTCGTTGGTTCTAGCTTGCGAAACGGTGTCCATTGATTATATTACATTGGGCGAATCATTTAGCGTCAATATGATGTCTCATGGTAGCCCTATTCTTTATCCACACTCGATAGTTCTCGCTGGTGATATGGTGTCTATCGAGCGTCATGACATCGAACGAGCATCTCGTAAGGCCTCATGTCATCGACGTCACAGTTTAGCCCGATTGATTGGACTCGCCTTGTCTATGCTTCATTGGTTCTAGCTTGTGAAACGGTGTCCATTGATTATATTACATTGGACGAATCATTCAACGGCAATATGATTTCTCATGGTAGCCCTATTCTTTGTCCACACTCGATAGTTCTCGCTGGTGATATGGTGTCTATCGAGCGTCATGACATCGAACGAGCATCTCGTAAGGCCTCATGTCATCGACGTCACAGTTTAGCCCGATTGATTGGACTCGCCTTGTCTATGCTTCGTTGGTTCTAGCCTGTGAAACGGTGTCCATTGATTATATGACATTGGACGAATCATTCGGCGACGATATGTTGTCTCATGGTAGCCCTACTCTTTATCCACACTCGATAGTTCTCGCTGGTGATATGGTGTCTATTGAGCGTCATGACATCGAACAAGCATCTCGTAAGGCCTCATGTCATCGACGTCACAGTTTAGCCCGATTGATTGGACTCGCCTTGTCTATGCTTCGTTGGTTCTAGCCTGTGAAACGGTGTCCGTTGATTATATGACACTGGATGAGTCATTCGGCGACAATATGATCTCTCGTGGTAGCTCTATTCTTTGTCCATATTCGATAGTTCTCGCTAGTGGTTGCTGTCTATAGAGCATGATGACATTGAACGAGCATCTCCTGAGGCCTCATGTCATCGACGTCACAGTTTAGCCTGATTGATTGGACTCGCCTTGTATATGCTTCGTTGGTTCTAGCTTGTGAAACGGTGTCCATTGATTATATTACATTGGACGAATCATTCAACGTCAATATGATTTCTCATGGTAGCCCTATTCTTTGGCCACACTCGATAGTTCTCGCTGGTGATATGGTGTCTATCGAGCATGATGACATCGAACGAGCATCTCGTAAGGCCTCATGTCATCGACGTCACAGTTTAGCCCGATTGATTGGACTCGCCTTGTCTATGCTTCGTTGGTTCTAGCTTGTGAAACGGTGTCCATTGATTATATGACATTGGACGAATCATTCGGCGACGACATGATGTCTCATGGTAGCCCTATTCTTTATCCACACTCGATAGTTCTCGCTGGTGATATGGTGTCTATCGAGCGTCATGACATCGAACGAGCATCTCGTAAGGCCTCATGTCATCGACGTCACAGTTTAGCCTGATTGATTGGACTCGCCTTGTCTATGCTTCGTTGGTTCTAGCCTGTGAAACGGTGTCCATTGATTATATGACACTGGATGAGTCATTCGGCGACAATATGATGTCTCGTGGTAGCTCTATTCTTTGTCCATATTCGATAGTTCTCGCTAGTGGTTGCTGTCTATAGAGCATGACGACATTGAACGAGCATCTCGTGAGGCCTCATGTCATCGACGTCACAGTTTAGCCTGATTGATTGGACTCGCCTTGTCTATGCTTCGTTGGTTCTAGCTTGTGAAACGGTGTCCATTGATTATATTACATTGGGCGAATCATTTAGCGTCAATATGATGTCTCATGGTAGCCCTATTCTTTATCCACACTCGATAGTTCTCGCTGGTGATATGGTGTCTATCGAGCGTCATGACATCGAACGAGCATCTCGTAAGGCCTCATGTCATCGACGTCACAGTTTAGCCCGATTGATTGGACTCGCCTTGTCTATGCTTTGTTGGTTCTAGCCTGTGAAACGGTGTCCATTGATTATATGACACTGGATGAGCATTCGGCGACAATATGATGTCTCGTGGTAGCTCTATTCTTTGTCCATATTCGATAGTTCTCGCTAGTGGTTGCTGTCTATAGAGCATGATGACATTGAACGAGCATCTCGTGAGGCCTCATGTCATCGACGTCACAGTTTAGCCCGATTGATTGGACTCGCCTTGTCTATGCTTCGTTGGTTCTAGCCTGTGAAACGGTGTCCATTGATTATATGACATTGGACGAATCATTCGGCGACGATATGTTGTCTCATGGTAGCCCTACTCTTTATCCACACTCGATAGTTCTCGCTGGTGATATGGTGTCTATTGAGCGTCATGACATCGAACAAGCATCTCGTAAGGCCTCATGTCATCGACGTCACAGTTTAGCCCGATTGATTGGACTCGCCTTGTCTATGCTTCGTTGGTTCTAGCCTGTGAAACGGTGTCCGTTGATTATATGACACTGGATGAGTCATTCGGCGACAATATGATCTCTCGTGGTAGCTCTATTCTTTGTCCATATTCGATAGTTCTCGCTAGTGGTTGCTGTCTATAGAGCATGATGACATTGAACGAGCATCTCGTGAGGCCTCATGTCATCGACGTCACAGTTTAGCCTGATTGATTGGACTCGCCTTGTCTATGCTTCGTTGGTTCTAGCTTGTGAAACGGTGTCCATTGATTATATTACATTGGGCGAATCATTTAGCGTCAATATGATGTCTCATGGTAGCCCTATTCTTTGTCCACACTCGATTGTTCTCGCTGGTGATATGGTGTCTATCGAGCGTCATGACATCGAACGAGCATCTCGTAAGGCCTCATGTCATCGACGTCACAGTTTAGCCCGATTGATTGGACTCGCCTTGTCTATGCTTTGTTGGTTCTAGCCTGTGAAACGGTGTCCATTGATTATATGACACTGGATGAGTCATTCGGCGACAATATGATGTCTCGTGGTAGCTCTATTCTTTGTCCATATTCGATAGTTCTCGCTAGTGGTTGCTGTCTATAGAGCATGATGACATTGAACGAGCATCTCGTGAGGCCTCATGTCATCGACGTCACAGTTTAGCCCGATTGATTGGACTCGCCTTGTCTATGCTTCGTTGGTTCTAGCCTGTGAAACGGTGTCCATTGATTATATGACATTGGACGAATCATTCGGCGACGATATGTTGTCTCATGGTAGCCCTACTCTTTATCCACACTCGATAGTTCTCGCTGGTGATATGGTGTCTATTGAGCGTCATGACATCGAACGAGCATCTCGTAAGGCCTCATGTCATCGACGTCACAGTTTAGCCCGATTGATTGGACTCGCCTTGTCTATGCTTCGTTGGTTCTAGCCTGTGAAACGGTGTCCGTTGATTATATGACACTGGATGAGTCATTCGGCGACAATATGATCTCTCGTGGTAGCTCTATTCTTTGTCCATATTCGATAGTTCTCGCTAGTGGTTGCTGTCTATAGAGCATGATGACATTGAACGAGCATCTCCTGAGGCCTCATGTCATCGACGTCACAGTTTAGCCTCATTGATTGGACTCGCCTTGTATATGCTTCGTTGGTTCTAGCTTGTGAAACGGTGTCCATTGATTATATTACATTGGACGAATCATTCAACGTCAATATGATTTCTCATGGTAGCCCCATTCTTTGGCCACACTCGATAGTTCTCGCTGGTGATATGGTGTCTATCGAGCATGATGACATCGAACGAGCATCTCGTAAGGCCTCATGTCATCGACGTCACAGTTTAGCCCGATTGATTGGACTCGCCTTGTCTATGCTTCGTTGGTTCTAGCTTGTGAAACGGTGTCCATTGATTATATGACATTGGACGAATCATTCGGCGACGACATGATGTCTCATGGTAGCCCTATTCTTTATCCACACTCGATAGTTCTCGCTGGTGATATGGTGTCTATCGAGCGTCATGACATCGAACGAGCATCTCGTAAGGCCTCATGTCATCGACGTCACAGTTTAGCCTGATTGATTGGACTCGCCTTGTCTATGCTTCGTTGGTTCTAGCCTGTGAAACGGTGTCCATTGATTATATGACACTGGATGAGTCATTCGGCGACAATATGATGTCTCGTGGTAGCTCTATTCTTTGTCCATATTCGATAGTTCTCGCTAGTGGTTGCTGTCTATAGAGCATGATGACATTGAACGAGCATCTCGTGAGGCCTCATGTCATCGACGTCACAGTTTAGCCTGATTGATTGGACTCGCCTTGTCTATGCTTCGTTGGTTCTAGCTTGTGAAACGGTGTCCATTGATTATATTACATTGGGCGAATCATTTAGCGTCAATATGATGTCTCATGGTAGCCCTATTCTTTATCCACACTCGATAGTTCTCGCTGGTGATATGGTGTCTATCGAGCGTCATGACATCGAACGAGCATCTCGTAAGGCCTCATGTCATCGACGTCACAGTTTAGCCCGATTGATTGGACTCGCCTTGTCTATGCTTTGTTGGTTCTAGCCTGTGAAACGGTGTCCATTGATTATATGACACTGGATGAGTCATTTGGCGACAATATGATGTCTCGTGGTAGCTCTATTCTTTGTCCATATTCGATAGTTCTCGCTAGTGGTTGCTGTCTATAGAGCATGATGACATTGAACGAGCATCTCGTGAGGCCTCATGTCATCGACGTCACAGTTTAGCCCGATTGATTGGACTCGCCTTGTCTATGCTTCGTTGGTTCTAGCCTGTGAAACGGTGTCCATTGATTATATGACATTGGACGAATCATTCGGCGACGATATGTTGTCTCATGGTAGCCCTACTCTTTATCCACACTCGATAGTTCTCGCTGGTGATATGGTGTCTATTGAGCGTCATGACATCGAACAAGCATCTCGTAAGGCCTCATGTCATCGACGTCACAGTTTAGCCCGATTGATTGGACTCGCCTTGTCTATGCTTCGTTGGTTCTAGCCTGTGAAACGGTGTCCATTGATTATATGGCATTGGACGAATCATTCGGCGACGATATGTTGTCTCATGGTAGCCCTACTCTTTATCCACACTCGATAGTTCTCGCTGGTGATATGGTGTCTATTGAGCGTCATGACATCGAACAAGCATCTCGTAAGGCCTCATGTCATCGACGTCACAGTTTAGCCCGATTGATTGGACTCGCCTTGTCTATGCTTCGTTGGTTCTAGCCTGTGAAACGGTGTCCGTTGATTATATGACACTGGATGAGTCATTCGGCGACAATATGATCTCTCGTGGTAGCTCTATTCTTTGTCCATATTCGATAGTTCTCACTAGTGGTTGCTGTCTATAGAGCATGATGACATTGAACGAGCATCTCCTGAGGCCTCATGTCATCGACGTCACAGTTTAGCCTGATTGATTGGACTCGCCTTGTATATGCTTCGTTGGTTCTAGCTTGTGAAACGGTGTCCATTGATTATATTACATTGGACGAATCATTCAACGTCAATATGATTTCTCATGGTAGCCCCATTCTTTGGCCACACTCGATAGTTCTCACTGGTGATATGGTGTCTATCGAGCATGATGACATCGAACGAGCATCTCGTAAGGCCTCATGTCATCGACGTCACAGTTTAGCCCGATTGATTGGACTCGCCTTGTCTATGCTTCGTTGGTTCTAGCTTGTGAAACGGTGTCCATTGATTATATGACATTGGACGAATCATTCGGCGACGACATGATGTCTCATGGTAGCCCTATTCTTTATCCACACTCGATAGTTCTCGCTGGTGATATGGTGTCTATCGAGCGTCATGACATCGAACGAGCATCTCGTAAGGCCTCATGTCATCGACGTCACAGTTTAGCCTGATTGATTGGACTCGCCTTGTCTATGCTTCGTTGGTTCTAGCCTGTGAAACGGTGTCCATTGATTATATGACACTGGATGAGTCATTCGGCGACAATATGATGTCTCGTGGTAGCTCTATTCTTTGTCCATATTCGATAGTTCTCGCTAGTGGTTGCTGTCTATAGAGCATGATGACATTGAACGAGCATCTCGTGAGGCCTCATGTCATCGACGTCACAGTTTAGCCTGATTGATTGGACTCGCCATGTCTATGCTTCGTTGGTTCTAGCTTGTGAAACGGTGTCCATTGATTATATTACATTGGGCGAATCATTTAGCGTCAATATGATGTCTCATGGTAGCCCTATTCTTTATCCACACTCGATAGTTCTCGCTGGTGATATGGTGTCTATCGAGCGTCATGACATCGAACGAGCATCTCGTAAGGCCTCATGTCATCGACGTCACAGTTTAGCCCG